>JAZKJV010004239.1:0-502241 GCA_037367405.1 Ottelia alismoides | reverse complement strand
TACCATGGAGATAGTAAGGTAACCACGGTAAAACTTCAAACTCTCCGTAGAGAATTCGAACCCTTACTTATGAAAGATAATGAGACAGTGCAAGATTTTTTTACAAGTGTTTCTACTACTGTCAATCAAATGAAAACATTTGGAGAAGACATTGCAGATAAAAAAATAGTAGAAAAAAATCTTGCGTAGTTTGCCTCGAAAATTTGATCATGTTGTTACCGCTATCAAAGAGTCGAAAGATATGGATCATTATTCTGTTAATGAGTTGATGGGTTCACTTTTAGCACATGAAGTTAGATTGAGCAGGTCCGTTGAGAAAAATATTGAGCAAGCTTTTCAAGCTAAGGCAGATATTTCCGGCAAGCAAAGGGGCAGTGAAGCATCTTCCGGATTCAAGCATGCAAGCAGAGGCAGAGGCAGAGGTCGAGGTGCATACCGCGGACGTGGACGTGGTGGCGTGTGATCGGATTTCAATAACCAAAGGTTAGAATCCGGACAAAATTCCTATAAGAATAAACAGTGCTATTTTTGTAAAAAAATTGGGCACATAGAGGCGTATTGGTTGGAAAAGACAAAGAGGCAAGCTAACTTTGTTGAAAGGAAAGAGGATGATGGAAATTTGTTTCTCGCACATGTGACTCCACCGGAAAATTTTGCTAATGTTTGGTATCTAGACAACGGTTGTAGCAATCATATGATAGGTCAAAGACATCTTTTCAGAAGTTTGGATGAGTCGGTGAAGTTGCACGTTCGGCTTGGAGATGATAAATGTGTGCAGATTGAAGGCATGGGAACAGTTGCTGTTAACACAAAATCAGGTTTGGAAAGAACGATTTCCAATGTTTACTATATACCTGGTTTAGCGCATAACTTGCTAAGTGTTGGTCAATTAATTATCAAGGGGTATACAGTTCTATTTCACAATGGCAAATGTGAAATCCGAAGTATTTTTTCAGATAAAGTCCATATTATTACTAATATGGCTAAAAACAAAATGTTCCCATTGGATATTTCGAACTTCGATGATTGTGCCTTAGTTGCTAATATAAAAGATGATTCATTGATTTAGCATCTAAGATATGGGCACTTGAATTTCAATGGCTTGCGATTATTGAATAACAAAAGCATGGTGTATGGGTTGCCTAAAAGTTCCGTAGAAAATGATGTTTGTGAAGGGTGTGTATACGGGAAAGCAACATCGTAAATCATTTCCTGTGGGAAAATCATGGAGAGCCAATAAACCCCTTGAGTTAGTGCATGCAGATATATGTGGTCCGATGAGAACGCCTTCTTTGAATGGGAGCCGATATTTTCTATTATTTACAGATGATTTTTCACGCATGAGTTGGGTCTTCTTTCTTACAGAAAAATCAGAGGCTTTCAAAAATTTGTTGAATTCAGGGTCTTTGCAGAGAAAGACAGCGGACACATATTGAAATGTTTGCGAACAGATCGTGGGGAGAATTTTGTCCTAATATTTTTGATGATTTTTGTAAGCAGAATGGTATTCGCAGGCAGTTGACGGTGAGAAAAACTCCAGAATAAAATGGTGTCGGCGAGCGAAAGAACCGGACCGTGGTGGGAAATGGCTAGAAGCATGCTCAGTGGAAAAAATCTCCCGAATGATTTTTGGGCCGAGGCAGTAAATACGGCGGTGCATCTTTTAAATATCTCTCCAACGAAGGCTGTGCAGAATATAACCCCATTCGAAGCATGGTCGCAGCGCAAACCTAATGTGAGTCATTTAAAAATTTTTGGTTGTCTCGCATATTCATTGATTGAGTCGTCTGATCGTTCTAAGATGGATAAGAAAAGTGAGAAATGCATCTTCGTCGGATATAGTGATGAAACAAAGGGTTATCGTTTGTATAATCCAGTTACGAAAAATTAATTATCCGTAGAGATGTTATTTTTTGATGAAGGAAATTCTCGGGTGTAGGGGGATGAACACCGTAGTCCCTCTACACTTGTGGATCAAGAAAGTAAGGCTGATGATGATCCCTGCATGCCAAGTTCTCCTTGCGAGAGCACTCCATAAAACTAACAGACGAAGGTGGATCCTCTTCCAAATGCATGGGTAGGACACATGGTTCGATTGATGAGGCAGACGATGATGATAGTCCTCCGCAAAAGGTACGATCTTTACATGATATTTCTGAGTCTACCTTTGCACTTCTAGTTGTTGAACCCGTTTCATATGAAGAAGAATGCAGAAATGTAGAATGGGAGAAATCAATGGAAGAAGAAATACACGCTATTAAAAAAATGATACATGGGAGTTGGTAGATTTACCTGAACGGAAAATCCCTATTGGTGTGAAATGGATTTACAGAGTCAAGTATGATGCAGATGGGCATATCAAAAAATATAAAGCAAGGCTTGTCGTTAAGGGATATGCACAGAAAAAGGTATTGATTTTTCTGAAACCTTTTCTCCCGTTGCTAGATTTGAAACGATTAGAATGCTATTAGCATTATCTGCATATATGAGATGGAAGGTTTATCAGTTTGATGTCAAGTCAGCATTTTTAAATGGGCTCATTATCTGAAGACGTGTATATTGAGCAACCACAGGGATTTATTGTTCATGGCAAAAAAGAAAAGTGTACAAGCTTAAGAAAGCTCTTTATGGACTTAAGCAGGCACCGAGAGCATGGTATGGAAGGCTCGATAATTATCTGCATCAGAAAGATTTTCATCGCAGTGAAAATGAGCCTACTTTATATGTTAAGATGAAAGATGAAAATATTCTCATAGTCTGCGTGTATGTTGATGATATAATATATGCAGGTTCCTCCGAAGCATTTATTGCAGAGTTCAAATCAGACATGATGAATGAATTTGAAATGTCAGATTTGGGTCTTCTACATTATTTTCTCGGGCTCCAAGTTATGCAAACAGATGAAGGTATATTTATCTCTCAAGAAAAATATGCCTTGGATTTGCTTGCAAAATTTCGTATGCAGAATTGCAAGTTGTCATGGACACCTATGAATGCAAATGAAAAATTAATCTTTGATGATGGAACCACAAAAGCAGATGAGTATCTATTCCGCAGTTTGGTTGGTAGCTTGATGCATCTAACGCACACTCGGCCAGATATTATGTTTCCAGTCAGCTTGATATCCAGGTTCATGCATAATCCATCTATGCATCATTTTGGCGCAGCAAAACGAATACTTCGTTATATCCGGGCAACAAGCAATTATGGGATTTGGTATAAATCACTCTCTGATTTTAATTTAGTTGGTTCACTGATAGTGATTGGGCTGGTGATGAGCACAGCGGAATGACCTACCCTTTAATGTTGTCGGATTGACTATTTCGTTGCAGTCGGATAGATCCGCGTCGATCAAAAATTAACCGCACAAATCTATTAATCGTCGAATGAAAATTAAGCGCGGTTTTATGTTTATTTAGCCTGGGCAAGCCCCAGGGTCGACTCAAGGAGGAAAGGAACAACTCGGGATCAAGTTAGATGGATTAGATTACGTTTTTCCAAGTGGATTTTTTTTGATTTTTTTATGCAATAAAAAAATACCAAAAGCAGAATATGAATGGACTAGGTTATTAAGAAAATCAACAAGTTAGCCAAATTTAATTTTAATATAAAATTAGTCCAAATTGCCCAAATTATATTTTTCTTGTAAACCTAATCCAACAATGAATGCAAAATTTATTTTTTTTTGGAATTTTTGGGTTTAAAATGCACACATGAAAAATGCAAACTTTTTTTTGAGTTTTCATGTAATTTTTCATGCAAATGATAAGCACAAATTATGAAAATTTTACTGGAAGGTTAAATATGATGAAATGAAGCTACACTAATATTTTTGGAATTTTCTGACACTTTTTAAATTTTTTATAAATATTTTACTGAAAACAGAGCGACTGCGGGTCTTTAATTCCTAATTAATACATGAAATCAAATCATCCAAAGGCCTATTTATCTCACATAGATATTTTAATAAGGATCCAAGAACTTTGAAATTTCTCAAAAATGTTATTCCTGGAATTAATTAAAAGTCAATCAAAGAAATCACTCTACAATTTATTTTAGGCACAAGACAACTCCTAATTGGACGAAATTGGGAAGTAATTAAAGAACACTTAGAAGCATCATTCACAATTTTTTCACAATTTTTAGAGCAAGAAATATGTATATGCGAATTTCAGAGCGTAGATGGATAAAATATCACTCAATTTCAATATCTGAATTTAATAAATTATCAGATGTTCATAAAAATATAAATAAATACCCAAAATGTCAAGCATTAGTTGCTCTACAACATGCTAATTTTCATTGAATAAAATGATGCTAGTTGATGTCCAAATGAACGCTCAAAGTTAGGGTTGTTTTTGAGAAATGAAAACAAACAAATTAAAACATGCACAAGTGCGCTTTTGAAATTAATAAAATATGCAGGAGTGCAATATTTTACATAATAAAAAAATATGAGATGACCTCTTCTTTCTCACGCATGAACGTGGGGGGAGAGGCGGCTAGGGCACACGCGCTGCGGCGCGCGTGGATGAGGGCGGCGGCTCACAGCACCGGCGAGGTGGCGCGAGGGGACGGCGGGGAAGCTCGGGGCGTGCGCGCCTGGGCGGCGCTCGACGATTGGCGACGAGCGGAGGATGCTGGCCTGCCGCGTGGGGGCGACGGGGGCTCTTGCGTCGATGGCTGAAGGGAGGCGGCGCGCACTCGCGCGGACGGTGCGCGCACGGCGGCGCGGGGAGAACGCGCGGAGGAGCTCGCGCACGGCGCGCGCTGGCGCGTGCGGAGACAGCTGTGGACGAGGCGCCGCGTGCCTGGGAGCACGGTGGCTGCTGCGCGGAGGATGGATGGCTCGCGGATGGGTAGTCACGCGTGCGTGGAAGCAGAGTCGCGGCAGGATCTACGGTGAGGCGCTTGGGGCGCAGCGTTGGTGACGCATGGGTCTGGTGCGGTGTCCTGGGGCGGCTGCGAGGTTCGGCGGCACGCAGCGCGGGGGCGGCTTCTTGCGCAACGGCCGTGCGACGAGGAGGAAGCCTGGGGACGACCGGGCTGCGTCGGGCGAGGGGTGGGGTCGTCCACAAGCGGTGGTGGCAACGGCGAACTGGGACGAGGCGGAGCACGGCGGCGCCCACGCGCCAGGGCGACGAGGGGTCTGCGTGGGAGGAGACGGCGATGAGGCCCCGCGTCGTGCGGAGGGACAGCGGTGCGGGGCGACGCCCATATGCTGGTGGTGCACGCGGGGAGCGTGCGGTTGGCGCAGTGGTTGGCCGGAGGCACGCCGATGGCTGGGAGGCGCGTGAGGGGGTTGGGGACGACGTGGCAGTGACAGGAGGCGGCCGGCGAGAACCTGCACCTTTTTTTTGTTTTTTTTGGTTTTGTAATTTTTTTTGTTGTGATTTTTTTAACACTCCGGCAGATATTTTATTTTCAATCAGGCCTGTCTACTTTTTTGGAGTTTTTCTTGATTTTTGATGTACATATGTACAACGTATCTACATGGTCGTAGACTATCTCTCTTTTTGAAGCATTATTGCAATCCCCAACTCCTGTCTTTAGACCTCAACAATGTTAGACCAAGTTGAGGTGCACATCCCTCCTTAAAGGAAGATGAGAGGTTCCTCCTAGAAGTACTACCCTTGTATGCTACCCCAAGCCAAAGGGTTTTGCCTCCTCACCACCTCGTCCATGTGAAGCTGTGTGTAAGGTTGGTCCATGTAAAGCCATTGTCTGTGAGGGTCATGCGTGAATTGTTAAAATGTTCTACTAAGGCTCATCAAGATGACATGTGAACATATCCTAGTGGACTCAAAGAATTAAGTCACTAATAGACTTGAAAAGTCTTAACCCCAAATCCTATAAGGTTCCTCTGAAGTTATTCGGATTAAGGTCTTAACCAAGCTCCGTTTTCCAATTTAATTCTAGACTAGTTTAGGTGTCAACTATGATTTAGAAGAATATACATGCAAATATGTATGAACCTCTTTTTGTGCAATTTTTCAAACTATGCAAAATTTTTTAAAATGCTTGAATGTAAGGGGAGGGGAAAGTTTCGCAAAGTATTTTCACACATTTACAAACAAATTTGTGTAAACTTTTATTTTTCAAACATTTTTCAAAAATTTTGTACTATATACATAATTTGGATATAGAAATATTTACAAAAATTTTACAATCAAAATATTTTTACAAACATTTGTACAAAAATAGTTTTTATAGATAGCTATTTACAAACATGTATGTGCAAGAAAGAATTTATATGCAAGAAAAATTTAAAATTTTGGTGGATTCTTAGTTGTGATTTTTAGCCATTTTATTTATTAACACACTCACACAAAGTACAAGTTATGGATAAAGTATATATACATATATACGATACCCCCTATACTTAGCTCGAACAATGTCCTCAAAGTGATCAAAGAGCAATGAAGGAAGACATGACTCGTGTTGAGTATTGTGAAGTAAAAATAAAGGCTATACTACAAGGATGAATAAAAGAATGATAATGAATATAAGTCGGCGATCCCCCTGTACTTAGGATCAAGTAATCCTAAGTATAGAAAACTGTGCATAAGGGACAAACTGAGGGTTAGAATGTATAGGGTCTACCTCCCCGATATCTAGGGTAAAGTATCCCTAAGTATAGGCAGCAAAACAGAGGTAAAAAGAACCAAACAGATAATCACAAGTCAGACACTCCCTATACTTAGGGTAAAGTACACCCTAAGTACAACATAATCACAAGATAAAGATGGGATGTTAGAATAAAGAATGAATGATATGGACAACTGGATCTATACAGGTGCTAGAAAAAGTGATAATCGGGCATGAGATGCTTCATCATTCAACCAGATACCTTCCTTTGTAATGAACACATAGATCGAGGAGGATCCTATCATCCAATCATAGAAGGTCTATGGCTCCCGACAAGTCGGGTCCGCATCGTTGTGTCGACCGTTTCTCAGCTCTTAGATATCCTCAATTCAGTGTGCCAATCAATAATTAACCTAGAATGATGCTCAATCAATAAGTATAATGAGCTAAAATGTAGCATACCCTACCAAATGATATGTATAGTATGCAAGTGTAGGGGTCGAACCACCAAGGAGCAACAGGGATAGTCAAAAAAATTGAAAACAATAATCAATAAATATTTTTGTTTTTATAGGGTTTTTATTTTGGAGGGTTTTTAATATTTTATATATTTTTTGATTTTTAGTTTATTTTTTGTTTTAAATTTTTTCTTTTTTTATTTTCTGAATTTAAATTTGTTTTAATATCTATAATAGCTATATTATATAAGTATGTATATATAGTATGTATAATGTAATATATAATATATAAACATATATAATATAGAAAAATCATAAAAATGCCCAAAGTACTATCCTTTTTATTTTTTAAGGTTTTTAAAATATTTTTTTGGTATTTTTAATAATAATAATAAAAGTACATATAGCAATATATAGGCTAATATATATAGCTAAAAATAATCAAAACGATAAATACAATATTTTTATATGTTTTATTTTTTCTCTATTTTAGAGATTTTTCTTAGAATTTTTCTAATACTTTATTTTTAAATGAAATAAAAAGTCAAAATTGTGAACAATAATACAAGGTCAGATATTTTGGAATTCAAAAATAGATAAATCTCTCAAAATTTTCTAGAATTATTTTTAATATGTAATAGATAATAAATAGAAAATAAGTAAATAGAAAATATGATTTTCATACTTTTTAATAATTTTTAATAAAGTTTATAACATTTTTGGAGTTTTCTTATTTTAGTATTTTTCTTTTGGAAGTTTTAGAAATTTTTGGTATGGAGTTACAAAATACAATGATAAATAATACTCATTTTTTATAATTTTTAAAGAGGATTTTATAGTTTTTTGTGTTTTTAAATACAAACATGGAATAAATGTGTTTTGTTTGTATTTATAAAAATAGGAAATTGATTTTATTGCCTTATAAAAAATATATGTGATTTAAATTAGGTTCAGACACATAAAATAATTTTCCTATAATTTTGGATGAAAAATGGTATTTTTAATAATGGAAATAAAAGAAATTAAAAATAATGTTATGATAGGGACCAAAATGTAAATTAGAGAAACTTAACATGCATTTTAGAACATAAAATAAAAGTACAAGGGCTTATTGCAAAAATCATAAATATATTTAATTTAATACACCTACTAAGGGTATAAATGCAATATTCAGAAAGATACAGGGTCTACATGCAATAATTCCCAAAATATAACAATAAGTTAAAAACATTAAGGACCAAACAATAATAAAACCCTGCGAGGGGTCATATGTAGAATGTCCAAGCACCTACACGTGAGGTGACGTGGACTTCACCAATTAGCAAATAAGAGAAGTGCAAGGAGGTTTCTACAAATATTACACAAAGTTTTAAACTACAACTGCAATTTGTACAAGTTAATGCTAATCACATGCATTTAACTAGGGTTTAAAAGCGAAAATAAAAGAATTTAGGTGATGAGATGGAGATTCATCACTTTGCGTCTTCCATCAAAGCCATATACTCTACCTCTTTAGTAGACAAAGTAACTGGATGATTGTAAGGTAGCATTCTAACTAATGGCAGAACTCCTCGAAGTGAATAAGTATCCTGTCATAAATCACCTCTTGTTAGCATATGTAACATAGTCTAAATCTAAATATCCATCCACCAAACACAATGAGTCACTTCTGCAAATGAGGACAATGTTAGATGCTCCTCTCAGATAGTGAAAAATTCTCTTCACTACATGTCAATGCTCCTTCCATGGATTCCCCATGAATTTACTAACAACACTCATGGCAGATCAGTATCAGGTCTTATGCATACCCTAGCATGCATACGACTTCCAACTGTATTAGAATAAGGAAAACATAACCTATTTTTCTTATATGTGTCTGATTGAGAAGCGAAAGAATCTGAGATATGAATATTTGCAGCAGATAGAGGTTTGGTTGTAGACATCCCAATTCTCATTAAACTTTCTCAATGTAGTTCTCTTGAGATAAAAAAAGTTTCCCTTCTACAAAATCCATAATAATCTTCATCCCCAAACTCTTCTTCATTGCACCATAGTCCTCCATGTCAAACGTTAAAGAAAGGACCTTCTTTATATTACTTTTGTTTTTGACAGCAATCAGCATGTCATTGACATACCATAATAGATATACGAAGGACCCCTCCTCCACCTTGTTGTGGTAAACACAAATCATATGGGCTCCTGCTGAACCCAATACTGATCATAAAGTTGTATAACCTCTTGCACCACTACCTGGGAAACTGCTTAAGCTCACACAAGGACTTCTTCAATCTACAAACATGATCTTTCTTACCCTAAAATGCAAATCCATATGGCTAGCTCATAAGAATGTCATATTCGAGTTCACCATGCAAGAAAGGCCATCTGGATAGCTCATAAGAATGTCATATTCGAGTTCACCGCAAGAAATGTATCGTCACACTAACTGCTCCAGCTCCAAGTCTCGATGTACTACAAGAGCTACTAACACTCTAATGAATGTATATCTTATGATTGAAGAGAATATCTCATTGTATCCACACCTTCCTTCTGACTATAAACCCTTTGCAATAAGACATGCCTTGTATTTGATTCCTTTATTTCTTGAGATTGTTGCGTTTATCTTGAAGACCCTTTGCAGCCAATAATATTCTTCCCCTTTGGAGACTTGACAAGCTCCCATATATGGTTCTTCTGAAGAGACTCCATCTCCTCATCCATAGCACCAATACACTACCCGGATTATATCTCTGCTATAGCCTCCTTGTAAGTGGAGGGCTCTAGAGACTGCCTCATCAGCAACATGTAGTGCAAATTCAACCATGTCTTCAAAATCATATCTCTAAGATGGAGATAACTCTTTATAGGGTTGATCATTTGCGACACTTGGTTTTCTTCTCCTTGCTCTGCTTCAAGTTGTCCAGCATCAGTCTGATAAGAAGTGGTGCAATCAACTGCAAGATCACTACTTGGTGTCAGTTCGAACTCCACATGTTCATGCATATTATTGTGTGTCCCTACATCAATAGACTCACTCCTAGAATGAAGCAAGGAATTTTCATCAAATGCATCATTCATGTGACTAACAATTTTATATTCAAATGGGGATCAAATATTCATCAATTTACTCTGACACCAATGCATGTAAACATATCTTACTCTTCCCTTGATTTCAAACTCTCTTTACTAACATAATAGTATGCAACACAACTAAAGACACGTAAAATAGAATAATCAGTATGATTACCAGACCCGACCTCCATTGATATCTTGTAGTCGATAATAGATGTGGGATTCTGATTCACTAAGTAGAAAGTTGTATTTACAATTTCAGCCTAGCATACTCTAACAAAGACCATCGTTTGAGAGCATGCATCTTTCTCTTTCCAAGAGTGTCATATTTATTTGTTTAGCAACTCCATTTTGTTGTGGTGTACGTCTGATGATGTGGAGTCTCACAACAACCCCCTCCTTGCAAAATTCATTGAACTCTGATGAACGGAACTCCAGCCCGTTATTAGTATGCAGATGCTTGACCTTCTTAGAAGTATGATTTTCCACCAAGATCTTCGACTACCTTAATCTTTGAAATACCCTCGCTCTTGTCCTTCATTATGAACTCCCAAACCATCCAGAAATGACCACCAATATATGTATAGGAAATACTTGATGCCTCTCAAAGATGGGACCCGGGATGAGCCCCTGCACTTGGCATGAATGTAGTCTAGTGCATCCTTCGTCATGAGAATTGCTTTTCTGAACTACTTACTATGTTTTTTTGCCAAACATGCAATGCTCATAGAACTCTAGTTTAAATCCCTTGAGACCCCCGGTGAGTCTCTTCTGATTGAGGATGATCATCCCTATCTGGCTCATGTACCCCAACCACATATGCCACAACTCTGTTTTTGATGTAACAGCTTGGAAAGCCACTGCAACAGAGCTGATGATTGTAGAGCCATGCATGACATCTTGGTTTATGCTTGTTTTCCTTAATGACAACCACCCGGTCCTTGGGAACTTGCATAACTCCACCTTCGACGTTGTATCTATATCTTTTAGAGTCCAAGACTCCAAGGGATATCAAATTGATTCTTTCTCAGATCATGACATGGTGAACTTTATCATTGTCCTCACAACTTCATCATGTATACAGATCTTCACAGAGCCAATCCCTACAATTCTACATGCTGCATCATTTCCCATGACATCATTTCCACTATTTATCTACTCATAGTATAGAATCAATCTTCATTTGGAGTCATACGATAAAACAATCTGAGTTAAGAATTCATGTGTTGTCGGTCACCTTCTGATCTATGACCATGAGGACCAAGTCATCTTCAGAATTTGCACATTGCATGAGCCATTGCATCAACAATGGCTTTCCCTTTCTTCTTCGATAATCTTTCTTCCAATGTCTAGGTTCCTTACAGTAATTGCATGTCCTTCGAATTCTGATTCTTCGACTTGAGCTTCGCATAGCCAAAACCAGCACAAATCTTTTCATGAGTCATAACCTAATCTGTACCCTAAGAGTCTTGCTTCCAATTAGACATATGTAGAAGTTCACATATATGTAGACTCGTGCAAACTTTCTCCAGGGTTATCTTTTCTCTTCGTACAATAAATGATTGAACAAAATTCACATACGATAATGGAAGAGAAACTAATAGAATCAATGCAACAACATTATCTTCAACTTAACATCTATGTTTCTTAAATCCATCAACAATGTATTTAACAATCTAGATATTCTTTAAGAGATGTACCTTTTTTCATGTGGGGAGAGAACATTAGTTGCTTCAACAACTTATTGGTTAGAGACTTCGTTATGTACAGACTTTCGAGTCTCAACCCCAGGCAAGCTGCGATCGTCTCATCAACGATTTCTGTGATAATCTAATCTGTCAAACAAAGCATGATCACCAAGTACGGTTTCTTTTCCTGCACCATCAACTTGGAAGGTTTGAGTGCCTCCACCTACACCTGGTCCAATAACGTCCAAATGCTTTCCTGCTTTCAAAAGAGTACACATCTTGATCTACCATATAGTGAAACAACTCCTACCGATGAAGTTATCAATCTTCAAATTGTGTGACATCATATGCTCGATGATCATGACGAAACTTGATGATCTAATGCCATTTTGTAACGAATCAAGCAAGCACAAAGATACATGAATTTATAAGGTTAACCCATAACTGGGATATATCCTTTGATGGCAGCAATCGATTTTCACTATATGGATAAAGAAGAATACAAATTAAATTGAGAATCCTAACCCTATGGAGTTTATATAACTCATGTACAAAGGGAATCCAGATACTGACGAATCTGAATACCCGTACAAAAAATTTCCAACTTGAATTGTGAGACCATCATACTAGTAGTGTATAGTTGCATGAGGGAGACATCAGATGGTTCTTTAACTGGATTCAACAGAACACGAGACTAAGATTCAAAGTATATCAACATTGGCTATCTGCAATGATCCGTGCATGACATCAAATATGATTTTTACTAAGGCATAAGATATTGTTATGTATAATTATAAACGTCATTAGTCTATCAGAATATTCTTTGTAATTCTGTTCATTCAAATCCAGATCTACATTGACTATAAAAATATGCATAAAACAGATAATAATGGATTCAAGCAAATACTTCCGAACTAAGTCAAGTATGCATTGCCAAACACTAACGATATCTGGGTGTCGCTATCCAATCTAGGAGAGCTTGTACATGCATGTCCGTCTTGATACACAGATCACGCTCATCTTATTTTGAAAACTACATTGAGCAGCAACTGACAAAATGACTTATGATTTGATTAAGGACGCAATTATTTAAGTTACTTGCAAGTACCAACATTTGAAACAGATCAGCGTTTAACTGTGAAGATAAAGAATGTAATCGAGCTGGATGGCCGGAGTTTGCAGGAGGCCATCGTCTTACTACAATATTACAATTTCGAGGTAGAAAAGGTGCACACAGCACTCTGATAATTGGTAAGAAACAACATCAATGTCGATTCATCGTCATTAAACTACCGGTGTGCCATTTTCCTCCTGAACTTGCCATTGATTGTCTTGAGGTCTAGGGCTAGTCTTGATGGCAACAGTGAGCTCGCTTCAACTAATCAACAAAAAGCGTGGAGCGAAGCAACTCCTGCATAAATGTGGCCCTGACAGCCGGCCTGTCTCATCTTCCGTTCCCTCTCTTCAAGGCTTATGGATGTGTCGTAACTGCAAGATGGAAACAATGTGATTCGTGCAGAAAATTTAAAATTAGATATGCCTTGTTATTCAGGCATGCCCCTTTAATACCATATTGCAGGAAGGGCTAACCAGATAAGTTGAACAATGGTGGCAAACAAGACAATGCGAATTTAAATTCACATGCATATTTTCATGTTCAATATTTTCCTTTTAAAGGTTCTTTCATCTTCGAAAATTTCATGTTTCCAGGTTGCATACATTCGCAAGCACTATTGATGAAGCGGAATAGATGCTAACAATACACATCTAATATTACAAGCATCCCCCAAAGGGAGAAAAAGATTTACAATCATCTAAAGCTTCCAGACTTATCCAAGCATAAAACATGGTTTATAAAATGCATGAGGCCTCAAGTGTGTGCTAGATAAGACCACTCTTTGTGGAGCTTAATGTTGTCATAACAAACTATTTAATATACGTATTTGCTGGTGCATTTAGGACTAGCAACTATCTCATCAATTCCATCATTGTGTTAAAAAAGGCACGTATTAAACAAATGTTCATTTACGATGATCTAACGATCATCATCCATTTTTCAAATCCGCCCATCAGCGTGATATTTCACAGTTTAAAAAAAACCCAGTGATTTTGAAGGGTGGATGACTGCTGGATCATTGTATGTCCAAACCACATCTCCTGTAAAACCACCTCCAGAAGAGGAATGGTGCAAGAAGCAGAACCCACTCAAGTAACCCCATATATTCAATATGATTCCACAAGATCCATTATCGTTCAAGTAACGGATTCTAGCCAATTGAAAGGATCTTCTGATCAATCGATTCCATTAGGAATGAGGATTCAGAATATCACAAATTGATCGATCAAACAGAGATTCAGCAACTAAAAGAAGGATCGATTCTTTGGGATTCTTCCTTTCTTCAAACGGAACGACTAGAAATAGAATCAGATCGATTCCCGAAATGCCTTTTTGGATCTTCCACAATGTCTCGACTATTCACGGGAGGTGAGAAACAAATGAATAATCATCTGCTTCCGGAAGAAACCGAAGAATTTCTTAGGAATCCCACAAGATCAATTCGTTCTTTTTTCTCTGACAAATGGTCAGAACTTCATCTGGCACTCAATTGCAGCACCCACTCTAGTAACCCCATGCACTCAATTGCAGCAACCACGATGTGCATGCCCCTAGTGGCTGGCCATGTTTCACTTTATCGACTGCTTGCTGCATCAGATAATGCACCAAGCCACACCAGCTTTGTCAAGTTTCAACTGGCTCCTATCCTTGTCGGTGCTGTATCTAAGATTCTAAATGCACTGATAGGGATCATGTTTCCTTATTTGGTTATCTTAATCTTTGGAAATTTGACATGTATTATTTTGCATACTTACCAGGCTTTACAGATCATGGTGAGCCAAAAAATATAATGGACGTTATTGTCAGCCTTTTGCTGGGGAGTTAACCTTGTAATGTAAATGGTCTCAATACTTTATTATCTAATGTAAATGGTCTCAATAGGTTACTATCTCCCTCTTGTTAGAAATCTGCGCAAGGATTCTTTGGATCTAAATCTCTACTCGCAATATGTGACGTGAATTTTGAGACCTCATCAGTTACTAGTCAATTGCAATTCTGAAAATAATCAGCATTGCTGTTGAGCATGTTTGGCATTCTTGCCTAGGGTCAATATGTCATTTCAAAAGCGACAAGCCCTAGACTTTGAGTTAATTTAGCCTAGTGAGTGTCTCCAAAAGTTCTTAGTAGGGCATTCCATAGCACAGAGCTGCCAGCATGCATGGTAAACGATAAGACTATTGTGTCGCTCACATAAAGCCTTCCTTCTTAAAAAATTAATTTCCTGAAACCTTCATCAATAATATTTTTTGTGTGAATAAGTCACTGAAGAAGTTTTCCTGGCAGTATATGTTGATAATGTCGAATGCCTCGAGTCCATGGAATTGCAGACGAGGCATCAATAGCACTGGAAATGAAAGAACAAGACATGGCAATAAATTGTTGGTTGCCGAGAAGAGGTTGAAGGAGGTCTCCTGCAAGCAACATGTCTGATCGCCTTTAAGATTCTTCAAGTGTCTTGTGCCTTGTCAGCGTCACCCCATGCTAATAGAATTTTTACAAACAATAGGAGAGAAGTGACAGAAAGTCTGGACTGCTGAGGAGACGGGCATACAATCAACCACCAAGAGAGTACAAAAAGGGAGGACAATCTGTTAAATAGTGGTCAGTTATCTCTCTTCGTCACTGGAGAAGCAAAATCACTAACAGAAAATACCGTATGTAACACCCAACATAGCTCCACACATCGGATACTCACAAAATGTGAGTGAATTATAAGTGGTGGGGAATGCCACCAGGCAACCTGGGTGTAAGCATTTTGGGAAGTTGTCAATATCTCCAAGTGAGTCCTAGCCCGATAAGTTGTCAGGGCCTCAACATTCAAAATTATTTAAATTACAGAGGTATCAAGCTGATGACTCATATTATGAAAATTTGGGAATGTGTGAGCGAAAGAAGGTTGAGGCAAGTTTCCAAAGATAAGGGTAGAAATGGTGTTGGAGTGATTGTTCACAAGGATTTGAAGGATTGTGTGGTTGAGGTGCAAAGATTCGGGAATCGGAATATTTTGCTAAAATTGAAACTTTTTTTTGACACTCCCTAAAATTGAAACTTGAAGAAGAATTTCTGAATATTATCTCAGTTTATGCACTGCTAATTGGTTTAGATGAAAGGATTAAACAAGCTTTTTAGTAGAATCTAGATAAGATTTTGCAAGAAATCCCACAAAGAGAGATTATTTACATGGGTGGAGATCTTAATGGATATGTGGGAAAGGATGCTTCAGGGTATGCTAGTGTTCATAGAGGCCATGGCTTAGGGATAGAGATGAAGAGGGAAAAGTCATTCTGGATTTGGTAATGGTGTATGATCTTTTCATAGCAAGCACTCTCTTCAAGAAGAGGAGGATCATTTAGTTACTTATAAGAGCAGCCCGACTAGAACATAGATTACTTTGAGTTGAGGGAGAAGATATTGGTTGTGTTGCAAAGACTGCAAAGTAATCACGGGAGAGACTTTGACAACCCAACATCGTTCCTTAGTCATGGATGTGCAAATAAAAGGGCTGGTAAAGAAAAGAAAGATTTCCAAGATCACTAGAATAAGATGGCGGATTCTTCAACTGAAGTAATCAAGCTTTAGGGAGAAGGTTTTAGAAAACTTATCTTGGGATTGTAGCGAAAGTGCAAACGATATGTGGGAGGCAGTAGCATCTTGTATCCAAAAGGTAGCCAAAGAGATGCTAAGCAAGTCAAAGGGAGCTCCAGGTCAAAAGGAGGCTTGGTGGAGTAGAAGGGTGCAAGAGAAGCTCAAAAATTAAAAGAGCATGCATTAAAGTTGTCTACGGATAGAACAAAGGAAATGTCACAAACTAAAAAATAGAGAAGAATGAAGCAAAAAAGGCTGTAAGCGAAGCTAAGTCAAGATCATGAAGGTTTGTATAAAAAACTCGACTCTAAGGAGATCCAGAAGGATATATTCAGGTTGGCTAAAACAATATAAATAAAGACCAAAGACCTTTCTCAAGTGAGATGCATTAGGGATGAGGAAGGTCACATGCTTGTTAGTCAAAAGGATATAGAGACGAGAAGCAGTATTTCCATAAGCTTCTTATTAGGGAAGGAAATAGAGAGATCACTTTGGGTGATCTAGCTAGTAGTAAAAGTTACTTGAATCGTGCAAACTATAAACGAATACAAAGAAATGAAGTATAGGAGGCTTTGATGATTATATGAGACCTGGGAAAGGTGTAGGACCTTATAGCATTCCTATAAAAGTATGGAGATTTTCAGGTAAGTGTGAGTTGGCTTACAAATTTATTCAATGTTTTTGACGAAGCAAGAAAATGCCTGAAGATTGGAGGAGAAGTATCGTAGTGCCTCTTTATGAGAACAAAGGGAACATTCAAAAATTTTCAAATTATAGAGGCATCAAGCTGATGAATCAAATTATTAAAATTTGGGAACATGTGATCGAAAAAAGGTTGAGACAAGTTTCCAAAGTAAAAGAAAACTAATTCGAATTCATGACATATCGCTTAACTGTTGAAGCCATCCATTTGATGAGAACAATGGAGATTTATAGAGTTAAAAGAAGAATCTTTGTATGATTTTTATTGATTTGGAGAAGGCTTATGATTCGGTCCCACGTGAGATATTGTGGAGAGTTTGGAGAAGAGACAAGTACATGTCCTATACATTAACATCGTAAAGGATATGTATGATAGGGATTTATCTTGTGTAAGGATCCAGTCTGGGAAGCCTGATTATTTTTACATCAGACAGTGGTTTACGTCAAGATTAAACTTTGAGTCCATTTCTTTTTACTTTAATTATGGACGAGTTGACAAGTCACATTAAGGATGAGATAACTTGGTCTATCTTATTTGTTGATGATATTGTGTTGATTAATGAGGCTAGAAATGGAGTAAATGAAAAGCTTGAGGTCTGGAGACATGCATTGGGGATTAAAGGATTTCGTATAAGTCTAAGACTGAATATATGGAATGCACTTTTGATGGAAGCAATGATGAAGGAATCGAGGTGAAGATTGGTGATGATAACATTCGGAAGAGAGATTTTTTTAGATATCCGGGATATATTTTGCAACATGATGGGGAATTGATGGAGATGTTTCTAATAGAATAAATGTAGGCGTCTAACGTGGATAGGAGCCTCTGTTGTAATTTGTGATAAGAAAATTTCTTTAAAAATAAAGGAAAGTTCTACAAAGCAGCTGTAAGACCTGCTATGCTTTGTGGATTTGAATTTTGTCCTGTGAACCATAGACATGTACATACAATGACAGTAGCAGAAATGAAAATGTTAAGGTGGATGTGTGAACACACATGTAAAGATCGGATTCAGAATGATGCAATCAAAAGAAAAGTTGGTGTAGCTCCGATCAAGGATAAGATGCGAGAAAACCACTTAAAGTGGTTTGGCCATCTGTAAAGAAGGTTAGCTGATGTACATGTCAGGAGATGCGAGTTTTGGGATGTTGGGCCGGCTAAGAAAGGGCGAGGACGACCTAAGAAGTGTTAGAATGAGACTATAAAAAGGGATCTTAGTTTTTTGAATATAAGCCCGAGATTAACCCAAGATAGATCTGAATGGAGGTAAAGAATCCATGTAGCTGACCCTAATTAATTGTGAGAAAAGGATTTGCTGTTGTATTTATTACAATATAAATTTTAAAATTATTCATAATCTAGTTTCTTTTTAACATATAGTATGGTACTCATTTATCTCTTCTCTTTCCACGTGTGACAACTACCCAATATCACCTCTCCCTTCCTGTCTTACGAGCGCTGCCTCTTTCTTTCCATATTGTGCATGAGATTGTCCCCTTCCAATGGCAACAAGTGATGCTTCTATGTAAAGAAGTTTTTTTTGAAACGTGAAACGAGTAAAACAACTTTAGGTGGTGACTACCCATGGAAAATCCATTGATAACGTCAAATTTTATTTATAACAGTGAGACCCATAAATTACAAAGGCAACAAGCGTGAGCAATAATATTCTCCATGTTAGAGTTATTATATTTACATTTATGATTGTAACCCTTTGGGTGCGTTTGGTTCGTGGGTTATCTGGGAGAGGATAACCGGTTTTTGTATTTATGTGTTTGGTTGGTGGGTTAAGGGTTGGGTGGTTTTTGTGGGATGTGATGGTATTGAAATTTGAAAAAGTGTGTAGTTATTATGATATGATTGTATTGGAATTTGAAAAAGTGGACAATTGTTGTGATGTGATTGTATTGAAGTTTGAAATAATGAGTAGAAGTTGATTATTTTATTATTTTTAGATGATATGATGGTATAATATATATATTTTGTGATGAAAAGATAGTGGACCCCACAAGTGGGTTAGAAATATGGGTTTGGGGGGTAACCCACCCAAAGTGTGGGGTAACCCCCCAACCGAACACACCCTTTGGGTTTCGTAACCTCTCATGACCCTTCGGGTTCCGTAACCGTCGATGACCCTTCGAGTTCCGTAACCTCCTGTGACCCTTCGGGTTCCATAACCCTTGTACTCTCTAGGGTTTTCTCTCTATATAAGAGACCCTAGTTCTATGGAGTAAATACCCCATCAGTTCCTCTTCTCAACATGGTATCAGAGCAACGGTCCTAGACCGAAGTCTAATACCCTAAATCCGCCATCACCACCAGCTCTCTCTCCGCCGACAAGGAGAGAGGGTTGGACATCCTGCATCTCTTATGGATTCTATGGTCTCGCGCAAGTCAGTCCGAGCCCCCAGCAGCACCAGCTGCCACCTCCAACGACACCTAAAGCATCGCCCGAGGCTCCAACAGCTCCTGCCGCTCCTCCGGCATCGTCGGCACTGCATGGAGCCCCCCTCCAACAGTCCATGCTTCATCACGACTTGTTTCTCCTAACTTTTTACTTCTCCCAACTTCATGTCCCATGCTTTTTATTCTATCAAGTATGGGAGAAAGGAGGAGTTAGAGATGATTCTTCAGGACGTCTACTGCCCTACCATGACTGATAAACCACCGCTCCAGACTACTACTCAGATCATCCATCTTCATCAAGCATCGACTTCTTCGTCAGGGCGTATACTTCTTCTTTTACGACCCGACTACTGCTTCGCGTCGGACTTCTTCTACAGCGATTATTCTCCAGGCACGACAGAGATATGTTCCGATGACCTGCAGGCACAACAGAGATATGTTCCGGTGATCTGATATCGCAGCGACTCTACAGGCATGGCAGGGATACGTTCCGGCGACCTGAAAGCCGCACCCGTCCTCGAGCGAGGTCTTCTACCAGCAACGGACATATGTTCTTATGATGCATCGTGTGAAGATGCGGTGTATACTTTTTCTTTTTGTTACAAGCTGTCTGTAGCTTTCTCAACTCCAGCTTGAGGGGGAGTGTTAGAGTTATTATATTTACATTTATGTTTGTAACCTTTCGGGTTTCGTAACCTCTCATGACCCTTCGGGTTCCATAACCATCGGTGACCCTTCGAGTTCCGTAACCTCCTGTGACCCTTCGGGTTCCATAACCCTTGTACTCTCTAGGGTTTTCTCTCTATATAAGAGACCCTAGCTCTATGGAGTAAATACCCCATCAGTTCCTCTTCTCAACAACATAATGGTTTTCTCCATTAGAAGTCGTTGCATTTCTGGATATCCAAATCGCACAACATACTGCAAGGACTTTGGTGCGATCAACCCTCGTATAGTAGAGTGTTGCTCAAATGTAACCCAAAATCATACGCCTGAAGACACGTCCAGCCAAGGTGGGCCTTCCCTTCTCCACACTTCCTTCATCCCCTCGCACAAGAAGAATGGTCCACATTCTCCTCCGCACCACATATCCAATATATCAAATCCGCACCAAGGACAATGCAAACCCGTAGTCGCTTCGTCATAAGCCTCTCATGACAAGACAACCATGCCAACACTCTAATTTCCAATGGCACCTTTGTTTTCTAGATCATATTACAATCATAAATCACATGGCTTTTAAAGCATCCAATCTCGAGAGCAACTGGTAATAGACCCTTTTGACGAAAAAGGAACCACGTCACTCCCATCAATCCCTCCCATCTCTCGGACAATCCATAATCTTAATCACTGAAGGAGATTGCCAAGATCAGCAACCCATGCATTTGACAGGGGGATCCAAAACCGTGGGAGCTAAACCCCACCCACTCCACTCGATGCTGACCGAAAAAATTGTCACAAATGCCCGCTTTCCTATCGTTAATACGAACAACCTAGGGAACTTATCTTTAAGAATTCCAAGGTCTGACTAGCCATCATTCCCAAAAATGAATTTTGTGCCATCTCCCATAACCGAGCAAAAAAGATGTTGCAACTCTCCCTTCAGTGAACAAGCATTCCTCCGGAAGAAAGAGGGTCCCTTGGCTGAGATCTCTGTGTCCCGTCTTCCTCTTATTCAAAGTAAATAATTCCTAGAAGTGAGCACATCATGTCTTCCCTAGGGCCCCAAATCCGCACAACTCATTTTGCAAGCAAGGCCTTGTTCATCTCACACAATAGCAAGACCCCAAAATCACCCAATTTACAAGGTCTAGTCACAACATACCAAGCCACCAGAGCAACACCCCTCCTCTCATCATGCTCCTAACATACCCAAAAGAATCTTCTCATGGTATCTTTCAATCAATGTCAAATTTTCTGAGGAAGTTTAAAGATTGATAAGTAGAAAAGTGGAATGGCACAACACCCTCTTTAGAATCATAAGCCTTCCTCCCCTAGACGAGCATTTCGATTTCCCCACAAGACCATTCTCCATCTTCTCAATTAAAGGTAGCCAATTTTCAACCCTCAATCTTCCAATCGTCAATGTAATGGCCAAGTACCTTGCTGGTAAAACCCTTTGTGGGGTGCTTAAAATGCTAGCAAACAGTTGTGCCTCCACCACCTCCATACCAAATGAGATAAAAGCGACCATATTAGAATATGTAATAAAGTAGTAATTGGATCTCTCCCATAGATGTCAAGGTGCATGCCTAGGCGCCCCGGCGCCCCATGCCGTGTGCCTAGAAAAAATGCCTTGCTTTTATAGAAAAAGGCGTACGCCTTGGGCCGCCTGGGCGCTTAGGCGACTATTTTTTATGTATACTACACAGATATCACATTTCTTTATGTCAAGATAAGCTATCCCAAGCTCCAAATTGCAATCAAGAGTGAGGGTTTTTGGCAACCCTTAAATAAATTTTCTCGATTTTTCACGCTATGTATATGGTAATATGGTAACCAAATAGAAAATGATGTTTATAAAATTTTATGTAACTATAGTACTTTGATGTGATCACTTATCCTTTTTCTAAGATTGGTAGCAAGAAAGATTTGGCTTTAGATTGGTAGAAGGGTCATAGTACGTATAGCCTTTTTTAGTCCTTGAACATCCTTGAACAAACACTTTTGATTGCAAGTTGGAACTTGGGATAGCTTATCTTGACCAGAAGTCGAAATCTGTACTACATCATCACAATCAAAAGCATGGGATACACAAAAAAGGGTTTCTCAAGAAAACACCTAAACGCGCCTAGGCGCCCAGGCACCCAGGTTTGACGCCTTGCCGCCTTAATAACCATGATCTCTCCAGGATCCAATTACCCCTACTCATGTTTAGTCCCACATCTACTATATGTGGGACTCGGGTCTGTCTGTGGGGCTATATAAGGAGCCTTACACCTCATGCACTCATTGAGAAAAGTGAATGGAAACATATGGCACTTTAAGGTTTTCTCCCGTGGTTTCATCCCGCTAGTTAGAGAGTAGGGTTCGACGTAAATCCTCGAGTTCAATGCTTCATGTTTATTTATTTTCGTGCTCTGTTTATATATTATGCTTATGTATTTTAGATTTCAACGTGACATTAGAGCAGTTCGACTCTGTGTTTTGAATTTTTCGAGTTTCGATTCTGATTTTGTTCTTGAAGATCAATTTGTACATGGTAGAGATTATGTTCATGTTTATGTTCAAATTCTGGAGATTTCAAGGTTTGTTTGGTGCACCACGTAATTTTCGAAGATCTTAAGTTTAAGAACCCTAATTCTGGTGTGTTTTCATGCGCTCCACGAAGCGTTGAGAAACTTCGTCAACAAGATCAATGGCATAAAGGTCAGAGATCTTCTGATGCTCTCGCCCTCCTACACGACTCCTTCCGCAGCAACAGCTTCACAGTCAAATACATCCTGGAGATCTGGATATACGACAGAAACAACTCCAATCCATCCTCGTGTGCGAGACGAAGACTTTAGAACACACGATGTGATGAACACCACCTTTGATTACCATGAAGGAACCATCGTCACCGCACGGGACACATCCTCGATCACCTACAACCGTGCATCTTGAACCTCCCTGCACACCAATACGCACATATCTATAAAAAAGGGACAACATGAGATATTCTATGCACCTCGAGAGCCCATGCACTCCAAGCTCTAGGCGACGACCTCATGATGGTGCCCCTACCCAGCCTTCCCTTCATCTCCTCCATGTGACTTTCCAGGTGCAGCTCCACGCAGTGCGGAAACGTATGTGGAACCCCAAAAAGGAGTCGAAGAAGAAGCTCTGGAGCGACGCAAGATTCAGATGGCTTCTTACGCAGCAACGACAACTCCTTTTGCAAGACTCCAGGCAGTGCATCTCCTTCCTATCGTGAGCGACATGGCGGCGATAGCTTCCGATCTAAGGCGGTTGCGCGGATGAGATGGGTTCCCGATTTTGGTTCCCAATTGGGAACCCTAGCGGTGAATGAAAGATAGGGGCTCAATGGTCCTTTATTTATTTTTAAAAAAGAAGGGTTGTGTTTTCTTTTGGTTATTTTTTTAGCCGCAACATTATAAAAAATGAGAGCTGCTCTTTTGGGTCCAGTGGGCCGTGTCAAAAAAGAAAGGAAAGATGGCCCAAGCAAAAAAAGAGGGAAAAGTTTTTGTTTTAAAACAAAGAAAGCCACGTACAAGAAAAAAGATCCATGCATATTAAAAAAGGGGATTGTTTTGTGCAAAAAAGAAAAAAGGAGAAGCACTAAAAGAGAGAAAAAAAATGCATGTTTTGGTTCTTCCAACTTGATCATCCACGCTCTTGTCTATCAAGTATGGGAGAAAGGGGAAGTCAAAGATGTATTCTTCAGGACATGCACGTCCATAACTGACAGACCATCTCCAGATTTCTACAAATCATCCGTCTTCATCGAGCATCAACTTCTTTGTCAGGGCGTGTACTTCTTCTTTTACGACCCGACTACTATTCCGTCTTGTACTTTTACTGGGATTCTTCTCCAGGTTCGACAGAGATACGCTCCAGTAACCTGCAAGAATGACAGAGATATGTTCCATTAACCTGATATGCAGCGACTCTACAGGCACGGCAGAGAATACATTCCTGTGACACGAACATCGCAGACTTGTCTTCGAGCGAGGTCTTCTACAAGCAACGGACATTTTTTCTTCTTGTGATGTATCGTGTGAAAAAGTGACATATACCTTTTTCCTTCTGTTGCAAGTTGCAGCTTTCTCAACTCCAGATTGAGGGGGAGTGTTGGAACATGTAATAGAGTGGTAATTGGATCTCTCCATGATCCAATAACCACCAACTCATGTTTCGTCCCATATCTACTATCTGTAGGACTTGGGTCCATTTGTGGGGCTATATAAGGAGCCCTACACTCCATGTACTCATTGAGAAAAGTGAATACAAACATATGATCCTTTGAGGCTTTCTCTTGCGGTTTATCCTGCTCCGTAGAGAGTAGGGTTCCACATAAATCCATGTGTTCAATGTTTCACATTTATTCAGTTTATCTATTCCGCTTTCGTAATTTAGATTTCAATAGGTAAAACTGGCACGGACGAAGGGGTCGACGGCAAGTAGGGATCATTTTGTCTAGGGTAATGAGAGGTTCTCTATGAAGAGGGCGTATCGCTTCCTAGTGGAGGATGGTAGCGTGGTGGAGGAGGTTAATGTGGATAGCATGATGATTTGGAGAAGCAAGGTGCCTAATCATATCAAGATCTTTTTATGGCTTCTACGTTATGGTAGAGTCCTCAAGCAGGATCATCGAAGGCAGTTGTTGGGGGTGGAGGTTTGTCTTTGCGCCAAATATGAGGCGGTAGAGGAAGATGGAGGCCTCTTGTTCTTCCCATGTCCTTCCTCTTCTCATATTTGGAGCAGAGCGAACATCTCCTGGATTGTTGGCTTGGGGTATGACAGTTTTTGGCGTAATCTTAGGACCGTTTGTGGTTTTGGGCATGAAGATAATGTGCTACCATTAGCGCTACTATGAGCGATTCGGTGCACAATAAATGGGACCATTGGGGGGGGACTTGTTATACTGAGAATTTAATTGAACACTACAGAGCGTTGTATGCATCTTGGAATATGTAACGTGTTGAAACAAATACTTCTATTTATAAGTATACTTACGTGGTGGGTCCAAAATTGGGATGCCATCCTCTTCCTTCGCAAAAAAAAAACATACCCATTTAACTCCAAACTCGAGAAACCCCTAGAAAGCTCCATATGGGAGGATGTCGCCTCCACCTCTTTGACACCCCTCTCTATGAAGAATGTGGTATCATATATATGTCGGAGCAATGGGGTGGATATATCCCCTAAGGTGAATCCCCTGAAGAAGCCATTCTAGATCATGGCTCGAGAAATGATGTGCAACACATCAATAGCAATCACAAACATGAGAGAAGCAAAGGAACACCCATGTCATACCCCACACTACGACTGAAAGGTCACGTCACAAGGTTTGTCATTCACCACCATGGTGAAAGAAGTGTTGATACATCTTTTCATCCACAAAATCCACAGCTCTTGGAATTTACGCTTGTCTAGAGCCTTTCGCTAGAAATTACAATCAACGTTATTGTAAGCCTTCCTAAAATCCAGTTTCCACAAGATCCCGAATGTCTTTCTCTCCTCTAATCCGCTAAAATCTCTGTAGCCATAACAAGGGAGTTCACCATAAATCTCCTAGGTAGAAACGCAATCCGAAGAGGGTTGATAATAAGTGGGAGAACCTTTTTACGTCTATTGGCTAGAATCTTTGCCACGATCAGGTAAATCCCATTGGACAAGGCAATGGGTGTGAAATCCTCCACGTTAGCTGTTGAGTCCCATTTAGTAAGCAACACAAGCAAGGCCTTGATCAGATGCTAAAAACATGCATTCCATGTCCAGAACTCTCTAGCCACCTTCAAAACGTCACCACCGTCCATAAAGTCTTCTAGAAGAAAACTGGGAACCGGTTAGGACCAGAAGTGCCATCCTCATGAAGATCAGAAATCGCATGCCAAATTTCTTGCTTGAAAATGTCTCGTAAGGTCGTCAGCCTACGAATGAGAGATCAATGTCGCCCCTCTACCCGACCATCTCCAAGGAAGCCTAATGCACCTTCTACTAGACTGATGAAAGAAACCTGACAAGGCTCTACCAAGCTGAACATCTCCTCTGACAACCTCCTCCTCAATTTTCAATTCCCTAATGAGGTTCCTCCTCCTACCGCTAGCAATCGTATGGATGAATGTTGTGTTCGCATCACCATCGTGAATCTAGGTCGCACACAATCGTTGCCTCCCGTCAATCGCCTTCGTTCTACCTCCCTCCTAATATAAAGAAGTTGTCATAATCACATTACGAGAAGTAAATTAGCAATAAATGTCATCAACTAAAGTTTAAATAGTTTTAAATTTATTATTTTTATACATCACATATATGTTTTTATATGAATTTCATAAAATACATTTATTTGCCCTTTCATGTTTTTTAATAACATTTACACCCCTAAGTGTTTAGCAATGACCTCTACGACCTTTGAAATATCGCAATTCCTCCCTCACCCCCGTAAACTTGCTATGTCTTACCCCACGAACATTACCATAAAATTGACACATCTAGAGTTAACTTCCTTGGATTAGAAACGAGTTAATCTAATCAATTTATGATCGAACGGTTAGAATTAATAAAGAAAAGAAAAAATAATCGTCCCTCCTCCCTCCTCTAACATGTTCCTCTCCCACTGCAACACCGAGGGGAGGCTCGGCTAGAGGAGGTTGGCGGTGGACGGGGTCGGGTTCCACCCGAGGTTGGCAAGGGTTGATGGAGACGACCTGCGCTGGAGAAGGGCTAGAGCCTTCGAGCAGGGGGGCGGTGAGCAGGAGGGGCTTCGACTGTGGGCGGGGGGGCTTCGATCGACGGGGGGAGTGCGGCTTCGAGAAGGAGAGTCAGCAGGGGAGCGGCGAAGGGGAGGGGAGGGGGGAAGGGGCGGTGGGCTTCAAGCGGCAGCGGGTGGTCGACCATGGGAGGCCGGTCAGGGGGGGAGGGGGGGCTTCGCAGGTAGAGGCGTGGCGGGAGGTGGCGAGAGGGGGGGCGCGCTTTGCGGGTGGAGGCGCGGGGGGGGGGGGGGGGGGGGGGCTCGAGTTGGTAGGGGAGGGGCTTCGACCGGCAGGGGTGTCAAGCAGGGGAGGTCAGGGGGGAGGGGGGGCTTCGGGTGGCGGCAGGCCGAACGTGTTCAGCTGGAGGTGGAGGGTGGGAGGGAGTGACACTTATAGTAAATTTGATAAATAAAAGGGGTATCATGTAAAGAAGATAATAGAATCCGGTTATTTTTAACGGTTAAATGGATGGGGGTTAACCACCGGGTCTTTACGGTAAAGGTTAACAAGTTTACGGGGGTGAGGGAGGAATTACGATGTTTCAAAGGTCGTAGAGGTCATTGACAAAAATTATAGGGTCTGTTGGGTAAAAATCCCTTTAAAAAAAGAGAAGAGATTAAAAAAGGGAGGGGAGAGAAAACGTACCACAAAACGGTCAGGGTATGCTTGATTATTAAAAAATAAGTGATGGGGATTTAAAAAAACTTCCATACGAGGACTGTTCTAGGACTGTCGCAGAACAATGAGAAAAAAGTTTTAATGGCCAAAAAAGAAAAAGGAAAAGAAAAAGGAGAGAATGATTACAAAGAAAGGAATGTTGATTGTTGAAAAAAAACAGAGTAAAAAAAGGCGATTGTACAAAAAAGAAGCCCTACGAAAAGAAAAGTGGAAAAAAGAGAGATGGCAACAAAAAAAGAGAAAATGGTATGTGCAAAAAAAAGCACAAAAAATACGTGTTATCTGTTGTTTCTCCCAACTTGATCATCCACATGGTTTTTATTCCATAAAGTATGGAAGAAAGGGAGTGTGGGAAAGGGCACATTATTCTTCTTGAGATGTATCTACATAACTTCTACTGCTCGGTTCACAACTGGTAGACCGATACTCCAGACTTCTACTGCCATCAGTCGTCTTCACCAAGCATCGACTACTTTGTCGAGGTGTCTCTATCCCTGACTACTACTCAATGATGGACTTTCTTGTTATATAGTGTCTCTTCTTCAGGCATACCTTGTATCGCAACGACTACTACAACACGACTGAGGCTCTTTCTCGATAACCTGAAAGTCGCGTATCCATCTTCGAGCGAGGTCTTCTACTAGTAACGGTTCTTCAAACGGGGTGTCTCTATCCCCATCTCTCTCAGATGTATCGGGTGAAAATGAGTTGTGAACTATCAATGGGACTATAGTATGTCTGTGGGGCTATATAAGAAGCCCCACACTCCATGTACTCATTTAGAGATTGCAATAGACAATCTGACCCTTTGAGGTATTCTCTTGCGGTTTCATCCATCTCCCTTATGGAGTAGGGTTCCACGTAAAACATGAGTGTTCCATGTATTATATTTCTTTATTTTGTTCGTTCTTGTTCTGATTTTGCTTCCGCATTTATATTTCAACAATAAACATTAACAAAAGATACACTTTCCAAGTATGCAACAAATAAATGCCCTAATAGCAAACTATATCTAAGTGATAAGGTATAATCTAAGAATTTAAAAGTAATAAACCATTTAGAAAAATGAAAATCTAAGGCAAAGTCATCAAGCTTTCGAGAAAAAAAAACAAAACTTTGAAAGCAGCAACAACTTCGTTGGGGCGGCGGAGCATAAAAAATAAAAAAATATATCTAGGGTTATCGAAGGCAGAGGAGCTTCGCGGCAACAGAGAAGCTTCACGAAGGAGAATAGGGGTTTGGGTGTTCACCGTGTTCTGGAGATGGGGTATTGGGAGAGAGGGGTTTGGAAGAAGGCATTGGCTTCGGATTTTGAAGATTCGTTTTTTATGAACCCGCAAACCCTAAGCAGTCGCACGACCTGAATACATGACTGTATACACAAAAGGCGTATAGTGATGCACTTCAGGTATGCAGTTCTTCAAGAGGGGCGCATAGGCATACGTAGGCACTGATCAAAACCAAATTCCCATTCAAAAAAACTCCACCATCATCGCCAAAATATTATTTATCATCAACTACATCGGAGAACTCCCAGAAAAAAGACTAGAACACCACCTTGCCTTGGATGCCCTTCTGCATTGAGATCTCTTTGAATCTTTTGTGAGTCCACCGTCGATGCCAGACTCATTGCATCATCTCGAGGAATCTGATTCACGCCTTGATCGAGCCACCAAGTACCACCTAAAGGGACATGTCTTACCATTTTCCTTAAAATGCTCCCTAAATGCATCGACCATCATGTCTTCCCTGTAGAATTCCTCTCCTCCAACCACCATCGAGTAAATCTGGTTCCAACGGTGATGCTCGCTAGCTATAGCACAGAAAAACCCTCGTATTCACATCCCCCTCTCACAATCATCTATGCATTAACATTTGCCTTTAATCCCCATGCTTGGCAAGCTCCTTAAACAACTCAAGTTCATACTCTAAATCCATTCTAATGCTTTCTTCCTCAACCCGAACTGCTCTAGTCTGTGCCCATTGCTCTCGGATCTCCTTCTTGAACTGCATCAGCAACCATCAAACCAACCAGCTTTTTTGTTAAGCACCTCGTCTTCATTCCCCCTACAACAAAACCTTGCCCGAACTGCAACATTTTATCCTGAGAGCCCTCCTCCAGCAGACATGACCATTCAAACTGAAAAAGGAAGCACAGTGTGTGCCTTCACCTAAACCAAAGCAAAGTGTTGTATGATCCGAGCGCAAACGCGACAGTGACCAGACCCCTGCAAGTTGAAAACTACCAAGTGCCTCGACAGACAAGAGAAACCTGTTAATTCACAACTTGAATGATTTGTTCCGCCAAGTGTATTTTTCATGGAAGCATCCAGGATCTCAATCTCCAGATCCACCACCATTTCTGTGAACATATTTGGCCTGGATCCATACCACCCCTCCCTAGCAACATGTCATCTGAAAATAATGCCACGTTGAAATCGCATCCTATAATCGATGCCATTCCATGGAACTGTGCCTGAACCTCTCTTATCTCAGCCCATTGATCTTCGCTGTTTTTAGATTAAATGGAATTGAGTCCAAGTTCACCATAATGGGTCAGCCACTTAAGTGGTTTGTTTTGCAGTCTAACAATAACCATTATATATAGGAGTCTATTGCTCGTATAATATTTCCAAGCTTCCATGATATTTTTATTAAGACATAATTAGGATATCCAATTGATTTAGGAATCAAGAATTTTAAACAAGTCGGACTCCTATTATGGGTAGGATGATAGGATCTGGAATCCTATTATGATTATAAGGAGCTTCCCGATTGTTGTAAATCCTGACTTGTCTAATTATAGGAGTTGGACTCCTATTGGGATTGCAACAAGACTTACAATCCTGACTTGTCTAATTATATGAATGGAATTCCCACTAAGGTAATAGAATTATGAGTTGGACTCCTCATTAGTTTTGGTTCCACCCTATCATAGCCCCCACCCTCTTCGCTCCCTCCCTATAGATGTCACCCATCTCCCTTATCTCATAGATGCACAATGCATCTACCTCGCTCATGTTGGGTGCATGGTGCTTCTTTTATACAAAAGATGTTAATGTTGTGTATGCACTTAGGGAACTATGACAATGGCCAACTAAAATTTATGATGATGTCTCTTTATGCTGATAATTTTAAGAAATATTATTAAAAAAAGTTCAAAAGTTCACTGAGATAAAACAACACATCAAGATAAACTTCAATTGTATATGTTACTGTATCATACTTTAGAATCATATACGATCAATTTTTCATTGACATAGAAATTGAGCTTCATACCTTGGTTTCCACGCATGAGAAGGTGCAGGACTTCTTTTAGATTTATCATCTGATATTGAAATTGCAGGTTTTGAAACTTCCTCTGGTTCAGTTGTAGGAAAGTTCATGACAAGCGATGAAAGCAATGAATCCGGGGCTACAGCTGGGACATGATTGTTGCTAGACCTATAAGCCCCATTTCCAAGAAGCACCTGAAGATGTGCCTCCCTTAGGTCTCGACCCAGCAAAGCAAGTGCCTGGCTACTAGGAATAGCTACCCTACGGAATCTCCTATGCCTTTGCAAGTAAGCAATAGTCAAGAAAAAAGTATAAAGGTGAATACCATCCGATATCCATCTATGTGTAGTTTATAAGAGCCTTAAATTCAAAAACATAAAGACAAAAGGATATTTTAAATAGTTGACCATGCTGCAGTGTTATATGATTCAGCATGTCTTTGGTAACTTTTGTGGAGCAGATGGGGCAGACCTGCAAGAAAACAAGAACTTAGTTTCAAAATCACCCCTGCCAGGATGGATGAAAGAAAATTCAAAGATAGGTTTGTCAATGAAAAAAATGAGACTAGCTTTGAAAGAGTTTCATAAAAATATAAGAAGATCAATGCAATCACATATGGACTCAATTGAGAACATGTAAATATATGGGATTGGGGAGTATGCACTAAGGTGCATGTGAGTCTACGTGCACTGGTGCCACAAACATCCATTTTGTTCAATTTTTTAAATGAGTCCTTGGGGGATTTAGATCACAATATATCATCGTGACATCATTCAAATTTCAACTTAATTCGAGACTTCTAACGCATCCATCAAGACAATCAAATTTTAATGACCTCGGAATTGTTGCAATCAACCCATTCAGATAAACATGTTAGGAATGTCTACTTTACACAAAATTCGTAACACATAATCCACTTTATAGCTTAAGTAAATCCCCCAAGTACTTATTTCAAAAAAATCGAAAAAAGAAACGTTTGCGGCATCGATGCATGTAGACTTACATGCACCTTGGGGCATACTCCCCAAAGCTTAAGGGTAAGTGTCTCCTCGACGCCGTACCCTATTTTCCCTCAAACAAGCACACACACACATAACAATGATAAGTAAAAAAAACTTTTACCTTTTGATCAATTGCAAAATAGTGATATTATCAGTCAAAGCCTACCATTAAAAGGAAACTACTGCTCTTTTTTAAACCCATGTAAAGCTCGTTGTAACCTGAGTATTTTATTGGAATCAACATACTCGTCCACTAACTGGGGTATTTGGTGTATGGTGTAGTAGTTTTATAGTAAAGTAGATGTATGGTATTTGTCGTATGGTAGGGTTCATATCAATAGTAATGTCATGGAAACTAAAACTAAATGTATCCACATATTGGAATCTACTCTTTAATCTTTCCCTGCATGTTTATATACCTTCACACCTACAAATCAACCTAACTCCTTTACACTTACAAATCAATCTAACTACATGGAAAATCGTATTATTAATAAGGCATTGCAGACATACCACTGCCTTCTGGAACAGTTATGTTTGAACATGACATATACCAATGGCGCGCCTCTATCTAAGATGTTTTGACACTGCTAACAATTAAAAACAGTTAGGTCTTGTTGCTCATGAGTCGGAAAATTTAAACTTTGATACATGGAGCTCTCAAATGACTCCTAAAATAGCCCTTAATAAGTAGCTTTTCAAAATATCCTGAAAGCTACTCCAGCATAATGCAAAGCAAAAATAACACGATGCCTCTTCTTAGAATTTTAATGGTCCCTCTGCCCACCTCATTTATTTATAGATCCATGCCAAAACTTAATGTTCAAATTCAAGTTTTTAGCATTTCTCAGCACTTTGCATCAAGAAATGGGGCCTTGCAATGGGCAAAAACAACAGCAGAAGGTTATTGAGACCATCGTTGAGAATTGTATAGATTACACAAACAGAGATAAACATAGCTTAAGGTCTCTAAAAAGGAAAAAAGCATCCATATTGGGGAGAGGGGGTGGGGTGTTCTCTGACTTTATTTTTTGGATTCTAGGAGAGTTAACCTGATACTAGCATGAGCCATATTGGGAGCAAAAGAAGCATTTGACTCTCCATTCATTTAAGAACAACATATATTTTTCTTTAAGAATGAATTCAATTTAATTGCAATAATCAACTTGGCCAAATTTACATATTTAATTCCCATAATGCTATTCTTCTGCATGATCAACCACGATGGACGGTTCTATTTCAAACCTTCATTGTTGCAGTTACTCCGACCGTGGAGTTCACTAAATCCCTAATTAATACTTGGAAACACTATAGCTCTACTTTGGAATTCATTTTAATTGCAATAATCAACTTGGCCAAATTTACATATTTAATTCCCATAATGCTATTCTTCTGCATGATCAATCACGATGGACGGTTCTATTTCAAACCTTCATTGTTGCAGTTACTCCGACCGTGGAGTTCACTAAATCCCTAATTAATACTTGGAAACACTATAGCTCTACTTTGGTTAGTCTCATCTTGGTGTCAGTAGATGAAGGGTAAAAATAGCAATGTCAGACTGAGAAGGGTTCCCTCAACATGCAGGCTAATGCTATTTTTTTCCAATGATGCCAAACACCCAAACATAAATTAGATATCAAAACACTTGCTCAAGGAGACAGCCTGCACGATCGAGGACTGCTTGGATGAATATCTAAGGAGTTAGATTAAGGACTTATCAAACACCTCAAATGATTGTTAAGAGATGATCTCCAGTCTGAATAGGAGATGGCAATCCTTCTCATTAGGTTGATATCTGACCGACCTCTTGATGCAGTTCCTCTGCATAGGAATAGAGATTCAGAGGTGTCAGATTAATTAGGCCAAAGCGTTAACTTAACGAGATCGATATAACCAAAGTTCTACGTCATATATTGTCACGATATAGGCACACATCTTCTGACCGAAGACAGATGTGTTGCTATATGTCCAAGTGTGTACATTTGGCAGACCAATAGGTTGAGGACCTAACCAAGGTCTATACACCGACGATCTGGTGTGCATATGAGGGCATATGAGTAATACAATCTCTCAAATGGATCATGCAGGTTCACTTGTAAAGAGGAAGACAAGAGCTCACTCATGATGTATTGGGACCGATCAAATCCCATACATGGTCGTCGTGCTTTAGAAGCATGACATGAATTTATAGGTATAATATGCTTTGGGAAAGCATATGATTGATACCAATTCTCAATGACCAAGATTGAGAAACTCGATGACCCTAAAGATGATAGTGTAAAATTGATCTATATCTTCGGGTTTATCATAGGTCTTTTAATATGTAGGATGTGCAGGTATCAAAAATACCTTAGGGTGATGTGATCATAAACGATTGTATAACGATTACGCTTCCATTCCGAAGGAGTGATGAAACATGTCTGGATTTTAGTGACTCCTCTTAGTAGAGAAGTAACATGATCTTGGTCCAAGTGTTGGACATTGATTTGAATGGCATTCAGATGTAATGAGAAGATTAGGTTTACGACCTTGATTTAATCAAGCATCTATGAGAGGTCCGTGGGATCTGGATTTGAGATGTAATCTCAATATCCAAATGACTATACATGGAATATACAATTGTCTCGTCCTTATCTTCAAGTATCTGCAGAAAAAAAAGCGCATTGTTCTTGAAAGAGTTCAAGAATAATTCCACTGTTGAATTATATCTAAGCATTGACAGATGGATAATTAAATGTGATTTAATTATCATGAATAATGTGAATTTGATTCATATTATTTGAATGCGTGAGAATGATAATCCAATATAATTAAATGTAATTTATTATTATGGATATGAATAATGTGGATAGCACTATCCAATTATTCATAATATATTACAAATGTGATTTATAATGTATAGAGAGAGCGTTTTATGATTTATATTTGTTGATTAATTACTGGTGTGAATTGGATTCACATTAGATCATTAATGAAAATGTAAATCACAATTTATTTTATGTTGTGAATGTGATTCAAAATTTTCCAATGACAAGATTGCAATATTCACAAAATACTTATGAATTATTTTTGTTGAATAATTTACAACAAGTGTTGTTATGAATCATGGAGATTTTCAAGGAATAATGCAATCTCATGAGATTGCATGAGATTTACCCTTCCATGTTGGAAGGGTGGACGGCCACTCAATCCTATTAGGAAAGGTGGTCGTCCACTCTATTACTTGGGAGAGTAATCTTCATTACATTATCTCCATATTTGATTGATTTAATTTTAGGATTAAGTTATATTTATTTATCAATATATATTTAATCTAAATTAAATTAATTGTTGTTGTATTTTTACAATAAAATCTTGGCCATTGAAAGAAGCACAAATCAATCTCATCCATTGATTTTGTTTAGCCCATGGATTGTGATCCATGAACTCCCAAAATACTATGTAAGAAGAGGCACCCCTTGCTCTTCAAGTTACAACATCTATTGTGACATCAAGCTCTCTCTCTCTTTATTCGCATGCCCTCTCTCTCTTTAGGTGGTTGTCCACCCAAACCCTAGAGGGAAGACACCGTCGTCGTCGCATCGCTGTTGCATCGTCGCTTCGATTGCCCTAGCATCTCCGTCTTCTTTGGAGTGCTTCACTCGTGAAGACGACGTACGATCTCGTGCGACGAGATCAGGAATTCTTTGCTTGGATCAGCTGCTTAGGTTACGAGAAGAATGTGATTCATCCCCACGCTCGCAAGTGTCTCCTCCTTAGATCGTACTTGAGACAGGAGGTCTCTTCTCTTAGAGACTCGGTTCGCAAACACGCTACAAGAGGTATTCCTTTACCTATTATGTGGTTTAGATGAAACGATCTAAAAAGTGTTCTTGGATCATGTGGTTTCATCGTATGAAAAAATAATTATTCCGATGCATCGAGCAACTAGTGCGACTTGTTGCTCTTGATCGTATATGATATGATCCTCACGCTTTCGTGATGCACTTGAGGATTATTCCATATCCTTCAGTATATGGACCAACTGGAGTAGGGAATGTCTCTTTAGCAGAAGACTTGTCGCAGATAATGGCAGGCCATACCGATGGGGCATGGATCATAGGGGAAGATCTCAACCTTACTTTATTGCCAGATGATCGCCCACAGAGGCGTGGGGGTGAGATGCTGGCTCTAGTGACTTCATGGAGATGGTGCACTCTTTTGGCCTTACAATTATGGATGTAAGGTCTGATTGTGTGTATACCTAGAGAAATGCATGACCTAGGTCGGGACTAGACATATTTCTTCTTTCAATTGAGGGGGTGGAATGTTTCCCACTATCGCGAGCTTGGGCGCATCCTCGAGCACATTCTGATCATACGCCCATCATATGGTCTTCGGGGGAGGAGAGGAGAAGCAGGTTTGTTTTTCGCTTCGAGCGATCGCAGTTGCTGGAGGATGGCTTCAAGAAGTTGGTGGTGGGGCTCTGGCGGGAATGGTTGCCGGAAGGTTCGACAGTTGGTCGCCCAGCTGCCAAGCTGGCGATGCTCAAGTCCTTCCTGCAGGACTGTGGCAGGGAGATGAGAGTAAAGAGAAGGGATAAGTGAGTCAAGGCGTAGGAGGAGGTGGTCCATTTGGACGTTATAGATGACATGAAAGGTCTAGACCAGGATGAGGCAGCAAAGAAATCCAAGCTATTACTGGAAGATCGTAAGGAGAAGGTGGAGTAGAGGCAGAAGTCCAGGCAGAAGTAGCTGAGAGTAAGGGACGCTAACACTAGATTCTTTCACGACATGGCATCTGACAAAATAAGGAGAAACTACATTCACAAGCTCGATGTGGGAGGGTTGAAGATTTCAGTGGACGCGCATATTGGTAGTGCGCTGAGAAGGCATTTTGTGGAAGCATCGAGGAGGCGGCAAAAGGGTGGGTCGGGTTGGGTGGGGGGGGGGGGGTCAAGTCTTTGTCACTGACGCAGTCTGAGACTCTAAGGGACTAATAGCGCTATTCGCAGAGGAGGAGGTGAAGAGGGCTATTTGGGGGTTGAATGCGGACAGGGCACCGAGTCCAGATGGCTTTCCGATCTTTTTCTATAGAGAATTTTGGGATTTGCTGAAGAGTGACATCCTAGAGATGATAGAAGAGTTCAGGGAAGGCAATAGGGGCATGGAGAAGGATAACATGGCGTTGATCTTCCTGCTATCCAAGAAGGATATATCACTGAGAGTGGAGGATTACAGATCGATCGCTCTGTCCAATGGAATCTACCTCATCATTGCTAAGGTTCTGGCAAACAAGCTCAGAGGAGTCATGGACTCTATCATTCTGTAGGGACAATCCGCTTTTATACCTGGTCATCAAATGGCCAATGGTATGGTCATGGCTTCGGAGATTTACTTGGAATGGAGGCGTAGGAACACAAAGGGAGTGATGTGGAAGATTGATTTCGCCAAAGCATATGACTGCGTGGACTGGAAATTCTTGTGGCTATACTTGAGAAGGAGAGGCTTCCCGGAGTGCTAGATAGAATGGACGAAGAGATGCATCACTATGTCCTCCTTTTCTATCTTGGTGAACGACAGGCCTGGGGGTAGAGGGGTCCCAGCCACAACGAGGGATGCGACAAGGGTGTCCCTTGATGCCATTGTTGTTATTTTTGGTTGTGGATGCTCTGGCGATTCTTTTCAGACAAGTGGTTGAGGGGGGTTGGTGTGAAGGATTTAGGCTTGGAGACATCTCGTTCCCGTTGCTGCAATATGCAGATGACACGGTTCTATTTCTTGGTGGATCGGAGGAAATGAACAATAGAGCGGCACAACTATTGAACATTTTTAGTTGTCTCTTTGGACTGGAGATAAATGTGCAAAAATCAGAGGTTATCACTTTTGGGCTTCAGGAGGAAGAATGAGCAACTGTAGCGGAGTTGCTTGACTGCCCGTTGGAGATCTACCAATCACTTATCTCGGCCTTCCGCTGGCGGCTGGCAGGTTAAGAATATCAGATTGGGACGCGATTGTTCAGAAGATGGAGCTTAAGCTGGATGGATGGAAAGTAGCTACTTTATCAAAAGGTGAGAGTCTAGTGATGTTGAAACATGTGCTGTCAGCAATACCCATTTTCTTTTTCTCCACCATACTGATGCCAGTTGGGGTCAAAAAGAAGATTGAGAAGTTGATGAGAAGATTCTTCTATTCAGATGGGAAGCAACACAGGTCGGGTTTGCATCTAGTTGGCTGGGGGGAGATTACTAGAGCTCGAGATCAGGGAGGTTTAGGAGTTCAGGACATGACGTACATGAATAAGGCTTTGTTAGCTAAGTGTGTGTTACGAATATGGGGTCAGAATGAAGACTTGGCCACAAGATTACTGCGGGAGATTTACGGCATGAAAGGAGGCCTGGTTGCAAGGGCATCTTGATTTGAGTCACCTTTATAGCAGGGGGTACGCAAGGTCCTGTCGATGCTGGCTCCCAGACTGAGGCCTAAGGTGGTTGATGGAAGGAACTTCATATTCTAAAGGATAACTAGACAGGAGATGGTACCCTAGAGATGAGATTTCCAAGACGTTTTGCATTGACGGCAGCTCAAGATATAAATTTGAGGTCGGTGGTTCAGGTCAGGCTTGGATGCCGAAGTTTGTTGTGGTCCTCTCTGGTAGGAGAGAGGAGCTTGGTACCCTACAGTCGACGATTCTGGAAACAATTGTGTTCGATTTGAATAGAGATCATTATGAGTGGATGGGTGCAAAAGTATCGTTAAAAAAGCTATACGCAGAATTCAGAAGCATGTCGGAAGGCCAAGATCGGGAGCTCTACCATGATGTAAAGATTATTTGGGCAAGCTAGATTCCGACCAGAATAAAGGTCTTCCTTTGGTGTTTGCGGAGAGATACACTATGTGACAAAGAGAGGAGAGCGAGGATCTTTGGGTTGTAGGATGTAACATGTGAAAAATGCAGGGAACAAACGGAGAATGCAAAACATCTTATCTTCATGCGCATGGTCTCCGCACAAGTTTGGAGGGAACTAGCGATCATGTGGGTTAAATTTGATAGCTCGGTTGGTTTCTGGGAATCGGTAAGGAAAGTAGGCAGCAATTCCATGGATGACATCGCTAAGCCTTTTGCAGCACTTTGGACAATCTAGTTAGTAAGAAATGACCTTATCTTTAAAAACCAATTATTTTAATCAGAAAATGAGGTGTCTTATTGTAGAGCTCTAACGAGCTTTTGGGAGTCCAGGTAATGTACTTTGTATTTCCCCTTCTTTATTTTAATATAATGTTCTCACAGCAACTCCTAACTCGGGAGATCACCCTATTTTCCATAAAAAAGTACATAACTAGTTTGCTTTACTCAAACCAGGAAGAAGAGTCACCGACACAAGGTAAGGGAAGAAAGTATAATGTATGAATGCAAAATACTACATGGGTGTTAGTCCCCATGAGCAAAGACATAAATGTCATTGAATGAAAATGGGTCTTTCACACCAAGAGCCTACCAAATGGGAATGTTTTTTTAGGCAGAAAAGGGGGAAATACGCTAAGGTGTCCTCTCCGGACCGATAGGGAATGTAGAACATCAAAAAGTAGTGCTTGTCACTAAAGGAATCAAACAATAAGAAGGCCTTGACTATAATGGAGTATTCCACCTTGTGGTCAAACAAACAACAAACCACGCAATGCTCTCACCTGTAGTAATAAAAGGATGGTCCATCAGACAGCTTGATACTAGCAGCACTTTTATTACATAATCATCTGCAAAAAATACTTTTTTAAAGAAAAAAGGGCCTCCACCGTGTTGGTGTGTGCCCAAAAACTTCACCATTTTTGCATAATTAGAGGTTGTATATAGGCGGCACCAACAACAAAAGAGATTACATCACCCAACTATCGGCAAGCACTTTAGCATGTGCCACAACATTCTCGCCATACATTCTGTCCCCTATGAAAATAGCCCCATTCCTGGAAATCCAAATAGCCCAAAGAACTGCCAAACACCCAGACCGCTCTTTTCGGTGCCCCTCCAGTCTTCTCCAATGGACTCCTAGAAGCCCTCCATACTATCACTCATGACATGTCGATACCCGAAGAGAGACCAGGACCCCGCCGATCTCATGCACCTGAAGAATAAGTGATCCGCATCTTCCACCCTCCTCTGGCACCGCGAACAAGATGAGCTGACGTTCGTGAAAAACCCTGCTACCCAAACCCCATGTCATCGATCTATCTCTACTGCACAGCCATAAGAAGATCTTTACTTGTATCGGCACTTTCCAGGTCCGAAGTCTTTTGCAATCTGCCTCAGGACCATCAGGATCGTAAGTCTGGGATCCCTTCAACACCTTGTATGATTCCCCAACCGTAAAACACCTATCTTGCCAGCACCAACAATCTCTTCCGCCTGTGGGACCAACCACATCTTCCAAGGTCTCTAGAAATAGTAGCAGCTCCTTCATCCTTTGGTTTGATGGGTCAAGGCAGAATAATGGGAAAAATCCATGGCCATTCCACACTTTAGCCACGAGAGCACTCAGGTTCGTAGAGAGGGCCATGAGCCGAGGGGAAGCGTTCACCTAGCGCACCGCCTTCAAATCAGTCATCCAACCAGAAACGAAAGCTCAACCCATCACCTAAAATCAGCCTGAGGGACAGGCGGATCTCATGTGCCAGACCGCAGATTCCCCACCAGAGAAAAGATGGCACCAAGCCCAGATCCTTCGAGCTGGAAAGGCGGTTCCCAGCCTATAGATCTTGTGGAGGAAGGTGCACACCAAACTATCACAACCTCCCCAAATGCGGACAACTCATCTGCAAAAATTTCGTTGTAAGTCTTTATACATCTTTATTGCACCGGGGTGAATGGTATACATATATCTGTGAGCCTCTACAAGAATCTCTTGTCTTAATTCACCATTATCCGGAACCTACAATCTACTACGGAACCTCAATGCTCCATCAAACCCAAGCATTGTTCAGCTTTTCGAGGCTTCGAACACCAAGACCTCCATCCTCCTTGGGACAAGCCACCGTTTTCCGGTTAACCAGGGATGCACCACCAGACTTTCCCGAGGAAGCCCAAAAGAAAATACACATGATACCCTCGAGCCTCTTCCTCACGCCAACTGGGAGTATCTTCCAGGACAAGAAAAAGATCGGTGTTGCAGAGAGGACCGACTTCAGCAGATCGAGCCTTCCACCCCTGGAAAGGCAAATGGCCTTCCAACCTGCTAATCTCTGCTCCACCTTCTCAATCACATGACCTCAATCAACCGCCTTCATCTTACCCACCACCAAAGGGACTCCAAGATACCGGATGGGCAATTTGCCCCGAGGCGATCACAGCCAGCTCTCGCAAATCGCAACCTCCTCCTACAACATCCCAAAAGGGACAAACTCTGACTTCTTCATGTTAATCTTCAACCCTGACACCATCCCGAACAAGTCCAGAACTGTAGACACGCCTCTGCAACTCAATGGGTCCCCCTTCCACAAAGACGATTGTGTCGTCCGCGTATTAGAGGACAGGAATAGAAATCTCCTCCTTCGAATAGCCCTGAAAAAAACCACCAGTAACCGCACGATCCACCATGACCGTCAACACGTCCACAATGAGCACAAAGAGTAACAAAGCAAGAGGACACCCCTGTCGAACACCACTCTGAGGCTGGAAAAAAACCACCCTTCGGTTGTCTGTTCACCAACACCACACAAGACGAAGTAGTAATACACCTCTTCACCCATGATATCCAAATAGTAGGGAAACCACATCTGTACATCGATGCCAAAGGAAGCGCCTATGCAAAAAAGACTTAACAAACAACATCTCAAATTCATAGTTCCAAATAGTCTTAACCACGTTTGCCAACTCCAAAAATCCCTCTACGGTCTTAGGCAAGCACCACGAGCATGGTTCAGCAGATACCTTTAACTACTTAGCTTCACTCCCATAAACATTTTGTTGATAGAAAACCACAACAACGTAATAGAAAACATCATCGACAGTATACAAGAAAAACCCACAGTTTGAGACTATAGTCATCTATGTTACTTTAACAATTCTCATAGAGAATACACTTACTAAATCTCTTGTCACATAAAAATGAAAAATTGCAAGCCAGTACAGACACCTTGAGGACAACAATAAAGGATACACAATCATGTTCGTTTACAGATGCATCACTCTATGAACATTTTGCCATAGCATCATGATATCTACTTCTAAGTTCTAATAAGACCAAAAACATTTCTTACATTTTCCATTGCATTTGCCATTTTCATGATATCGATATCATGAAAGGACATAGAACCACCAACAATCAGGTACCTTTTGCCTACATGTTCCAACCTCTTTAAATCGAATACTTTGAAAACCACATAATCATGCAATTTCCTTCCGATTTTTTCTCCACCCAACACCGCCTAATTCTAAAAGTTAAAAATATGAACCAAACCGTGTAACTACCACCACCAAATAAGAAAAAGAATAGGGGAAAACAAAATACCACCAAGAACACCACCGTTTCAGGCAAACAAAAAGATCACTGACAAAGCTCTCATCTTTCCAAGGGATCGAGAAAAAATGGACATTCCAACATCCGAAGCATACAGAAAGAACCCCAAATCCCACAAAAGATCCCACCTTTTCCAAGTCAACAACCGAAAAGAAAGATAAATGCGTCGATCCAATCTTTCTCAAAATCGAAAGGAAAGAAAGCAAGAAAGAAATGAACTTTCACGATTCCAGACGTCTTACGGTGACTCTGGATTCGAAGGGGTGCTCGTCCTCGAGGTGGCAGCAGAGGGAGGCGATGTCGTACTCCTCGTAGCAGTAAGGGCAGGCGAACTCCTGCCGGAGATCCTCCTCCACCTCGTAATCGTCCATGCTCAACCGATCTGCCCCCATCAACAATCATCAAACAAAATACCCACGATCACCAAGAACAGAGATCGAGGAGGGGGCACCTGATTGAGAGATGTGGTGGCCTTGGTGTTGCTGTAGGGAGTACTGCCTCTTGGCAGCTGCGAGGCGCGAGATCCATAGCTCCGAATTCATAGTTGGAAGAACAGTACCAAAATCCCACCTTTTTTCTTATTTTCCTTTTTCACACCCTCGATTTCTTCTTCTCCTCCTCCTCTCCCTCTATGGGCTCTTCAGATTACGGGGCCGGTCGAGATTGGTGGACCTTTCGTTCAACGAGGAAGAGGGGAAGGAAGGAGAGGAGACGGAGACGAGGAAGAGAGGAAAGGGGAGGAAGAAGATAAAAATGGCACGTTTATATTTATATATATTATTACACCAAATTATTTTACTAATTATTAATTATGAGTGATAGATGGTGAGGAGAAGAACGAAGGAGCTGTCGGGTCTTTGTCCTGACCAGATGTGGATGACGATATCTTTTCCAATATTTTCGGTATATATTATTACAGAAATTCTTCTTTGAAGTTCACACATAAAATAAGAAGAAAGAATAAGATATTTTGGGCTTGGACCGAAATTCTAGAAAGATATTTTCACAGATGTTACGGAAATATTTTTCTATACCTTGTATTTTAGATAATATTGTAAAGTTGTCCATCTTTATTGTGAATGTTTTTTATGCTCTCTCAAACGTTATTCTTCCAAATAAAAATCTTTTTTTTATCTTTTTCGAATAAATGACTAAATTACAAAGAAAAGTTTGTAAACTATACATTTCAATGTTGTACCTGAACTTTAAAAAAGTTAATAATGTGGTACCTAATTTTTAAGATTTATTTTAATGTAATCATTGGCTATTGAAATTTATTTGTCTTTTTAACTTTAAATCACGACAACTCAAACCATATTGAGACTAATAGTAAAGATTGAGTACCGCATTGTTATCTTTTAAAGTTTATATATGACATTGAAATTGAATGTATAATTCAAAACTTTTGTGTAATTTACTCCACAGAAAATCATTAATGATTCATGTTGGAGAAACATTTGAGTTTGTAAGTTACACCACTATGCATGAGTTATAATTTTCATTCTTTCCCTTTTATTTGTATTTTGAATTCATCGTTGCTTTAGTTAACGTTGGAATGTATGAAAACAAAGTAGTGTTAAATGTATATAAGGTTCGAATATTGGTATCAAGCAAACAAGGAGTACACTTGTAAATCTATGGATATTCGAAGAGTTACACATGAAATTATTTAGTAGATGTGAGTATCTTCGATAATGAAAATTGTACATATTAACAAGAAAATAAAAAATATCATTATTAAAGAAATGAAAAGAAAAAAGTATATGACCTAGAGGAGAGATAAAGGAGATGGATGTAAAAAAAAAGAATTGCATCATTTAGCATGCAACTTTTTGTATGATGTTCAAAAGGGGGAAACATATAACGTATAAAAAGATATAAAAAGAGAGAGCCTAGGAATATCCATCACACATAGGGGTGTCTATCGAGTTCAACGAGCCGAGTTGGCCTCAACTCGGACTCGAACTCGATAAGAAACCTGAGGCTCGAACTCGGACTCGATAAGGGTCGAGCCCTGGATCACCAACTCAAATTCGAACTCGTCGAGTTCGAGTTGACTCACGAGCCTCTTATCGAGCCACGAGTTTCTGAGCTGGCTCACGAGCCTCAAAATGAGCCGACTCACGAGCCTCTTATCGAGTCATGAGTTTTTGAGCTTGCTCACGAGCCTCAAAATGAGCAGGCTCATGAACCTCTTAATGAGTCATTGTTCCATTTTATACAATAAATTATGCAAATGACATTTGTAATTTTGATTTTTTATACTCTTTTCTATAGCTTTTTGGACAAGAAAAATGTTAACCTCTATTTTATATCAAACTCAATGTGGAAGTTTCGGTATATATGTTTTAAATTTTTTATTAAGATGGAAAACAAGTTATCGAGTCGAGTTTCTGAGTTGAACAATGCCCAACTCGGACTCGACTCGATAAGCTAACGAGCCATAGAACCCAACTCGAGCTCGGGCTCGTTTAGGTTTTGAGTCCGGCTCGTGAGCCCTTAACGAGCCGAGCCCGAGTTGAGCTCATCGAGCTCGAGCTTTCCTGACAGCCCTAATCACACACGATTATTTGGATATGAAGAGTACAACTTTGATGCTTGATGGAATCTGTTTACATGCTCGTGAAGCGGTCATTTGTTGGGTTTATAGTCATTGATAATTGGGGTACTCAATTTTGATAATACACGGTTGGAAAAATAATTATGTTATGGAATGTAAGTTTTTGGATGTTGTCACATATGCGTCTTTCTCAACCTAGCGTAGTAAAAGATCATATAGGGCATGGGGTATAGAGAAGAAAATGGATGCAAATATCTATGCATTTGTCCATATCCGCATCCGTTGGATAGAGTATACGGATGCTATATTTTTTCATCTGGCAAATATAAATACTAACACATTGAAAAACCGAGCACCTAGCATGTCTTCTAATCTTGTAAAAGAGATAGAAAAGATTTCATGGTCGTTATATCAATCAGGTGAGTTCTATTTGAGAAGATTAATTGTCAATTAATCTTTTTATTTTTTTATGTATACTCCTAAACTTAAGTATATAGTGGTTAAGCATGGGAGTGTCGCACTCAGGTAGGTAAACTGTTGGAAACTAGGGTTAAGCTATAGAAATCCTAAGGTAAAAGGTTTCCTAATTTTTAGTTTATTTTAGGTATTTTTTTCATGATTTTTATTTGAATTTTTATGACTTTTTTATGTTGTTTTTATGATTTTTAAGTATTTTATGATTTCTTTTGTTTTAAAAAGTTTTGTAATTTTTATTTAATTTTTGTTCTTTTTATTTTTTATGTTTCATTGTTTTACTCTTTTATGAGTTTTTAAGATACTTTTAGGATATTTGTGCGGTTTGGTTTAGTGATAATTACACCCATAACCCTGAGTAATTCCTCAATATCATTCATAACCCTGCATAATCGCGATTTACGCCACTATCCCTGGGTAATGGGTGTGGGTTACAGATGTAACCCTCCGTTACGTGGGACGTCGGTGCCTAACTGGGGTTGAATTACCACCTACCCCGCCCCAGTTAAGACGGGCCTACCGAGGTAGATCGGGCGGCTAGGATGAAATGTACTTTTCTCATGACACGTGGGCGGCCAGGATGAGAAAGGAAGTCAAATCGGGTTTAGGGGAAGTCGGCCTCGAAGTGTTTACCCACTCCCGCCCTCATTGCCTTCTCCCAGGCGACGAAGAAGCTCCCATACGACGTAGAAGCTCCCCGGCGACGAAGAAGAAGCCTTGCCGCCACTTTGCTGCATTCGTCCCCAACCACTGATCAGCATCTAGGAGGAGAGAAAAGCGAATGTACAACTCAATCAAGTTGTTTGGTCCTTGTAAACCTCCGCCACACCTCCATGAATGTGTAAGTGTCTCATCGGGGACGTTGACGCAGTACATCTTTTAGAATGGGGTGGTTCGAAGGCCGTGAAGGAATCCTCAGCATATGCGTCCAATATGGGGGCTACTTCAAGAAGGCTAGAGAGCGCGGTGGAGACAAGTATTTGTTGGGAAAGCAGGTCGTGATTGGGACGAACCCAGACTACACATGCTGGTTCGACATCATCGAGGACATTGCCGAAGTCGTCCCGTGGCAAGCCAAGGACTCACTGCGCATGAGCTATAAGGTTCCAAATTCTAATCCCACCAGGTATGAAGAGCCGAGTTTTATGTTTGGTACACGCTAATTACATATCGATTATAGACCGTTTATTGATTTGTCAGGTATGCGAAGTTGTCGGATGAGAAGGAGATGATGGACATGTTCCACCTGCATCAAGATTGGATGCAGATTGAGTTTGTCGTTGAGTTTGACGAAGATTGTATAGAAGCAATTGCGGCGGTGGAAAAGAATGCAGTTGTGGATCAAGATCCAGCGACTGTAGATGTGGGTGAAAACCCAACATCTACTTCAGCCTGTGATGCTATGCTCGACACTGTGGAGGCTCTGGAAACTCTGCGTAAGGTGAGCCATGTTAGTGGTGAGTCACTTCATCCTACCACTTTCCCCAATATACTTGTTAGCGAAGAAGCTATGGACATTGCACCCGAAGATGCTCAAACAGGAGCCTATTCAGCAAATCAGGCTATTGATATTGAGGACGAGGTTGTGCAGATGGAAATTGACATGGAAAATGTCGATGTGAACATGGATGTTGATCCCTTGTATGGAGAGATAGCTAAGTGAGTCGGTGAGGAATCCATTAGTTACATGACTCCCTTCAAAATGGAGGCACCTATCATCTCTTCTCGACAATCGCGTGTAGGTAGATCACTGAGGGTATTGCGGTCCCATTCCCGCGTGATCGACCTTAGCGATTCCGATGACAGTGAGTATGTTTGTGACAACACAAGTGAAAGTGATGATGATGAACTCAGTGGCCTAGAGTCTGAGAACGGCTATCATTATCTTTTGGATCCTGAGTTAGAGGATGTGGATGACTTCGAAGGTCCGACGCACAACGGTGATGTTGACATCCCTGAGTTGTCTGAAACATGACTTCGATGTGAGATATATCAAAAGTGAGGTAGTTAGAGTAACATCTGTATGCAGAGGAACGGACTGTAAATGGAGAATACATGCATCAAGAGTACAAGATAGTTTGCATTCTAGAGTTAGAACTCTGCAAGAGGAGCACAACTGCTCCTCTGTAAGCACGGTTGGTAACTCCTTAGCCTCACAAGATTGGATTTCAAAGCAAATCGAAGGTTGGATTAAGGAAAATCTCGATATGGCTGTCAATGCGATCTCGCAGCGGATAGGCGAGCAATTCCAAATCCGCCTTCCGTACATGAGGCTTTGGAGGGGACGAAGAATTGCTCTAGACAACATCTATGGCAAGGTGGAGGACTCATATGAGAGGCTTCCATCTTTCATTTACGAATTGAAGAGTCGGAATCCATGAAGTGTAATTCACTATGAAACCGAGAGTGATGACTCATTCTTGCGGGTATTTATATCGTTAAAAGCGCAGAGACAGGGATTCATTGAAGGATGCAGGTCTTTCATCGGGCTTGATGGCTGCCACCTGAAAGGAAAGTACTTGGGGACGCTGCTATCTGCCACAGCGTTGGATGGTTGTAATTCTTTGTTCCCAATCGCATTTGCTGTTGGGGAAAGTGAAACAAATGTGACATGAAATTGGTTTATGTCACATTTGAATAATGCTATTGAGTCTGATAATGGTGTTGGTTTGGCATTCATATCTGATGCACAAAAGGGGTTAGAATTGACCGTGAAGACAATATTCCCACAAGCTGAGCACAGAACGTGTATGCGTTATCTCTATAAGAACTTCAAGAGGAAGTTCCCTGGAGAGGAAATGGAAGTAATGGTTTGGTCAGCAGCAAGAGCCTTCAAAGTTAAGCATTTTAATCATTGGATGGCTAAAATTCAGAAGGTTAGTATGGTTGCATTTGATTACCTAGCAAATGTGAAGGAGAAATGGAGCCGCCATCAGTTCAAAGATCACACAAAGTGTCACTATCTGACGAATAATCTTAGTGAGTCCTTCAATGCGTGGATATCATCAGCCAGAAACCTTCCTATATGTGAAATTATTGACTAGATCAGGCAGAAATTCATGACCACAATGGAGGAACGACATCGGAGATCAAAGGCTTGGAATGAGAACGTGGTACCATCTGCGTTGTCATACATTAGAGGGCCCACGAGAGACCTTAAAGGTTACATTGTTAGAAGGGACGACGATAGCCATGTGGAGGTGGAATCTCCCTTAGGGAGATATGTATTGGATCTTAGGGTTCGTGAATGCTCCTGCAGGAGATGGCAATTTTGCGGCCTTCCTTGTACGCATGCTGCAACAACATTATCGAGCATAAGAGGCATGCAGTGGGAGAATTATGTCGATGACTTCTACAAGGTTGTTCGTTATCGGAAAGCCTACTCCAGTGGTTACATTTCCCCAATGCCCGACAAGACCAAGTGGCTACAAGTCAGCTTGCCCCTTCAAGGTGAAACCGCCTCATACAACACGATCTCCAGGAAGACCGTGAAAGAACCACATTAGGCCGAGGGATGAGATTGAAAGCAAAACCAAGCATAAATGCAGTAGGTATGGTAAATTTGGCCACCAAGCCCGTACTTGCAAGGATCCAATCAATGCTCCAAGAGGGACATACCGAAGAATGTCGGTATGCCCCTCAACACAAGCATCTTCTAGCGTGCAAGATGCAATGACCAATCGAAGGTACACTACAGGGACACCCCAATGAATTGTAAATTTTTTTTATTAATTACTTAGTATTACATGCAACCGAAACTCGTCTTTTTTAAGTGGTATTGGACTAAGGTCAGGGACATCTTCTACGAGAGGGAGAGCAGTAGGAAGTTCCACAGGACGGGGGCGTGGACATGGACGCAAGAGAATACGAGAAGCGGAGGCCTTCCTAGATGGACCTTCTTGCTCGATGAATCAAGCAAAGATACACTGCATACTCTTCTACCCAAGTCTTTTGAACAATGCAGTTTTTGAATGTTTTGTTCTTGTAGGAAAGGCGTTGATAAATGCACTTGGAGCGATGGAAAATGGAGAATTTTGTTCAGTGACTTTGCTGTAAATTTTTTGTGATCTTCCCAGATGAATCAAGGTGGTGAAGTACTTTTTTGCTTGGGCCTGTAACAACATTAATACAGGTTTTGCAATGCTTGATGGTTTTTATATGCATATGAACTGTTGTGATCTCGCGGGAGGTCAGATGTCATGGTGATGCGGTTTTTTGTGTGCACATGTATGAACAATACGAATCGGTTTATAGTGCATGTTGGTTTTAATCTTTTCATGACCAACTGGTTTGTTGGAAATTAATGTAGGATCCATGTTACTTCGAGTGTGCATTTGTCGATGCGTTATGTTCTTGATGCTTTATGTTCCTGCATGGGTATCCATCATGGTGTCAACAATGTGGTTTAAGATAACCAAGGTGTTCGACTTTCCTCTTCATTTCAAACTGATGTGAATCAGCAGCGTGACAATTACAATCAAACAAACGAAAATTGCTTTGAGCCATAACAAAATTTCTCCCACGTTACATAATACATCCCTAAAATTCTCCTTTGCATTTGCATAATTCTTATGCAAATGGATTGTACCTGTATTATCCTCAGTTACTTTGATTTCCCTTCCTTCCGGTGCACGACGACCTGACGGTTGATCCAACCACTGAAAAAATCACACGTTTTGAAGCGACATGTGAAGAACCTCGCTCCTTTGCTCCACGGCTTACCTCAGATATTCATCGTGGGCTCTGCACCGCAATGGCAATGCGCACTGGATGATGATTGACTTGAACGCATTTTCTGGGTGAAAGAATTCAAGGAGCTTCCTTAAAAAACCACAGCAATGGTGCTCCTTCCACTCATATTATATAGGGATCCAAGCAAGGGGACATCACCAACGGTCATAATTGTAGCCGTTGAGGAAGGCAGCAAACATGGGGGCATTTTAGTCCAAACAAACGACCGTCATCTCAAAACTCACCGCAGCTAACACGGGGTCATCCCGTGTAAGAGTTAACCATTACTCAGGGTTAGTGGCGTAAATCACGATTATGCAGGGTTATGAATGATATTGAGGAATTACTCAGGGTTATGGGTGTAATTATCCCTTTGATTTATTTTAAGGCGAAAAATTAAGTGTATATTAAAAATTATGATGTATTTTGAATTTTTAAGATAGCAAACAATAGTAGAATATTTTTATTTTATATTTATTGTAAAGTAGATGAAATTATCTTTAAAATGATCTGTTGTGCGTTTATAGGTGATTTTTATTTAGTCAGTTATGATTTTTAGATGTTTTTATGTATTTTTATTTTTTATTGATTTTAATATTCAATTTTTATTTTTTTTGTTTATTATGTAAAATATAACAAAATATACTAAGTAATCGATTTTTAAAAAATGTTTTTATATTTTTGTGTGTGTTTTAATGTTGTTAGATTTTAATGTTTTTGCAATATTTATTATACTAAATAGTAGATGCAGTACTGTATAGGGGTACGATTGTAATTTTACAGAAAATCAGGGGTGCTGGTGCAAAAATACGAAACTAGAGGAGTTTCCGTGCAAAATGCCTGCGACGCCCATGTTGTGTATGTGCGGGATCCACCTCCGAGATATGTTCGTGAATAATAGAAATTCAGAGGGGTACTTATGCAAAATCCACGGGAAGCACGTCATGTGCATCAACTGAATGAGGACTTTCTCGAAATTAATTCAACCGTTGGGGGTATTAATGCAACTTCCACAAAAAAAAATCCCTGCGCACGCGCTTCGCGTGTGACCGGACTAGAACGGTGGGGCGTCTTAGTCGATCCATTGTCAACGCATGGCATGGTATCGGTCGTCCGATCAGACGATCTTGTGGCTCTCTTATAATCTGGAGCTCGCCTATTCATCCCCCCAAATCTATAGCTGTGATTGGCGGGGCTGTTCCGATCTCGGAGGCAACGCTGTTTCGTTTATGGTTACTCGTATAGGAAAGTTCTCTTCTATAGATTGGTGGTTCTTCAAGTCTAGGGAGGCGATGGCATGAATCGGGAGAAGCACTTTGTACTGGAGCTTTAAAGTGGATTCTAGATGAATCTTTGTCTCCCGTCCGATCAGTTAGTCGAGGCAAAGCTTCAGAGGTGGATTACTCGATAAATTCCGGGTATTCTCAGATCTGTTCTTCAAACAATGGTTCTTGAACACGATGGTGCTACTCATTCATTCGGAAACTCGATGCTTTGTATGGGTTCTACATGAGAAACATCGAGGCTCCAGATGCCTCAGACGACTGCACGACCTCAAGGACTAGTACCTGTAGCTCTGCGATCAAATGGATACTCCAGGTGCTGAATTTCAGATCGCCGTTGAAGGCTTCGTGCTTCTCTGCATGTGTAAACAACAACTCGGGATTTTCTTCTCGACCCAGATTTCACTGGAACGAAATGAAATTGATGTGGATGGAAATTGATCCTCAAATGAATGTCAAGGAAGAGGATCAGATCTTCGTGGTGTATCACTGGAAATGGTTAGATTGTGAGAAAAGTGTGGAGAAATGGAACCAAATGACATGAGATGAACAGGAACGATAAAATCAGAATGGTTTTGATTGAATCGAGAAGAAAAATAGCGAGAGAACAATGGATGTAGGAGAGTAAATGGAAGGATTGAAGGTAAAAAAAAAATCTAAAGGACTAACCTTGAACGATGACGGAGCGGGCGATGCGCCTTGGAGGCTGAGATGAAGCTCCAAAGGATCATCGCCTCGAAGCAATGGTGGTGCTTGCGGCGGCTCCTCGACGGTGGAGCGGAACCTCACACTGACAATGATCTCACTAGATCATAGCCTTCGCCCTCGTTGCGATGGCAGAGGAAACTTGCTGTCACGCTCGCTTTCTCTGCCGGAGCTCACTAGAAGATGGCTGGTGAAAATGGCGGATCCGAGAAATGGTGGAGGTAGTTGGATATTTATAGATGGAAGAAACTTGGGCCGCACGTAGTGTGTTGTGGTCACCTGAGGGAGGATTCGATCACCAGATCAGTTGGACCACCGTCCTAACGACCGGTGGTTGGATTTGTTGGCGGTCGGAGGTTGACGGAGGAAGGAGGTATTTACGATGAAGAAGAGAAGAAGAAACACGGAAGACAACATAGATTGGAGAAGAAAAGAGTAAAGTATGAGAGAGAGAGGAAAGGAAAAAAATAAATTACATAATTAAAATAATTATAAATTAATTGATTAGTTGTTAATTAAATGTATAATTGAATACTCACAAACTAATTAAGTTAAATTAGAGTATATTAAATATAATTACATACTTAATTAAAATAAATAAATAAATAAATTCTTAAATAATAAATAAATATTTATTTATTTAAATTTAAGATTCAAGTATTAATATATTAAATAATAATATAAGATATGATCTCGAAACGTGCATTTTTCATATTAACTCTGATTTAAACGAAAACAATGTCATTTTGTAGATAATTAAAGAATACGAATTTTAAAATTGAGTTTGCCTAATTCAGAGTCCATATGACTGAGTTACGATCCGGAAAATTTAGGTAGCGACTTCATGGCTTCGGGTTTTATTGGTATTTTGACTTGATTATATATATATATATATAGAAGATTTTTAGAAAATAAATTAAGTTAATCGGATTTATGGTTAATTAATTAAAATAATATATAATTTTCTGAACAACTTTTACAAAAGAAGTATTTTGGTTTGAAATTTTCTTACTGATAAATAAAATTGGTGAAATATTTATGTTGTGAAAAATGAGTAAATTATCTTTTTGGTCATGGTTTTCTTTGTATTTTGATTCTTATCTCCCCCTACTTATTTATTTTGTCAACCAAGTCAATACTATTTTGGTCTCGGAGTTAGGATCAGTTTGTATATATTACATATCTACAACTTTCTTTTCTTTTATTTTCCTTTTTATTTTTATTCTTTTATTTTGGGTAAAATAAGTGTTAAATATATAATATTAATATTTATGGTAATTAGTTGGAATTAATAGTTATTGACATGTATTTTACAAAAGATTTTAACCAAAATGAAAGAATAAAGGCGATAAATCATGGATTCATCATTCTCCTATAATTTACCTTTGCTAGTCCCTTAGCAAACACTTATTCTATAAATAAGTGAAAGAAAAAAGAAAAAGAAAAAGTAAAATAAAAGAACTTAGAACATGATTGTTTCTTTAAATCGAATATCACTTCACTCAAAATCTAGAGCTTGGATTCAGACCTTTGGATTATTAGTGTGTCAAGACTCTATTAGAATCAGGATTTAAGCCTTGATGAACCTTATCCACAATCCTTATCCAGGTTCACCCCAACAGTCAGCTCAGATCCACCCATCTATCATGCAATCTTTTTATCTTTGAAAGCAACTTGTACTGTATGTGAAAGATTGTAGCTCTTCCTAATTAAAGAAGGGAAGAAACCGCCCATCCCAGTATTACAATCCCATTGGACTCCCACTCAACAACTCAATCCTCAAGGAGAGGGGTATTTCCTTGTAAGGTTAGGTCATTTTGTGCCACAATCGAATAGAGAGAGAAGATTGAAGAATGGGAAGAGAACTAGAGTGTGATAGGTGTAATCACATTTTAGCCAAGTCTCCACTAAGACATGTAGGCTTTTCTGAAGCTCATACCATTGTGGTCATATTTGGTATTTGATGTATTTGGCTTCTTTTTTGTAGTAATGATTGTTGCACTGCATAACTCTTTTATGCCCCGACGGATATAGTATCTTTTCTTTTCGTCTATTTTTTTGAGCTCTTGAAAAAATTGTGCCAGCAGATCCTTCCCTCATACGAAGCTTTATTTCAACCATAATCCCTCCCATCTTTAGACATCATCATCGCCAGACAAGGATGGAAACACACCACCGAAATGGATTGCCCTTCGCAGCCCATACAAGTCGTGCTAAGTGTAGAGTGCATGAGTTCAAAATTGGTTCAAATGGAGAAAAGTTAAACGGATGACACCATGTGTCCTACTTAGGCACTTTCAAGTTGAATTCTGAACACATTCTCATGAAACCAAAGAATTAAGTCTAAAAGACCTGAAGAATCTCAATTCCAGTTCCTAATAAAGTCACTTTAGAATTAAGTGGATTAAGGCCTAAACCAAGCTCAATCTCTCGGACTCAGATCCATCCGGTACAAGAATCAAACTTGTTCTGAAAAAATGCGAATGAATGCAACAAAATTTTATGAAGTGAATTTTTCGGCTTAAACTTTTTAAGTGCTTTTTTTAAAGATTTTTGTAAATTTTTACCCAATTTTAAACTTTTCAATTTTTATGTTTTTTTGAAAAAGTTAGTGAATTAATTCGATTTCCACAAAATTTACATGAGTTGGATATATTTTACAAAGGATTTATACATATTTTATATACAAGATATACGTCTTTTATACAATATTGTACAAGGATTTTATTCACAAGTATTTTAGGGATTTTATCAAAGAATTTTACAACATTTTTTATACACAATATTAAGCCATTTTTTTTATAAATCATATTTATGGTTTTCTTGCAGCTTTTAAAAACTCAAAATATATGCCCATATTTTTAGAGAGACATATTATTAAAACTATAATAAAGTACGAGTTATGGCTTCTAAAGTATACATAGCATACATATATATATATATATATATATGACACCCCCTATACTTAACGTGAACTATGTCCTCATAGTGACCAAGGAAGCGGCAAAGGAAGACATAACTCGGTCTAAGTATAGATATGTGAAAAGAATCTATACTACGATGACTCAAAAGAATAATGAATAAACAAATAGAAGTCAATCATCTCCTTTATACCTAGGGATCGAGTAATCCTAAGGATACAGACTTAAAATCGAAGATGATCGAGGTCAAGAGAATGTACATACTCAACGGCTCGGCTTGTCCCCCCTATACTTAGGGTAAAATATCCTTAAGCATAGAGATGAATATCAAAAGGTGAGGGACAAGCGAGGGAGCAGACAATACAAAAACCGAAGACAGTCAATAAATGACATGAGCAATATTACCCCCTATACTTAGGGTAAGTGCACCATAAGTATAGGCAACGACAGGGATAATAGAATAGAATGATTTAAACAACAACAATGTCTACACCCTCTATACTTAGCATAAAACACGTCCTAAGTATAGCAACTTTCTAGAGGAAACTTCGGGTGTAAGACAAACAGAAGGAGAAAGTATAAAATCGAAAAGTTATTTACAATGTGATTTGGAAAATCATGTATGATATGCAGAATGTAAGAATGAAAAGATCATCTCATACAAAATAGATCGAGGCAACTTCAATGGTTTGCTTTTCATGATCAAGAAAGGTCTCAATCGCTGGCCGTTTACTCGAAAGGTGGAATCAGACGACAACTCTGATATATCGATGCTACCATTGCCGTACACCTTTTGCACTAGATATGGGCCATTCCATTTTCTTTGAAGTTTCCCTGGAAATAGTTTCCCCAGCAACGACGCCATCTGAAAAACTGAGCACCTGGTCTATCTAATGAATCCTGTAAAAGAGACAAAAATGATTTCGCGGTCGTCGACTGATGAATCCACGATTCATCATCTCAATATCTTGATCTTAGCAAAATCCACGAGTAAATTCCCTAATAAATGTATATAAAATCAATAAATTAACAAATGACTCTTGTAAATAAAATACATGAATTATTGTATATTAGATTGTACAAAATAAATTACACATAAAAAGCCGCAAAATCAAAGGAGTTTTATACATGTAAACAGCCCAAAACTTTATGTATTTTAGTAATTTCATATCAACTCCTTTTTGGCTAATTCTTTCTCCAACATGTTCATATCAATGTATATAAAAATACAAAAATACAAAATAAATTTTACCTCAAATAAATACTCCTAGATCCCAATGGGAAAAAGCCATAAAGACCAACTTCCAAGCTAAATTCCCGCTCCGTATGAACTCCAAATTCACCAAACTCACTTTTAAAGTTCAAGTTAGAAAATTATCTATCCAATGGAAGTGGTTTCATTAAAATCGGAGCTCATTTGCAAAAGTTAGGTTTTGGGACCTAGATGTACATTGTATACCATGTATATATTCATTCTTTCTTTAATTTTTATTGTATCTTTCTTAATTAGTAAAAATACAAAAAAATCATACTTGTGTTGTATTTTAATTGTACTATTTTATAGTATTTTTCTGTTGTAAATATCTCTTATTAAAAAGACAAAAAAAATACATATTAGAAAAGTAAAAAATATATGTACATGTTGTTTGTCTTCCCTTGTAAATTCTCCACTATTTATTTTCTTCTTTTTTATTCTATTGTAATTAAAGTAGCCAACTTTACTTCATTTATTTATTATACATTCTCTACAATAACCACCATTCAACTCATTCTACCACCAACCTCCATTCAACCCCACCATTTTTCTAACTTCTAATTCAACTCCACCATTTTATTAACCTCCATCCCACTCCATCTTAATTCTAACTTCCATTTTTTCCATCTCTTTATATACATTCCATCCTCCTCAATTTGCCTTTTATCCATCTTTATGTGAGGAGAGCCTAGTTCCCTGAGTTGAATCGGTGACAGCGACGCAACCGCGGTCGAGCGACGACGACCCTTTCTCCGGTGTGATCCGTTGGTTTTTTTGGCCAACATCGCAGCCGCAACCGCGCGCTGCTCGAGCTCATCGCACGCCGGCGATTTGAGCGAAGACCGTGCTCACGAGAGCACTCCATAGGCACCCGCGTTCATCGTAGGTAATTTTTCGTCTCACTTTTTATCATCTTGTTAGTTTTGCATTTTTTTATATATATCACATCAAATTCACCACCTAAAAATCCTTCATTTGTTTAGTCCATCATATCACCACCCATAATCTTTCATTTGTTCTACTTCATTACATTACCACTACGTTTTTTTCCACATTTGATTCACTCCCTGATTAAAGAAAATTAAAAAAAAGAGTAAAAAAATTTAAAACAAAAAAAGGTTTTTTTTACAGCAGTAAAAGGAAAATAAAAAAAATAAAAAAAAAACAAAATAGCAGCAGCGGTGGGAGCACCCACCGCCGCCGCCCCCTCACCTTCCAGCCGCAAGCGCCAGCCGGCTCCCCTCGCGGCCGCGCCGCCTAGCCGCCAGCCCTCCGCGCTCCTCGCCGCCCCTGCCACCAGCCGCAAGGGCTCCCACCGACTCCCTTCCGCCTGCGCGGAGAACCCGCGCCGCCCTCGTCCCAGGCCACAGCCGCCACCTCCCTCCCGTCCACGCCTCCGGTCACCGCCACCGCTGCGCGCGCACCTCCGCGCGTCCGTCATCCTCCTCCAGCTCTAGCAGCCGCCTCCGGCCGCGACAGCCGACCGCCCGCCGTCCCCACGAGTTGGGTTCATCTCCACCTGCGCACAAGGAAGAAGAAGGTCCCATTTTTATTTTTTTTTATTATTGTAAAAATTGCAACATTTTCTGTCCTTGTTTTTGTAATTACAAATAGGTCCCTGTATATAAATGTTTGTTTATTTCAGCTTTTGTATTTGCACAAACACCCCTGTGTTCTCTTGTTAATTTGGACATCTATCTTGCATCTTTTTATTCAATGAAAAATACCACTGTGTTGAGAAACTAATTGTGTACGTTTTGAGTATTTATTTAGATTTTTATGATAGTTGGGTAATTAACTAAAAATAGTTAACTGAAATATTGCATATTTTACCCATTCTGGACTCTTAAAACTATATCTCATGCACGGTTGCTCCAACAAATCCACAAAAATTAGGAATGATGCCTTGAAATGTGATAAACCTACTGTCCAAATTTCATCTAAAATGGATATGTCATGTGCTTGAAATAAATTGTAGAGTGATTTTAGTGTTTGATTTTTAATTAAATCCACGTATATTCTTTTTGCGAAATTTCAAATCTCCTGGATTCTACATCTAAATATCTTTTTTAGATAATTTGCATTCTGATTAATTTGATAAGGCGGATTTATTAGAAATTATTTACTCACTGTCACTCTGATTTTACTAAAAAATCCATAAAAAATTCATAACTTGTCAAAAAATTCTAAAAATATTACTGTAGCTTCCTTGCATCATCTTTTAGTTTCAGTAATTTTTTCATAATTTTTGCTTTCTGTTTGTGTGATAAATTGCGAAAAAACCCATAAAAAGTATATATTTTTCATTATTGCATTTTAACCCCTAAAATTCTAAAAAAAACATGTTTTGCATTCATAACTGGATTAGGATTCTAGGAAAAATACGAATTGGCTAAATTGGACTTCTTTTCCATTAAAATTAATTTGGCCTTGTTTGTGTTTTCTAAGTGTCTTGATTCACTTGCATTTGTATTCTTGTTGCATAAAAAAATATAAAAAATACCGCTTGGAAATCTAAAACTTAATTTTTGAATTAACCTCAAAGTTGTTCCTTTGCCTCCCTGAGTTCGACCCCGGACTTGCCCGGGATATAAATTAAGCCGAGACACTCTTCACGGAGATCTTCTCTCGGTTCTGACTGAATCGCTAAGTACACGTATTACAACGTGACCAAATTAAACAAAGTATTTAGCGGCTCGTCAGATGGCGCCGTTGCCGGGGAGGCAAACGGCTTAGGGATTAGTTTAAAAATTTGGATTTAGATTTTCGCTTTCTCGGGTAGTCTGACCCCCGAGCCACTTGTAATTAGTCCATTTTCTTTCAATTATTTGTCTTCATATTCTTGTATATATTTTGTTTTTATCTCTCTAATATAAATCTTATTTTCCTTGCGAGGGCCCGGTGGACTTGGAGTACATCGGAGGTCGACGGACGCGACGCGCGCCGACTGCTGAAGAGCTTGGAGAATCTAATTTATTTTTGAGAGAGCTTTTGTACATTTTTGTAATTATTTAGCTCGCTCTTTCCAGCGGCTCTTGTTTGAGAGCTCGCGTTTGTATTCGGACTGGACATTTGACCCGCTCGTGGTCGTGTGGTTGATTGACGTAGAATAGGACTTGCACTCGCGGCTCTTAGAGCATTTTATTAGAATATCTTTATTGCTTGTGCTCGTAATTTTTAGGACCACACATCACATTTAACGAGACGCACTTAGACCGCTGGGCTATTAGTCAAATTAAACTTGTTCATCACTCGCTAATAGAACTGCTTGTCTAGGAACGGTTTCTCGTTTGCATTCATATTAGTATAAAATTTCAATTCTGCCTTGCATCCCGCATGTAGAGCGCGAGGATCACTGTAAGTCTTCTGAACTGGGCATGCATCATTGATTTCATTATTTGCATCGGTTTTTCTCGACTCCCTCCCCTTGGTTTTTGAAACTTAGGTTAAAAGGAAATCGGGACTGATCGTTAGGCGTGCTTTGTTTGGTGGACTAATCAAGTGATAATCAAACTTAAAATCGGGACTGCTAATCAGAGTTGATCAAAAAAATTGACTAAAACTAACAATTGTTTTGGGAGAGTAAAACCCTCATTGTATGCTTGGCTAATTGTGATTGTTGAGAGGTGAGGACGTATCCCTAGGATAGTGCCCAAAACCTACTTTTGAGCCTTGCGTAATTGGATTATATCTTGATTTATCACCTAATTAAAACTGAAAAGATAAACGGTCGGACTTTTGCGACCATCACTGTGTTGAGTAGGTGAACTCAGGGTTTGCTCTTGTGTTTGTTTGTCTTGTGTGTTATTCGGTGCACTTGCACGCTTTCTTCCTTGATCCGCTTCATTCTCCCATCTCCCTTCCAAGATGTCAGAATATTGGTCATCATATCCACGTCATCCTTCATCGACCTTATTCCGATCATCTCCACCCTCTTATTCCTCTTCATACCCATACCCTGATCGCGAAGTCAGAACTTCGACTGACTTCTCCACTTCTTCATCCTTCTCACCTACCTCACATTCTTACCTCCCTGACCCACAACCACCCTGGATTGACTACCCATATTCTCGTCCGCTTGCTGGAAATAAGGAACAAATCACAGAGCAAGCCACTGCTGAGATGAATAATTGGCAGAATCAGTTACCCCCTCATACCTCATTTTCACCTCGAGTTAGGATCGGACAACATTTGACCTATACACATCCTGACTTGAACTTTGGGTACAACACGGTCGATCAAACTAACCGAATGGAGAGGCCTACACCAAACGATCTTCCTGACTTAATTGACCTGAGTGATAGAGACCACATTGACCAACCTTCATATCACCCATTCGGAGAGCCGACATATACAGGGGATTGGATTCATGCGACCAATATACAAACCCTATGTCTACTGACTCCACCTTATGAGGCCCCGACCAACATCTGCCATACAGATGGGTCATACTCAACCCAGCATTACACGTCTGAGTCAAGATGTGTTGAGTATAAGATCCCAAGTTCTCAGCAGTATCCTCCAACTGAGCAGACTTCTCTCATGATGTGTAATGAGAAATTGGAGGATGATATTTGTAGACCGATCAAGAGTCCAGGTAGGAATGTGGATCACGGATTTCGCGGATTGAATATTGAAAACCTGGAAGACATCGGATTGACCACACATCATGTACAGCTGGAGTCCCTTCTACCTCCCTCTTCTACTAACCACTTTCCCTCCAAACCAAAGTCTGTACATTCTCCTAGTCCTCCTTCACCTACCAAAAAGACCAAAAAAATTGAAAACTCAGAAAATACCATAAAAATTGAAAAAGGAAATGATCTAAAAAAATTGGATCCTGCGGTTAGGGAAGCATTGGATAGAAAGTTGATTTTTGAGCTTCCATTAATAATGGCCATTGAGCACTTTCCCGACCTTAAAAGATTTGTGAGAAGTAAATTAATGCCTAAAAGGTTGGGCAATAAGAGAACAAGGACTGAGATACATATAGTGTCTATGGCCACATCTTTGATGATAGGGAGAAAAACCAAGAGCCGCAGAGTAAAGCGGTTACCTAGATTTGATTGTGAAATCAAAGATACCACATTCACCCATGCAAGAATCGATGATGACTTACCGATTAATATCATCCCGACCTCCGTGTTTGCTAAGCTCAAACTCGGATCTGCCAAGAAGTCAAGAGAGATCATTCAGTTGGCGGATCGGTCTGTTAAACGGTCGAGAGGAACCATTTCAGTCATCGTCACTTTCCAAGGTGCTCTACTGGAGATAGACTTCACGATCATTGATATTGAACACCGAGGAGAGTTCACCCAGTCTCCGATCATTCTTGGGAAGCCGTTCTTAGCCTTGGCTAAGGCAACTATAGATTGTGAGACTCGGGAGATCGATTTCTCTGCATTGAGAGCACTCCGACCTCACCCGATCTTTGAGGACACACGATATTCCAAGGTAACCCATAAAGTTGCAGACAATCGTGACCTTCGAGAGACAGTTGAGTCCCGTCTCTCTACTACACCTGAGATACCGACTGTCCAGACGACCATTGGTTTAGAGACTCCCTACAACCACACACCGCCTACTGCTTGCACCACCACCGCGACAGCTTCTAGAGAGGATTCACGACCAGAAGCTATCATTGAGTCGGACACGACCTCTGTGGATTGCATTGATCATTTCGATGATCCGACACAAGAACCCAACAATGTCAAGCCAACTGAGAATACTGTGCCTTATCAGAGACGTGTGCTGACCCTGCAGGAGTATTACAATGCATATGGTGACTCATCTGATGATGAACCTCTGGTCAGAACCTCACACACACCACATCCAGGACATACATCAAAGGAGACAACTGGGACCAAATTGACTAATCTTGATAAATCGGTTGCTCCATCCTCTAGTCGGTCATCTAGTAAGAAGAAGACGAGTGTTGATTCCTTGAGGTGTTCCCCCGAACTCCTTAAGACATATCAATCTCCTCTTCCTCTTGATGCTTCAGGTTCTAGAAAACCGACTAAGAAGGTTACCTTCGAGGTTCCAGAGAAGGAACTTTCTGAGGAGTCCTCATCAGGTCCGGATAAGGTGATCTACATGAGTGAGCTCAGTTCGGCTGTTCTGAAGCCATATTTGAGCAAGCAGCCGTGTGTCGACCCTCGTTGGACGTTCCCCACACCTCACTATTATTCCTCTACGAATGATTCTGACAGCGACACATATGTATACTACCCACCCCCTCGCTCCCGCAAGAAGGTCCGTCACAAACCTTCTTGATCCCTGTACAGATTCAATCACTCTTGTATATTCTCCCCTCTTTGTATATTCTCCAGATCACATCGGTTCTCACACTTACTCTTGTCCTATACTTAGGCTTACCAAGAGCCTAAGTATAGGGGGAGCTGATGCCCTCCATATGTATACTCATCCATTTCTCTTCTTGACCTCGTCCGCCCCATTTTTTTTGCTCTTCTTCTACACTTAGGCTGTCCAGAGCCTAAGTATAGGGGGGGGGCCTATCGACTTCTATACTGTTTATTATCTTAGCCATCCTACGCTTAGCACGAGCTATGTCTTTTTCTCGCTTCTTGTGCCATGAGGACATAGCACATGCTAAGTATAGGGGGGCGTGTATACATTATATATATACTTTACCCATAGCTCGTACTTTCACGTATTTTTGTATATATTATACAATAATTATGGGGTGGGTAAAAAAAAGAACTTTTTCAAAAACTCTTAAAAAAACTTTTCAAAAAAATGTTTTTTTGTTCTCTTTTCTTATTTGCTCTAAAAAAATCTTTTCAAAAAAAAGTGTCCTTTCTTATTTATCTATATTTTCAAAAAAAAAACCTTTTCAAAAAAAAACTTTTCAAAAAAAAATCCTCTTTAAAAAAAAGGTCCTTTCTTATCTACCTATCTTTCAAAAAAAAACTCTTGAAAAAAAAGAGCAAAACTTTTCTAACAAAAAAAAACTTCTTTGCCTTTGTTTGTCAAAAAAAATCTTTTTGAAAAAAAAAACACTTTTTGTAAAACTTAAAAAAAACTAAAAAAAAACTAACTAATAAGTTGGTTTAACCCCCGACACATTCACTTTCACACAAGACTAGTGATGTTCAAGAACATTTGGTTTATGAGGTCTTGATATTTTGAGTTAACCAGCCTTAGTCATTAGGGTCCTTGACTTAATTATTCACATTTCCCTAGTTTGAAAGATTTGTATGCTATATTGCATGCTTAGTCTCTACCTTAAGAATATGATCAGCACCTCACATACACGACTGCAGTTATGATGAGATGAGTTGAAATTTCACTTGAGGATCTGGGATGAGGGATTTGAGTTTGGACTTGATTTAATGATGCTCGAGGATGGGATAAAATCAATGAAGGCTTCATGAAACCTGAGTGTCAGCATCTTTAGCCAGTATGAGAACATGGTTCTTGTACTATCTCTTGACATTTACCTATGTGCCAGGGTGTGATAAAATAAAAAAATGTTGATCAGTGTGCGCCAACTCTTGGTAAAAGCAGTGGAGCTAGCCAAAAATACTACAAATCAATGAAATGTCAAAGAAAAGCTCTCATTCCATACAAAGTCAAATATCAAAGAGCTTCCACCAAAGGCGAGCGCTCCCAACCATTTCAAAGTGTCCACTTGGACCACCGCTATTAGGACCAGGAGTCGGGCTTGCACCAAAAAAGGGCTCTGCATCGTAAATGCTACAAGTCTGAGTGTAGAAGGTATAATAGATACTCAAAAAAGACACACCCCGGTGTACTCCCAGGAAAACAAGTGCAGACGGCTCCAACTTCTCTTGACGGACGCACTGATCAACACCAAAAAAAAATGCGTTGCGTAATAAGGCACTTGAGAGGATCCTTGTTCCAATGAGAGGGAGAGAAGAAATGACACAATCCTATGCCCTTCATCAACTGGCCTTCCATCTACACTTTCAAGTCTGACAACTAAAGAGACGGTGGATTGGATGCAAGAAATGGTTTATTCCCTAGTGTTGAGGATCGGGTCCTTAGGAGAGTCTCTTGGACTGGAACCTTGTGTGACGTTGTGACTCTACTCTTGTAACTGCGGTCAACACTTAAAGTCATATCCCTACTATATATGTATACAAAGAGAGTCTGATGATTAGGGAAATTGGATACCTTTTGACTAGAGTTTGGTTCAGCTTAAAATTTTAGGATCTCTAAAACCGAAAGTTCTTGAACGGATCAAGTCTTGTATTCACATGCACAGTCAGGGGTTAACCTCACTTATTCATTCTTTATTTGCTCGAGGACTAGCAAAGTTTAAGTATAGGGGGGTGATGAATCCACGATTCATCATCTCAATATCTTGATCTTAGCAAAATCCACGAGTAAATTCCCTAATAAATGTATATAAAATCAATAAATTAACAAATGACTCTTGTAAATAAAATACATGAATTATTGTATATTAGATTGTACAAAATAAATTACACATAAAAAGCCGCAAAATCAAAGGAGTTTTATACATGTAAACAGCCCAAAACTTTATGTATTTTTAATAATTTCATATCAACTCCTTTTTGGCTAATTCTTTCTCCAACATGTTCATATCAATGTATATAAAAATACAAAAATACAAAACAAATTTTACCTCAAATAAATACTCCTAGATCCCAATGGGAAAAAGCCGTAAAGACCAACTTCCAAGCTAAATTCCCGCTCCGTATGAACTCCAAATTCACCAAACTCACTTTTAAAGTTCAAGTTAGAAAATTATCTATCCAATGGAAGTGGTTTCATTAAAATCGGAGCTCATTTGCAAAAGTTAGGTTTTGGGACCTAGATGTACATTGTATACCATGTATATATTCATTCTTTCTTTAATTTTTATTGTATCTTTCTTAATTAGTAAAAATACAAAAAAATCATACTTGTGTTGTATTTTAATTGTACTATTTTATAGTATTTTTCTGTTGTAAATATCTCTTATTAAAAAGACAAAAAAAATACATATTAGAAAAGTAAAAAATATATGTACATGTTGTTTGTCTTCCCTTGTAAATTCTCCACTATTTATTTTCTTCTTTTTTATTCTATTGTAATTAAAGTAGCCAACTTTACTTCATTTATTTATTATACATTCTCTACAATAACCACCATTCAACTCATTCTACCACCAACCTCCATTCAACCCCACCATTTTTCTAACTTCTAATTCAACTCCACCATTTTATTAACCTCCATCCCACTCCATCTTAATTCTAACTTCCATTTTTTCCATCTCTTTATATACATTCCATCCTCCTCAATTTGCCTTTGATCCATCTTTATGTGAGGAGAGCCTAGTTCCCTGAGTTGAATCGGTGACAGCGACGCAACCGCGGTCGAGCGACGACGGCCCTTTCTCCGGTGTGATCCGTTGGTTTTTTTGGCCAACATCGCAGCCGCAACCGCGCGCTGCTCGAGCTCATCGCACGCCGGCGATTTGAGCGAAGACCGTGCTCACGAGAGCACTCCATAGGCACCCGCGTTCATCGTAGGTAATTTTTCGTCTCACTTTTTATCATCTTGTTAGTTTTGCATTTTTTATATATATCACATCAAATTCACCACCTAAAAATCCTTCATTTGTTTAGTCCATCATATCACCACCCATAATCTTTCATTTGTTCTACTTCATTACATTACCACTACGTTTTTTTCCACATTTGATTCACTCCCTGATTAAAGAAAATTTAAAAAAAAGAGTAAAAAAATTTAAAACAAAAAAAGTTTTTTTTACAGCAGTAAAAGGAAAATAAAAAAAATTAAAAAAAAAAACAAAATAACAGCAGCGGTGGGAGCACCCACCGCCGCCGCCCCCTCACCTTCCAGCCGCAAGCGCCAGCCGGCTCCCCTCGCGGCCGCGCCGCCTAGCCGCCAGCCCTCCGCGCTCCTCGCCGCCCCTGCCACCAGCCGCAAGGGCTCCCACCGACTCCCTTCCGCCTGCGCGGAGAACCCGCGCCGCCCTCGTCCCAGGCCACAGCCGCCACCTCCCTCCCGTCCACGCCTCCGGTCACCGCCACCGCCGCGCGCGCACCTCCGCGCGTCCGTCATCCTCCTCCAGCTCTAGTAGCCGCCTCCGGCCGCGACAGCCGACCGCCCGCCGTCCCCACGAGTTGGGTTCATCTCCACCTGCGCACAAGGAAGAAGGTCCCATTTTTATTTTTTTTATTATTGTAAAAATTGCAACATTTTCTATCCTTATTTTTGTAATTACAAATAGGTCCCTGTATATAAATGTTTGTTTATTTCAGCTTTTGTATTTGCACAAACACCCCTGTGTTCTCTTGTTAATTTGGACATCTATCTTGCATCTTTTTATTCAATGAAAAATACCACTGTGTTGAGAAATTAATTGTGTACGTTTTGAGTATTTATTTAGATTTTTATGATAGTTGGGTAATTAACTAAAAATAGTTAACTGAAATATTGCATATTTTACCCATTCTGGACTCTTAAAACTATATCTCATGCACGGTTGCTCCAACAAATCCACAAAAATTAGGAATGATGCCTTGAAATGTGATAAACCTACTGTCCAAATTTCATCTAAAATGGATATGTCATGTGCTTGAAATAAATTGTAGAGTGATTTTAGTGTTTGATTTTTAATTAAATCCACGTATATTCTTTTTGCGAAATTTCAAATCTCCTGGATTCTACATCTAAATATCTTTTTTAGATAATTTGCATTCTGATTAATTTGATAAGGCGGATTTATTAGAAATTATTTACTCACTGTCACTCTGATTTTACTAAAAAATCCATAAAAAATTCATAACTTGTCAAAAAATTCTAAAAATATTACTGTAGCTTCCTTGCATCATCTTTTAGTTTCAGTAATTTTTTCATAATTTTTGCTTTCTGTTTGTGTGATAAATTGCGAAAAAACCCATAAAAAGTGTGTATTTTTCATTATTGCATTTTAACCCCTAAAATTCTAAAAAAAAACATGTTTTGCATTCATCACTGGATTAGGATTCTAGGAAAAATACGAATTGGCTAAATTGGACTTCTTTTCCATTAAAATTAATTTGGCCTTGTTTGTGTTTTCTAAGTGTCTTGATTCACTTGCATTTGTATTCTTGTTGCATAAAAAAATATAAAAAATACCGCTTGGAAATCTAAAACTTAATTTTTGAATTAACCTCAAAGTTGTTCCTTTGCCTCCCTGAGTTCGACCCCGGACTTGCCCGGGATATAAATTAAGCCGAGACACTCTTCACGGAGATCTTCTCTCGGTTCTGACTGAATCGCTAAGTACACGTATTACAACGTGACCAAATTAAACAAAGTATTTAGCGGCTCGTCATCGACCATGTGAGTTTTATAAGAAAAGATCAATTGTTAATTAATATTTTGTTTTTTATTTATACTCCTAAACTTAAGTGTATAGAGGTTAAGCACGGGAGTATAGAGGTTAAGCACGGCAAACTGTTGGAAATTAGGGTTAAACTACGGAAATCCTAAGGTAAAATGTTTCCTAATTTTTATCTTATTTTAAGTATTTTTCTGGATTTTTATTTGAACTTTTAAGAATTTTATATTGTTTTTATGATTTGTAAGTATTTTATGATTTTTCATTTTAGAAAACATTTTGTCATTTTTATTTAATTTTTAATTTTTTATTTTTATGTTTTTTTGTTTTACTATTTTTATGAGATTTTAAGATACTTTTAGGATGTTTATGGGTTTTTGTTTATTTTTAAGGTGAAAAATTAGCTGTATATTAAAAACTATGACGTATTTTGAATTTTTAAGATAGTAAACAATAGCAAAATATTTTTTTTATATTTATTTCAAAGTAGATGAAATTATCTTTAAAACGATATGTTGTGTGTTTATAGGTGATTTTTATTTATTTAGTTACAATTTTTAGAAGTTTTTATGTATTTTCTATTTTTTTTATTGATTTTCATATTCAATTTTTATTTGTTTTGATTTATTATGTAAATTATAACAAAATATACTAAGTGTATATTCGATTTTTAAAAACACTTTTCATTTTTTTATGTGTTTTAATGTTTGTTATATTTTTAAGTTTTTTAAATATTTATTATACTAAATAGTAGATGTAGTACTGTATAGGGATATAGTTGTAATTTTACAGAAAATTAGGGGTACAGATGTAAAAATACAAAGCTGAAGGTTTTCCGCGTAAAATGCTCGCGGCGCACGTGCTGCGGGATCCACCTTCAAGATCTGTTCGTGAATAACAGAAATCGGAGCGGTAATTATGCAAAATCCATGAGAAGCGCGTGCTACATCATGTGCATCAGCTGAACGGGGACTTGATCGAAATTAGTTCAACTGTTGGGGATATTAATGAAACTTCCACCCAAATTTAACCCGGTGCATGCGCTTCGCACGTGACCGGACTAGAGCGGTGGAGTAGAGTGGCTCTCCTGCAATTTGGAGATCGCCTATTCTTTCCCCCAGATCTATAGCTGTTACTGACGGAGCTGTTCGATCTCGGATGTGATGCTTGGTATTTCGTTTACGGTTTCTCACAAAGGAAAGTGCTATTCTAACGATTGGCGGTTCTTCAAGCCTAGGGAGGCGATGGCGTGAATCGGGAAAAGCACTCCGTGCTGGAGCTTTAAAGTGGATTCACAGGCGGCAGTGGTCGATTGCTTCAAGATGAATCTTCATCTCCCGTCTGATCAGGTAGTCGAGGCAAAGCTTCAAAGATGGATTACTCGATATGGTGTTCAAACAGTGGTTCTCGAACACGATGGTGCTACTCATTCATTTGCAGACTCGATACTTTGTATGTGTGTTACAGGAGAAACATCGAGGCTCCAGATGCCTCAGGCGACTGTACATCCTCGAGGACTCGTACCTGTAGCTCTACGATCAAATGGATACTCCATGTGTTGAATTTCGGATCATTGGTGGAGGCTTCGTGCTTCTCTGCATGTGTAAACAACGTCTCGAGATTTACTTCTCAGCCCAGATTTCACTTGAACGAAATGAAATTGATGTGGATGGAAATTGATCCTCAAATGAATGTCAAGGAAGAGGATCAGATCTTCGTGGTGTATCACTGGAAATGGTTAGATTGTGAGAAAAGTGTGGAGAAATGGAACCAAATGACATGAGATGAACAAGAACGATAAAATCAGAATGGTTTTGATTGAATCGAGAAGAAAAATAGCGAGAGAAATGGAAGGATTGAAGGTAAAAAAATCTAAAGGACTAACCTGGAACGATGATGGAGCGGGTGATGCGCATGTGGAAGCTGGAGCTGAAGCTCCATAGGATCATCGCCTCGACGCAATAACGATGCTTGTAGAGGCTCCTCGCGCGGCAAAGCAAAACCTCACATCGGCGATGATCTCGCCGGATCCTAGTCTTCGAGCTCGCTGCGACGGTAGAGGAAACTTGTTGTCACGCTCGCTTTCTCTGCTGGAGCTCACTAGAAGATGGTTGGTGAAAATGGCGGATCGGAGAAAAACAGTGGAGGTCGTCGGATATTTATAGATGGAAGAAACTTGGGCCACGCGCAGTGTGTTGTGGTCACCGGAGGGAGGATTTGATCACCGGATCACTTGGACCACTGACCTAACGACTGGTGGTTGGATTTGTTGGTGGCTGGAGGTTGACTGAGGAAGGAGGAAGTTGCGATGGAGAAGAGAAGAAGAAACGAGGAAGACACCATAGATTGGAGAAGAAAGAGTAAAGTATGAGAAAGTGGAAAAGGAAAAAATTACATAATTAAATTGATTGTAAATTAATTGATTAGTTGTTAATAAAATGTATAATTAAATACTTAATAACTAATTAAGTTAAATTAGAGTATAATTAAATATAATTACATTCTTAATTAAAAAATTAATTAAATAAATAAATTCTTAAATAATAAATAAATAAAATAAATGAGTTAATGAATAAATTACTTAATTTTAGTTTTCATTTAAGATTACAGTATTATTATGTTAAATAATAATATACATTACGGTACATTGTATATTATACCAATACGGTCCTAAAACCCGTATTTTTCATATTAATTCCGATTTAGCAAAATCGATATCATTTTGTAGATAATTAAATAATACTAATTTTAAAACTGAGTTTGACCAATTCAGAGTCCATATGGCCGTATTATGAGGTCCAGAAAATTTAGATAACGGTTTCGTGGTTTTGGATTTTGTTGGTATTTTGACTTAATTATATATATATATATATTAGACGATTTTTAGAAAAGAAATTAAGTTAATTAGATTTACAGTTAATTAATTAAAAATATGGGAAGTTTCTACAAATAGCACATATATACAATAGGTCTCAAACGCCAGAACTCATCGGGTTTATTCTAGTATTTTTAACTATTTTTAATAAATAGTATTAAGTATAAAATGAAGTTTAAAAGTAAGTTTGATCGGTTTGAAGTTTTGTATAAATAGTTATGAACCTTGAAAGTCAGCTATTACGATTCATTACGGTTAATTATTTTTGTGTTGAATTATTTTTCTGATATTTTTATATAATAATATATATTTTTACGAACACCTTTTACAAAAGAAATGTTTTGGTTTGAATTTTTTTAATGATAAATGTAATAGGTGAAATAAATACATTATGAAAAATGGGTAAATTATCTTTTTGGTCTTGATTTTCTTTGTATTTTGATCCTTATCTCCTCCTACTTATTTATTTTATCGATCAAATCAATATTGACATGGTCTCGGGGTTAGGTTCGGTCTGTATCTCCAGCCTTCTTTTCTTTTATTTTCATTTTTTATTTTTATTCTTTTATTTTAGGTAAAATAAGTGTTAAATATATAATATTAATATTTGTGCTTAGAATGATAATTAGTTGGAATTAGTCGTTATTTACATGTATTTTACCAAGAAGTTTAGCCAAAATGAATGAATAAAGGAGATGAATCACGTATTCATCACACACCTATTCACATCTAACATCCTGCAAATGCAAATACAAATAAAAATATAGTAATCTCAATTTTTGATAAATACAAATATAGATACAAATATACAAATTTTAGAGGATACGAATACAAATATTTGTTTTTCTAACTATTTAAATAAATTTCAGAAATAACTATGGGAGAGAAATCAAGAAGCATTATTTTCCATACTCTAAGTAATTTGTAGTCTTACCTTCAGTTGTTTTATCTAATTCAATGTTTTTGAAACTGAACCGAACATGGAAACGAAAACTTTACCGAAATGGTCAGATTGGGTTGAACCATACAATCAAACCAGTTCAATTGGATGATGATGTCATCATTATTTAAAACCGCATTAAACAAGTCCGGTGAGAAAAAAGTTGTTGAACTTGCTAATCAAATCGAAATGAAATAAAAAATATATATAATATACTTGAAATAAAAATAAAATGCATAGACAATGTATAGATTCCACACTATACATAAAATGTTTTTCATATGCACTATCAAATGTCATACATATCATATATATAAGCATTGATGGGGTTGCCCCCTCCTCCTCTGACCATTTTCCATATTTTTTTATTTTTTCTGAAAAAATATCGCTATATATATATTCATCTATATATCCCTCAAATATACTATTCAAATTTCACCAGAAATGGAGACTCCTATGCCCTCCATCTAGAAGGGGTCGATTACAACAATGTTTAGACTGTTAAAATTCACGTTCTAGATGGAGGGCATAGGGGTCTATGTTTATGATAAAATTTGAATGCCAAATTCAAGGGATAAAAAGATAAATATACATGGTGATGTTTTGTAAAAAAAATTTAAAACATAGAGAAAAATGGTCGGGGGCATCCAAGGGGCAACCCATTTTTTCCACACACACACACACACACACACACACACACACAGAGAGAGAGAGAGAGAGAGAGAGAGAGAGAGAGAGAGAGAGTGATCCAGTGAGAGTCCTCTCATGCTCTCACAACTCTTTGCTCTCAGAGGATCACTCATCTCTCTCGCTCTCTAGAGAGAGAGAGAGAGAGAGGAGTGATCCTATGAGAGCGAAAAACTATGAGGGAATGAGAGCAGTGATTTTAAACCACTAGATCTTGTCTTCTCTCTCCCAATCTTTTCTCTCCTGGTTGGATCTAGTGGTACAGAATCACTGTTCTCATGCTGTCACAGTTTTTTGCTTTCACAGGATCACTCACACAAAAACACACACACACACACACACACGATAACACAATAGTAATTTAATGATATTTAAAACTCATTATATGCAAAAAAGTTGTGTTAAATTAGTTGGTAGGAGTTTGAAATAGATAACTAATGGACATGCGTTCAACTACCACTACAGAATTGTTTTTAAATAAATGAAAAATTAAATGTGATTCAACTTCGGTTGAACCTAGTTAAACCAGATTAAATATAATAGGTTGAACCGGCGGATTGACTAAAAATAAACATTTGAACAGAATCGATAAGAATCGGTCAATCGAACCAATCCGGGATCGGTTCACCGGTCGGACGGACCAGTCCAATCCAATTTTGAAAACATTGATCTAATTACTAACCTTTTTGTTCATAATAATATGTGTATTTCTTATTTCCCTCTCGCCTCAATCTATATCATTCTTGACTATTTCCTTTTATTTATGCTCCAGCAAACCATCATTATTGGACTCAGGAAACTTTTTAATAACTAATTGTTGGACTCGAGAAATATTTTAATAACTAGTGAGGTTAACTTCGTTTATGTTCTTTTCAATATATTATTACTTATGTTTTTTCATATAATATTCACAGCACACAAAATAATTAATGTTCTTTAAATATTTCTCCAATACAATTAATTATAGTTTCCTATATAACATTAGTGTGGAGATCCATGTATATCGCAAACCTACGTAAAATAAAATAACCATGTTAAAATAAAGTAATTACATTAGTAAATGAAAGTTATTGTATTCATGTTATATAATACATTCATTATATATACAAACACATTTTTCTTGATAAAATGAGGTCAATCAATTGCTTCAAGTAATAAAGTTGCAGAGAAAATTGTGGATCCTATGTTCCAAAAAAAAACTAGTTATTAGATACTTACAAGTCAATTAGGATATGTCCAATATTCATGTATTGGTCAATATGTGTTTGTCAAATATTCATACTTGAATAGACAACATCTGTTTTGCATTCGTATCCATATTTTAAGGATATGATTTATTATTTTGCACACCTGTATATTTTCATGTCTGTTTCTATAGTGAGTTTTAAAAAGGACAAGAATATGATAACACCTATAATTTTTTTTATGGTGGCTTTGCATGATCATTTCTTTCGTGTTAATAATCAAAACACAACTGATCTATGTTGGGAAATCACTCATTTCAACCTTCAAAAAGATTACGATGTATTAATGAAACAAATGACCCCAGAAATTGATAGTGCTTGTCATGACATTTCGAACGAGCACACGAACACCAAATTCTGATTTTCTATCTCAAGTTATGGGCATTTCAACGGTGAAGATTTTAGGGAAAAAAGTAAACGAATAAAACAAGATGTTGTCATTGTGCAACTTGATCTATATTAATTTTTTCCTTACATAACCCTACCTGAGTTCTCGCAATAGATTACATAAAGTATAATCTGCATGTTATTGTCAATGGGTCATATTACTTTCTCTCAATTTCTAATGCCATATCTAGATTGAAGTTTAATTGATTTTAGTATACAACACAGTGTATTGGTACACCATAACTTGTGTACATATGAGTACACAAGCACGTATAGTAGCACAATGCACAGGTACACCAGCATAGTGATCATGTTCACATATGAGTACATCAGTCATCAGTATCATGTACATACACATCGGATGTACCAAGTTGGATCATGTTCTAAAGTTATATTAGAAAATGGTTTTTCATTAATAAATTGATTGAAGCATAGGTGCAAATATAAAAGATTATAGATAATTTAAGTTATCAAATGGGCGCGTCAAAGTATGAACTGCATAAGTATCATGTTGTGGATGTATGAAAACGTTAAATTATTTGAACTCTCAAACAGTCGTTAACTATACCGCGAGGTATGTCTTTATGATTATCTTTATCCAATGGGTGGATAAAACAGAGTGAAGCACCATATCAGATTTACCTACATACTTCGGTCTAGTTTAGAACCCTTGGAGGTTGCAATCCCAACAAAGTGAGTTGGATGACACATTGCACTATGTTGTTTGGATATGTCAAAAGTCGCTTGACGGATCTACCATTTGTTGTGGTTGGCGTTCTTAGCTTCACATTACGAAAAGTCGGATGTGAAGAAAGTCTAAAATATCCCCACAAGAGCGAAGGTACAATGCCACTGAGGTGATTGCTCACTAGATCCGAACTATTCAACAATCAACCCACACAAGCAGTGTAATAAAAAAAATCAAAATATGGGTCAAATTTATTATAACCCTATATATAGATGTATAATGGAAGTATGTATAGGGTGTCGAACAGGGAGAATGGGGGATATGCAACACAAATCAACTAAAGAGATAATAAATATTTTTGAGTTTTTATGAAGATTGTTGAATTTTATGGGTTTTAATTATTTATTTTTGATTTTTTATCTATATATTATAGATTTTAATTTTATAATTTTTGTTTCCTTTTTTATATTTATATTTATATTTTTTCTTTATAATTAGTTATAATATAAGTAGATATAATATATATACATAATATAGATGATATGAATAAAATGAAAAAAAATTAGGACAAATACCCTAAGTTACAATCCTTTTTATTTTTTAAGGATTAGAAAATACTTTTGGTATTTTTGATAATTAAAATAAATATAAATGATAGTACAAGTAAATACAATTATATGTATAATAGAGGTTGCGTATTTATAGATATAGCTATAAATGCTCAAAATTAAGGGAATAAATGTTTTATATTTTTTAGGTTTTTATCTATTTTTTTCATAATTTTACTAGTTTTTTTAGATTTTTAATTGAATTAAAAAGTCAAAATAGTCATTAATATTACTAGGCTGAATTGTTTTGAAATTTAAGAATAGCTAAATAGTTAAAAATCCAAAACTAATTTTAATCTACAACATATATAATAAGAAAAATATAGACAAATATTTTTATGATGTTTAAGAATTTTTAAAAATTTTTATAAGGATTTTAGAGCTTTTAATTTTTAATGAGTTTCTATATATATATATTAATATTTTTGGTCTGCAGGTTCAAAATATAGTAAATAACTAAAATTTTTTCCAAATTTTCAAAACTTTTTTATATTTTTTGTATTTTTCAATGCTAGATAGGGAAAATATCTCTATTTTAGATTTTTAATAAATAAAAATATAGGATAAAATACCTCAATAAAAATATACGTGGTAGAAAAATACATAAGGTACTTCCCTAATTTTATACAAATTTTTAGGGTACGAGAACTATTTTTAACAAAAAATCAATAAAAATCCAGCCTAACAAGGGTATTTTTGTAAATATATAAAGTTCATGTACTGTTTTCAAACACATTGGAGAAATTTGTGGCTAAAAATGCAAAATTTCCAAATATTCGCAATAGTATATACTCGTAGGTATATTTTTGCATTTAATACAAAGTTCAGGGACCAGATGCAAATATTCCAAAAATTATGATACTAAAACTCAAAATTATAGGACTAAATGGAAATAAAAATAACCCAAAGGGTTATGTGCAAAATATCTAGTCTCCTCACGCGTACGGACACATGAGTTGACGTGGGCTGGACCTAGGTGTAAATATAAGAAGTGCATGGGGATAAATGCAAAATATCTAAAAACATTTACACCATAGATCAAAAATTTAATATTAAAAAGAAATTACAAAATAGTAGGGGCTATATGGCAAAATTACCCCCTCGACGTAATCCAACAGTTAGCGGCTTTGACTTGAACACATGGTGGTTGGAGGTCGCATGATGACGATTCGTGATGGATGTTGGAGACTAGAAGGTGGTGGACAATCTGATGGCTTAAGGCACGAGCATCCAACAACTATTGTTTGATTTGGGGAGTGGGCATGATCAGATGGCTGGGAAGCAACTTGGAAGAACAGGGAAGAACAATGGTTTTTCCGAGCTTGGATCTGGTGTAACTTCATCTTCAGTCGATCTCTAGCGCTGCAAAACTGCCTCAAAGCAACCTGGAAGCACTGCGGACTTGTTGGTTGGCTCAGATGGGTCCAAGACCCTCCGATGAGGTCCCTAGGGGTCGACAGAGTTAAGGGATTACATGAACCTCGAGTTGAGTCAAAATCACCTCCATAGAGGCTTTGACCTCAAGCACCTGCAAATACAAGCTCGGGCACACAAAAAGAAGGGTTATAGGTCTCTGTTAGGGTGAAATGGAGTAGACATGAGCGTGGTAATGCTCTCCGACAAGCTGGAGGAGGATGAGGAGAGTAGGATCCTCAATCTGAGCATGAACGAGGGGAATGAGGGTTCTTCTGGCATAAAAGAAGCGACGGGAAATGATGTGGAGGCGAAAGATGGGTCGAAACACACCCGGAAGACGATGAAGAGGTTCGCTGGAGCTTAGTTCCAGTGAACTATGATTTTTGATTTTTAATGAAATAAAGGTGATTTTAACTTGAAACAATACCTAATCTACTCTAATGTTAAGCTTAGGAACAGGAAAATGCAAGAAGTAAAAGCTCACCTGACCTGGGAGTATGGGAGCTGAAGTGATGCGATAGAGGTCGACAACACTTGGATCTACCTCAATTCAGCCCCTCTTTTTCGTTGGGCCCTTGGCGAAGCTCCCACTGTCACTAGGAGTCTCAAGCACAACTAGAGTTAGGGTTTTGAGGGTTAAGAGTGATCAAGGATTGAAGGAAAGTCGGAGGTGATATTTTATACATGGGCGACTGATGGCAAGGATCTTGTGACAGTCTAAAAATTATCCTCACTGAAGAACTAAGATAGAGTGTCACTGAGGTGACCGCTCACGAGATCCTTCGTCGATCAATAATCAACCCACGTAATGTAAAGAATAAGCAAGCAAACAAGTGTGAATAATTTTTTTAACCCGCAAATAAATGTGTATAGTGGTCAAGTACGAGTAGGGTGTCGAACACAATGAGAAAAGGGGATAGACAACAAACATTGACTAAATAAGACAATAAATGTTTTGGGAGTTTTGCATATTTTTGATTTTTTGTGGGGTTTTCATTATTAATTCTTTTTGGAATTTTTTTTATGTTTTTGTATTTTTTAGATTTTAAATTTTGTAATTTTTATATTCTTTTTATATTATCTGATTTTAATTTTTATAATAATAAATATTAATTTAAGTATATATATATATAAAGAGCTTTTCTATTTATAAATATAGCTATAAATACATAAAAATCACAAATTAAATATTTTTGTCTTTTTCTAGTTTCTCTATTTTTGTCCTTTTTCTTGTATTTTTCTACTAATTTTTGTATTTGAAATTGAAATAAATTATTAATTCAATTAAAAATCCCAATCATTTATTGGATGCAATCCACCATTTCTTTAGTTGTTAGACTTGAAAGTGAAGGTGAAAAGCCAGTTGATGGGGGATATAGGTTGGTTTCTTTTCTTCTCTCTCTCTCTCTCATTGGATAAGGATCATCTCGAGTGCCTAATTAACTCAATACGTGCACTTTTTTGTTGATCATTGTGTCCGTCAAAAGGGTGCTAAGAGCTTTTCATTTTCTATCTTTTTCTTATCTTTTCTTTTTGGCTAGCTCCACTGGTTTTACCAAAAGTTGGTGCACACTGATCAACAGTTTTATTTAACATAACAACCTAGCATTTAGGTAAAATGTCAAGATTAGTGTAAGAACTTAGTTCTTATACTGGCTAAATTGTTGATACTCAGGTTTCGACTTCATTAATTTTGTCACATCCTCGAGCACCATCAGATTGGGTCTAGACTCAAGTCTTCCATCCCACTTCCTCAAGTAAAACCTCAACTCATACCATCATTAATACATGTGTGCATGTGAGGTGTTGGTCATATTCTTTAAGGTAGAGATTAATTATACAATATAGCACACATATCATTCAAACTAGGGAAGTTTGAATTATTAAGTCTAAGACCCTAATGACTAAGGTTGATTAACTCTGAATCTTAAGACCTGAAAAGCCAAGTGTCATGAATCTCACAAGCCTTGTATGAACATGAAAATACCACAGAATACACCAACTTATTAGTTAGTATTTTTGTGATTTTTATTGTTTTTTATTTTTGAGTAAAGTTAGATTTATTTACAAAATGCATGTTAGTCTCATTTACATCCTTATTTTTTGAAAAGATATTGAAATTATTTACAAACTGTGACACATAAACAAATATTTTACAAATGATTTTCAAAATAAGCAAAATCCTCATTTCTTACAAAACAATGTAAAACATTCTTCAAACACATATGTCACATAGATATAGATTTTCAAACATTTTGCAAATGATTTTTCAAAACAAGTAAAAACCATTTTTACATACCAATGCAAAACATTTGTCAAAATCATGTTACATAGGTATATACATTTTTTAAAATCCTTTTACAATCATTTTTACAAACAACTATTCAAAAACTACTTTACCCCTAACCTAAAGGGTTTTAAAAATCTTGAAAATTTGAGCTATGGCTAAAGTATATATGAACTGTACGTGGTATTCTCCCTATAATTAGCTTGTGCTATGTCCTCATAACACTAAGTGATATAAAGACATAGCTCATGCTAAGTACATGGGAATACATGGGAACTGAATCGGGTCACCCCTATATACTTAGGTTAAAAATAACCCAAGTATGAAAAGAATAACAAGGAGAGTGATGTGAATTGAGTGTAAAGAATGAGTTAGAAGAAAACAGAGACTTGGGTCCCTCCTATACTTAGGCTGAGAAAAAAGCCTAAGTGAAGAAAAGCGAAAATAAGATCAAGGGACCTAAGTTAACAATCATATAAACTTGGCCCCCCTATACTTAGGATAAAGAGTAGCCTAAGTATTGAAAATGTAGATCTAAGGGTGAAGGAACCGAGAAACAATTAGGTTAAAGAATCTATTTAAATGTATGAATCTAAGAAGATGGAAATAGAGTTTGTAGGGTTTATGGGAGGGCTTTGTAGAATCACAACAATCACAAGCAAACCCAATAGATTCACCAACTCACACATGAATACCAATGCATATTATTCATTATATCTTGTAAATTTTATTAGTGATAACTTGAAGTCCATTACATACAAGTATAATGTAGGATTTGGGCACTATCCTATGGATGCACCCTCACCGCTCATATAAAATAATGTACTTGTGAACAATGTGGGGTTTTCTTTCCCAATTCAAGGTTTATTTTTAACTCCATTTTAGCTAGATCAATTTGCATTTAACATTCCTAATTTTAAAGAGCTTAGCTTGTTTCTTGATTAATATGTGAGCACATAAAATATCGACTACCAACCAATCTCGATTGCTTTAGACTTTAAGTTATAAATCAGGAGATAGAGGATTTTGAAAAAAGATAATGCAAATAAAAATCATGATGCCTGCTCATGTTAAGAGATATTTACAATGCATCCCAGCTCTCACTATGTGGATGCTAGGCTGAATTTAAAAATCTATGTATATGTATGCAAATAAAAAAAGCCACACCAAAACATGAGTTCTATTAGAAGGATAGAGTGGACTAAAATTGAGCTAAATTGAAAGTAGTTTAAGTACGTTTCTTGAATCTTAATGTAGATGTGAATCTTAAGATACAGTTAATGTGTACTATATTACTGTTTAGCACATAAGTAATATTCCTAATTTAGCTCAAGGATCTGTGCCTAAATCCTAATCCGGACAATCAAGTTGAGTCCCACTCAGGTTAGGTGTGAAAGATACTCAACACACACAGACATAAAGTCCAAAGTCCATGTTTACTTCACGAGTTCTCGATCGAGAACTGCTGTGAAGCAAAAAGACACACATGCATATGTATGTATGCATGTATATGTATATATCTACAACATATAATAAACATAACAATTTGACAATTTTCAATTTCTTTAAAGAAGCTTTTGTGGCTCTTCTCAGCTGGCACTATGATCTCCAAGCATTCCAACCTCCATACTTCTCTGAGCATCCTCGGATCCACAGACTCTTCCATAAAAGAGATATGATTAGAGTATATCAAAAAATTATCAAGTATATGACAATATACATCGAACTAAACAACATAAATAACGCAACAAGCCAACACTAAACAATTTGATATAAATGACATAATAATCAGTTTAACCAAATATGAAACCTAATTAAATATATAAACGAATTCGTGTCCCCAATAAAAGTGCCATCTGATTAATCACTTATCGGCTATGTATTGAAGCGGGTTTTGCAGAGGTCTAGATATCTCACAAGGTGAGAAATCCAGTAGATGCATTGACCTCACACGAAACCTGAATTCAAACAACATTAACCCATAACAGATGATCAAACAATGAAAAGCAATGCGGAGTTAAAATTTACTATGACTCTACAAAAGATGTGTATAGTGCATATAGTGTAAAGTATCGAACACAGGGAACAAGAAGGTAGATCGAGGCAATGAATGCACAAAAGTGAATGTGATGTATTTGTCTATCAATGTGCTATTTTTTATAGTTTATTAATTATATATTTTATTATTTTATTTTTGATTTTATATTTTTATATTTGATTTTTAATTTTCTGATTTTATACTTTTTTTATATGTTATATTTTTATATTTTCTTTTTCTTTTAAAATAGATATAAAGCTATATAGAATATATATACAATATAGGTAAGAGAGAGATAATATATATAAATAGGTAAAATAATCAAAATATAAGAAATAAAATATTCTTGGATTATATATATTTATTTTTTACTTTTTTATGATTTTTCTAGAAAAATTGTTAATTTTTATATATTCTTGAAGTAAAAAATACCCTAAAATAGGGAATAAAATAAATAGCCGAAATTAAATTGGAGATTAAAAATACAAAATAGTATAAAAATTTCTCCAAATTAATTTTTAAAATAATAATAATCATATAAAGAAAATTTAGGAATAAAAACTATATTTTTGGGATTTTTAAGGATTTTTTATATTTTTATAAATATTTTAGGGTTTTTTCAATTTTTATGAGTTTTCTTATATATTTTTTAGTGATTTTTGTTCTGAAGTTGTAAAATATTTTAATAAATATGAAATATATTTTTTTTGGATTTTTTCAAAAAGGTTTTTATAAATTTTAGGTATTTTCTTTTGCAAACAGGGGAAAAAAGCATGTTTTTGATTTTTTATCATTAATAAATAGCTTCAAAATGCAAAATAAAATAATAGCATGAAAGATCAATGTAACAAGAAGCTATACATATTTTTTGGGATTTTTGTGAGTTATATAGATGCTTAAAACATATAGAGACAATGAAGAGAAACTACATTCCTAGCAGGGGTATTTTTGTAAATATCAGAAAGTGTAGGGTTCTGAGTGACATTTCACCAAAAATATTATACACATACAAAAAGTTAGCGGACCAACTAGAAATAAGTAAAGCCGTGAGTTCCTTGCCGTAAAATAGCCAAGCTTACATGCCTAGACACATGACTGTCGCTAGCAAGGGCCAAAGTGCAATTATTAAGAATATCATGGGCTGAATTACAAATTTAACAAAAAATTATAACAACATAAAATAGTTCCAAGACTAAATTTAAATAAACAAAGCACCAGGGGATCATCCGCATGAGAAGACGTGGCCTGGACCGTTCTGTAAATAACAGAAATACAAGGGGCTAAATGCAAATGTCCCAAAATAAAATGCACATCATATGAAAGATTAAGTACTGATTCCTAAATACAAAATGCAGTGGGTTTTGGATGCAAAATATACACTAACTGCACGTGATCGAACAACCAGCCACCCTCCACTTGACACGTGTCACGCCCAGAATGCATGATAACGCTTCAGCTCAAACGGTTACGATTAGATCTCGTGGATGTGGTCGATGGCTGATGACACGCTGAATCTGATGATTGTTGTGCATCTCCAAGAATTGGGCGAAATCGACGATGCAGAGGGATGCAACAAGAACTGGGGAAGAACAGTGGCGAGCCGAGCTTCCACCGGTGATGTAGGCTCCCTCCGACATGCTCAGCTCCTCCAAAATTCCCAAAAAGACTCCTGTGGATGACTTCTGTCAATAGGAGGTCTCAAAAACCCCCAGTGATAACCGGAGATCCCACTTGAGGTCTACGATGCCCGTGAGCTTCAGGAACCTCAAGCGAGTTCCAAAATCGCCTCCAGCAACTTCCTATGTCTTCCAACCTGCACAGGGACAAAAAGAGGTCGAGGGAAAAATGCCTAGACCTATTATTGGGGGGGGGGGGATGGAGGTCAGTGGTGCGTGGTGGCGGAAGCTCCAGTGAGCAGAGGAATTGGAGCCCTGATAGCTCGCTCCAGGAGGAGACAAGAGGAGTGGAGTGGTCTGGGGCGTGAAGAAGCGTCTGAAAAAGGTTTTGAAGGTGGAGATGTGTCGTGAACGGGCGGAGGATGGTGAATCACATAGGGTGGTCGGACCTTGGGAGCTCCGACGATGATTAAGCTAATAACACGATCAAATCACAAAATAAGAGTATGAATTAGATCTAAGGATTAACCTAAGCTAATAAAGCATAAAGACGGACCTCGAGTTGGTCGGAAGACCAACAATATAGACCTCCATGGAAAGTTCGTCAGAGGTGGTGGAAACCGCCCTCAACCTCGCCTAACGCCGCTACACTTGGTCGGAGGAGAACCTGTCACCTTCTCCGGTCCAAGGGCAAGATAGAGGGGTAAGGCATGGTCAAAATCGGGTTCAAAAGTAAGAGGGAAAGTTGAGGCACCTTATGTACATGTGACGAGGTGAGGGGGAAGATCGAGAAATCTAGAGCGCATCAATGATCCATGGATCGAGATAATGACTGGGCGTGTATAACGGATGAACGAGGCATAATTGTGCAGAAGGAAGCCATGCCAATTGGTGAAAGACTCGGCATAGAGAAAAATCGAGAAGAAGAGGGCGGGAGATGATCTGGTGGTCACAAACTTAGGGTCATGGAGTTGACCCCCGGTCAACAGATGGCGTGGCCTGATTGGGCCACCTCATCCGTTAAAAGACAGAACTAAATAAAAAGATTTGTAAATTTAATTAAAAATGGTAAATGATTTTATTAATTTTAACTTATAAAAAAAAATATGTATTATTTTATGAGTTATGTTATTATGATTTTTATTTATTTTTAGAGCTTTATAATTACAATTTACTTTTTGAGGGCTATATACAGGCATATTTGTCTATATATTTTAATATTTTATTTTTAATTTGTACTATTAATTTTATTAATTAGGTTTATTATTTTATATATTTATAAATTAATTTTATACACTTATATATTTTTATTTTATTTTTCTGACGTGATATATACAATTAAATAAACAATTGTATTATCTCTCTCTCTCTATATATATAGATACAGGGAGGAGTAATCCTATGAGAGCAAAAAGTTGTGAGAGCATGAGAGCAATGATTCTGGATCACATGATTCTGTTTTATCTCTTCTGGTCTTCTCTCTCCTAGGTGAATCATGTAGTCCAGAATCATTCCTCTCATGCTCTCACAACCTTTTGCTCTCATAGGATCACTCCTCTAGATATATGTATTATATATATATGTTTTGTACAAGTATTTTATTTTCATGTTTTCTTTATATTTTTATTCTTATTTGAATATGTATACATATTATAAATAATATTTACAAAAATATAAAATTATAAAAATAATGAATAATAAATAAGATGAATATTTTAATCGGTACAATTATACAATAGGGGTCTAAAACCTAACTTTCAAACCATAACTCCAAAAAATATGGAACCACCTTTATTAAATAACTTATTAAAAATTATATGCAATAGGTGATTTTGATATATCTTGAGTTTTTATTTGATAGATATGGGTCTGCAAAGTTGTGATTTTGGAAATTTATCCCGAGTATATCTTTTTACCTGTATATTATTTTTATATGAAATTAATTTTATATTTTTCTATATTTTATTTTCTAAAACTTTCATGTACAATGTTTATTTATTTGAGGTATAAAAGTGGACCTAAAAATAGGTCCCAAAATGAATAAAAATGAATAAAATAAATAAGAATTTTATTGATTTTTTGGCCCTCATCTCCCCCTACTTTATTCCTCGTAGACCTAGTCATCGAGATGCCTAGGTCTCGGGGTTTCGGGTCATAAAATTTCTTCAATATTTTATTATTTTTCTTTTATTTTCTTTATTCTATAATTTTGTCTTTAAAAACAGTATTTTATATACTTTTTACACACAAGTGCATGAATGATAAAATGCAAGAATTAAGCCTATTTGCACGCTTTTACTAGGGTTTTAAGGCCAAAATGATATAATAAAGATGATGAAACAAAGATTCATCATACCACTATACTTGCCTTTGCTAGTCCCTAGCAAACACTTATGCAATAAGTGAAAAAAAGAAAAACAAAGAAAAGAAAAAGAAAGAAATTAGATTAAATTTATTTATCTAACTTGTCTTCATAAAATCAAGGTTTGGAGCTTAAGTTGAACCTTTGGAATTTTAGCGTGTGTGGAACCTTAATGGAAATCAGATTTGAAATCCAACAGCATTCGAGAATCCTAAAACTCTGCTCAAGTCTCCTCAATAGCCAGGTCAGAATACTTCAACTCTTACGCAAACCCTTATGACTATGAATCTGACTCGTACAATGTAAGTGATGGTGGCTCTCCCCAACTGAAATGACAAAGAGACTGAATTCTCCAGTATGACAACCCAATGATTCCCCAATCCAATAAATCCTTCCTCATGGAGGAGGGTATTCCCTTCTAAGTTCAAGTGACAACCAACTCAAGAGGAGGGGGTGAAGAGAAGAATGTACGGTAGCTAATGTAGCTACCTATTATAGGATGCAAGACCAGTGTAGTCAAGTCATCCAGCTGCAGGCTCACATAATTTGACTTTGAAGCTCAAGCTTGCTTATTGACTATACAAAATATACACACTCCGACATGCATTTTATTTTTATACAAGCCTGTCCACTTTTTTGGAGTTTTTTCTTTTTGCTCCTTTTTTTGAAATACTATATATAGTATCATGTACATAAAGAGTTTTTCCTTTCGAGTCAGTATACTATCCTTCTTTTGATGCTTTATTGCAACCCACAATCTCCTGTCTTCAAAATTCATCATCACCGGAAGGGTTGGGGTGCACTTCCCTCCCTAGAGGAGGACAAATGTTTCCACTTGCGTGCATCTCATATCGGCAAATTCAATCCCCTCGCCACTCCAACTGAGCTGAGCCAAGTGAAAGGTGCGGGTGTCCAAGTTAGGTCATTATCGACAAGAGTCATGCACATGCTCCGAAATACTCTACTTAGGCAATCAAGAATAATTTAACCAAGTCTCGTGATCCTCAAAGAATTAAGTCAACTAGATCTGAAGTACCTCAATTCCAACTACTATAAGGTTCCTGTTAATTAGGTAGGTTTTAAGGTCCAACCAAGTTCCAATCTCTGGATTTTATTTAGACTTTTTCAACTATCAAACTCAATCCACAAAATGCGAATGCTATGCAAATGCAGAATGAAGAAATTATTTTTGTGATGCAATTTTCAAAGATTTTGAAATTTTATGGATTTTTATAAAAGATGATGCATATGTAATTTTTTGTATTTTCAAAAAGATTTTTCAAATGTTTTTGGTATTTTAGTTTTGCAAATGTTTTTGGGAATTATTGAAAATAAAGATTTTGGCCAAAAATTAGGTACAAATATTTACACATGGGTGCATCTTTTACTTACAAGAATAAGAATTTACAAAGGGGTAGATATATATAAAGAATTTTAGTGTGATGTATATATTCCTCAAACTTCTTTGAAAATCTTGTTACAAACAATTTTGAAAACTATAATCCAAAATAATTTTTACAAACATGTACACATATTTGAAAATCATTTTGCAAAGGTTTTCAAATAATATATATATATATATTCAAAAAAAATTTGCAAGCATTTTCCAAACATTTGCAAATAGTTTTTCAAACATTTTTGTTTCACACAAAGAAAATAATTTTTCAAAAAAAATGTTTTTACAAAGGTTGAAAATATGTAACAAAATATTTCCAAATAGTTTTCAAAAGATTTTCCAAAAAGATTTTCAAACTATTTTTCAAACATGTTATAAAAAACATTTTCACATGATTTATTAATCAGTATATACAAAAAGAATTCGAGGAATAATAGACATCTTTTTATTAGGAGTTTTAAATGAATTTTAAAGAATATTTAGTCATGATTATTAAAAAAATACGAAAGTACGAGTTATGGCTAAAGTATATAGGGAGTATATACGTCCCCCTATACTTTGCTTGAGCTATGTCCTCATAGACCAGAGAGAAAAGAGAAGATGTAACTCATACTTAATATAGAAAAGTCTAAAGAATAAATGAATCAAGATATGAATGAATGAACGGGAAGTTGACCGTCCCCCTATACTTAGGATCAAATAATCCTAAGTATAGCAGACTATACAGAAAGTAGGGAGGGTCAAGGGTGGGAATGAACAGATCATACTCATACTATCTCCCCCTATACTTAGGGTAAGATATCCCTAAGTACAGACAAGAAGAGGAGACAATGGAGAGGCTCAAAGAATGAAAGAATCGGGGTACAAACCCCACTATACTTAGGACAAAGTATGTCCTAAGTATAGAAGACTTACAAAAAAGGGGCGACACCTTTTCGGTAGAAAAAGAAGATAGAAAAGGAAAAGAAGAAAAGAGATCAGAAGATGGAAGAAGATAGAAGAGGATGTACACATCACTCCCCCTGTACTTAGGGTAAAAGAAGCCCCTAAGTATAGGAAACAACAAGAGTGATTAAACAGAATGAAGAACACTCATCTTATCCAGCTCACATACTTAGGACAAAGTATGTCCTAAGAAAGGCACATACGAGAATGGGGTGTGATGAAGCCACATTTCATCATCTTTATTCTATCATTTCGGCATCAAAAACCCTAGCAAATGTGTGTAAATACCCTCAAATCCATCATCTTAGCATTTATGCATGTGCATTCAAATAGTGTATAAAACACTGTAATTAAAGCCTAAATTATAGAATAAATCAAAGAAAAGAAAAAGAATAAAATATTGTAAATATTTTATGACCCAAACCCCCGAGACCTAGGCATCTCGATGAATAGGTCGACAAGGAATAAAGTAGGGAGAGATAAGGGTCAGACACCTATACTATTCCATTCATTCTTTATTCATTTTGGGACCTATTTTTGGTTCCACTTTTTATACATCAGATAAATAAACTTTGTACATGAAAGTTGTAGATAATTAAATAAAGAAAAATACAAAATTGATTTCACAGAAAAATAATGTACAGATAAAAAGTTATGGTCTGAATAAGATTCCAGAACTCTAACTTCCCAGACCTGTATCTTGCAAATAAAAACTCGAAACAAACCAAACTCACCTTTAATTGTATATAGCATAAAATAATCTATTTAATGGAGGTAGTTTCGTATTTTTCGGAGTTACGGTTTGAAAGTTGAGTTTTGGACCCTTGTAGTATACTTGTACATATTAAAATATTCAATTTATTATTTCTTCATTACTTTCATATTCTTATATTTTTATAAATTTGTAAATATTATTGTATATTAAAACTAGAGTAAAAACTTAAATAAAAATCAAATAAAAATACATGAATATAAGGTACATAGGTACACTACATATGCTTATACCTATACGAAATATACTTCTATTTTATTAATTATGCAAAACACATCAGAAAAATAAAATAAAAATATAATTACATGCACAAAAGTATTTTATGATTTTATAAATTATAAACCAAATTAAAATACACAAAATAAAAATAAAAGAATAAAATATATAGATATTATACCTATATAGGACATAAAAGGTAACTTGTAATTATATACCTCCTAAAAATAAATAAAAATCACTATAAAATTCTTTACAAAATAACAAACATTTTTTATTTTATAACCTAAAATTAATAAATTCATTTACTATTTTATTTTGAATTTTTAAATAATTTTTTCCTGGATTTCTCTGGTTGGTCCACGTGGACCAACCAGGTGCAGTCTAAAGTTGACCTCGGTCAACTCCCTGACCGAGGCCTGCCTTTTCTGACACCTAGATTTTTCCACGATTTCCCCCATTTTTCGAGCTCGATCCATTCGTCCTCACGCCTCGATTCCTTCTTGGGACTTCATCCCCGATCACCACTCTCCCACGCCATGTAATCAAATCCAGCCATATCTTCATCATTCGCGCGTGAATCTAGCGCTTGAAGGAGACACCTTCATCTTCTACTTAAAAGCACCGCCACCTTCAAGCCCAATTTTGAACCCTTCTTAGCCATTGATTCTCCTCCCTGTTGCGCTCTTCGTGTTGCTGGAGGTGACAGCTCCGCATCCACACCCTCAGGCGAGTCGAGGAGGCTCTGTAGCGGCTCCACCACCTCCGCCGACCACCGACGCCGAGGTTCCTCTACCTCGGGTCATCCATCTTCGAGGTTTGCTCCTTTCCCCTTCCTTTTTATTTCATTTTGTTTCCCTTAGCTCCAAGATCAAAAACCCCAAAAAATTTCCTAGTCCCATCTATCGATTCGCCTCCCGTAGTTCACCGCCGGAGCGCACCTCCGACCGGACCTTCCTCGCCTTCGCCCGACCACCTCCGACCTCCACTTCACCTCCGTAGGGTCCAGGCAGTTTGCCCTGGACCCTTTAACCCCATTTTGCAGGTCAAGAGACAGTCAAAGCCCCTGGGAGGCATTTTGTAAGTTTCACTGGAGCCACCTGGGAGACATTTTCACATGATTTATTAATCAGTATATACAAAAAGAATTCGAGGAATAATAGACATCTTTTTATTAGGAGTTTTAAATGAATTTTAAAGAATATTTAGTCATGATTATTAAAAAAATACGAAAGTACGAGTTATGGCTAAAGTATATAGGGAGTATATACGTCCCCCTATACTTTGCTTGAGCTATGTCCTCATAGACTAGAGAGAAAAGAGAATACGTAGCTCATACTTAATATAGAAAAGTCTATAGAATAAATGAATCAAGATATGAATGAATGAATGGGAAGTTGATCGTCCCCCTATACTTAGGATCAAATAATCCTAAGTATAGCAGACTATATAAAAAGTAGGGAGGGTCAAGGGTGGGAATGAACAGATCATACTCATACTATCTCCCCCTATACTTAGGGTAAGATATCCCTAAGTATAGATAAGAAGAGGAGACAATGGACATGCTCAATGAATGAAAGAATCGGGGTACAGACCCCACTATACTTAGGACAACGTATGTCCTAAGTATAGAAGACTTACAAAAAAGGGGCGACACCTTTTCGGTAGAAAACGAAGATAGAAAACGAAAAGAAGAAAAGAGATCAGAAGATGGAAGAAGATAGAAGAGGATGTACACATCACTCCCCCTGTACTTAGGGTAAAAGAAGCCCCTAAGTATAGGAAACAACAAGAGTGATTAAACAGAATGAAGAACACTCATCTTATCCAGCTCACATACTTAGGATAAAGTATGTCCTAAGCAAGGCACATACGAGAATGGGGTGGATGAGTAATACAGGAAATAGGTAGAGGGAAACAAATGTGAATATACAACAAAATGGATGTACGAGGGGTCAAGAAGGTCAAAAGCAAACCTTCTCGCGGGACCGTTGAGGAATGCTTATGATATGGTGCAGGTCGACATCAGGGTCCTCAGATGACACTAACCGATCATGGTCGACAGGGTGAGGGTCCTCAGTGGTTCTAGGGTGTGAATGCACAAATGGGGTAATGGAAGAAGTATAACTAGGTCCGACCTTGGGAGTCTCACTAATGTCATCGTGAAAAGGGACGAACTCATCATCAAATAAGTGTAGTCAATGTCATCCTACGAGGTCTCATCTAGGTTAAAACCTAAAGGAATGAACTCATCAGTGGAAGTAGTCGAACTATGTTCGTCCTGTACAGTCTCAACTGGATCATCTTTTTCATCAAAAGGCTCGAATTCCTGAATGAAAGCAACTAGATCAAATTCGGCCTTAATCTCATCAATATCTGCCCTCCGCTCAATCATGTCAATCGTGTAAATCTCACGGATGTCATCAATACATCGTCAAGTCCCAGAAGAAGGAACTCCGAGGTCCATGCTTTCCAAGTATTCCTCCTTGGAGAGGAATTCTTGGGTCTCAGTGGATTCCAATAAGCAACAAAATTCTCTAATCGTCTCATCAAGGTCATGGTCCTCAGGGTCAACCGGAATATGTGTAGTCACATCAGGTGCAGGTCTCTAGTCAACAGTGGGTGCGGTGATCAACACTTCACTTTCATCAACATTATGGAAGTGAATCTCTCCTGATCCATAATCAATAATGACCCTCATAGAGGCTATGAATGGTCATCCCATGATGATTGGACAATGCTCCCCAGTGGAGGTCCCCATGGGCAATACGACAAAATCAACATTGTACCTCATGCCCTGACTCGAAATGACGATGTTTTCAAGGATACCCTTTGGCCTCTTAATAGATCCATTAGAAATTGTACTATCATCCTGGTCTTCTTGAGAGGCCCTAAGTGAAGAGATTGTATCGATGAGAAGGGTAATATGCTAATCGAAGCACCGTCATCTAGGAGAGTGTGGTCACATGTATGGTCTGAGATGGTACAACTAATGAAAGGTGCAACAGTGTTCTTTCTCCTCAGAAGAGGACGGAGTGTGATGCCGTGGGCAGTGGCCATGGTCAATATATGACGCTCAGATCTGCTCCTCCACTTTCTCTTCTTGGGAAGAGGAGCAGATAAATCGGTCATGGTCTGCTGAAGTGGGGCAGAGTTGATCTCATGAATGGTGGACACCACTTCAGGTTCAACCAATTTTTTTAATTTTAGACTCCTCCATACAAGGGAGGAAGTCAGAATCAACATCTACACGAGGAATGCCAAGAGCAGTCTGTACATCGACATCCTCGGGGTTAGGGGTGGGGCTAGGTGTGAATGGGTGTGTGGTCAAAGGATCAGGCAAGTGGGCACTCTCCTCACAGTCTGACTCAGCCAAAGGTCTCCCTAAATCTTTTTCGATTTTTAAATTTTGCTCATTTTTTGTAATTTTGGTGATTGCAAGCTCTCATGGAAATCGTCATCATCAAATGGTGGGGAATCATGGTCGCTCTTATTTATACTAGTGATGTCGTCAATCCTCTATCTCATATGCTCCATCATCTGGGTCAAGTGCTCAAGGGTAGACTCCATGAAAGGTGACTCCAATAGATTAGTCTCGGGTGGATGTGAAGGGAAATGTGAAGATGGAGGTGGGTAGAAATCTGAGGTTTGAATCTGTGGCTGAGGTGGATATATACAAAAGTTAGGAGCAAAGTTCTCCAGGAAAAATGGAGGTGGATCGGCTGTAGTGAATGAGGGATCCACAAAGTCCAGATAAAATACTCTCCAGTCGGCCATCTCGAAACAAGAGAAAAATGATCGAGAGAGTACGATGGCCAAGTCAAGAGTAGTGAGAAAAAGGTGCAAATGCGTAGAGGTGATCTAGAATTCACACAAGCAATCACAAACAAGCACACACAATACAAACCCTCAATTCACCTACTCAACTCGGTAGAGAACGCAAAAGATCGATCTTTTTATCTTGTCTGTTCTAGAGTTAGGTGAGAAGTCCAAAAGTTGTGCAAACACTTAGGAGGCTTGATAGGATTTGGGCACTAGTCCTTGGGGTATGCATGAGCAAGTAAATTGAAGACAATGAGGGGATTACTTGCCCCAAGATAAATGTTTCTTTTTGGTGTATTTTAGGGTCAAGTAATTTTAGCAGTCCCAATTTTATTGATATCACTTTTTTTAGATTTTTAGTAAGAATTCACGAGCCTAACGAGGAGTCAATTTTACTTAGCATCTAGGGTGGCAAAATCAGAGGGAGAGTCAGAAAAGTGATGCAAGTGATTAAAATGATGATGAATGCTAAAGCGTAAATGCTCACCTTGCCTCCAACATTCTACATGCAAAGACGCTCAGTAGAATTGAAACATATACTATATACAAATGCAAGCAGATGACATCACCCTAAGTTCAAAATTTGTTATTATTGTGAGGAACTAATTCTAATGACTTAGAATAGAATCGAAGTGTCCGATCTTTGAGTCTCTTCGATGCCCAGAACAATGGATCTTGCAAGTGCCGTATGGAGAACTCTCGCGGTGTGGGGGTTCCGAGACTAAGTGAGAAGCAATTCAAAATTTGACTAGATCCAAATGTCACTGTAGACATAGGAAAATATATTAAGTGTTTGGATCTACTCTATCATCAAGAAACTCCTAAAGCTAAGGGTTCAATCACACAAAAAGAAAGAAAACAAAACCAAGAAACAAAGGGAAAAAATGTGACGAAAACACATAATTTGACTTTTAAGGTCCAACCAAGCTTCCATCTCCAGATTTTACTTAGACTTGTTCAACTATCAAACTCAATCCAAAAAATGTGAATGCTATGCAAATGCAGAATGCATAAAATATTTTTGTGATGCAATTTTAAAAAGATTTTGAACTTTTTTATGGATTTTTGTAAAGGATGATGCATATGCAATTTTTTTTGTATTTTCAAAAAGTTTTTTCAAATGATTTTAGGATTTTTTTGAAAATAATAAATTTTGGCTAAAAACTAGGTCAAATATTTACACAGGGATGCATCTTTTATTTACAAGAATAAGAATTTACAAAGGGGTAAGTGCTCAATTATATATATATAAAGAATTTTAATGTGATGTATACATTACTCAAACTTATTTTAAAATTATTTTAAAAACAATTTTGAAAACTATAGTCCAAAAGAATTTTTATAAACATGTACACACATTTGAACATCATTTTGCAAAGGTTTTTCAAACAGTATATATAGATTTTTTTCAAAATATTTTTGCAACCATATTCCAAACATTTGCAATTAGTTTTTCAAACATTTTTATTTGACACAAAGAAAATAATTTTTCGAACAAAAATGTTTTTACAAAGGTTGAAAATATGTAATAAAACATTTTCCGAATAGTTTACAGAAGATTTGTAAAAAATATTTTCAAACTATTTTTCAAACATTTTGCAAAAAAATTAACCTGATTTATTATCAGTATATACAAAAAAATTTAAGGAATAATAGACATTTTTTATTAGGAGTTTTTAATGAATTTTAAAGAACATTAGCCATAATTATAAATAAAAATACGAAAGTACGAGTTATATCTAAAGTATATACGGAGTATATATGACCCGCTATACTTAGTTTGAGCTATGTCCTCATAGATCAGAGAGAAAAGAGAAGACGTAACTCATACTGAGTATAGAAAAGTCTAAAGAATAAATGAACGGAGATATGAATGAACGAATGAGAAGTTGATCGTCCCCCCTATACTTAGGATCAAATAAACCTAAGTATAAAAGACTGTAAACAAAGTAGGGAGGGTCAAGGGTGGGAATGAACAGATCATACTCAGACTATCTCCCCATATACTAAGGGTAAGATATCCCTAAGTATAGACAAGAAGAGGAGACAATGTAGAGACTTAAAGAATGAAAGAATCGGGGTGCACACCCCCTATACTTAGGACAAAATACGTCCTAAGTATAGAAGACTGATAAAAAGGGGCGACATCTTTTCGGTAGAAAAAGAAGATAGAAAAGGAAAAGAAGAAAAGAGATCAGATGATGGAAGGAGATAAAAGAGGATGTACACATCACCCCCTAACTTAGGTAAAAGAAGCCTTAAGTATATCAACAATAGGAGTGATGAAACAGAATGAAGTACACTCGACTTATCCACCCCCCATACTTAAGACAAACTACGTCCTAAGCAAGGCACACATGAGAATGGGGTGGATGAGCAATACATGAGATAGACAGACGGAAACAAATGCGAATATACAACAAAATGTATGTACAAAGGGTCAAGAAGGTCAAAGCAAACCTTCTTGCAGGACTGCTGAGGAATGGATCTGATATGGTGTAGGTCGACACCGGGTCCTCAGATGACACTAACCGATCAAGGTCGAAAGGGTGAGGGTCTAGGTCCTGCCTTGGGAGTCTCGGTAATGTCATCATGAAAAGGGACAAACTCATTATCGGAAGAAGTGTAGTCATTGTCATCCTACGAGGTCTCATCTAGGTCAAAACCAAAAGGAACGAACTCATCAGTGGAAGTAGTCGAACTATGTTCATCCTCTATAGTCTCAACCAGATCAGCTTTTTCATCAAAAGGCCCGAATTCCTGAATGAAAGCAACAAGATCAAATTCGACCTAAGTCTCATCAATATCTGCCCTTCGTTCAATGGTGTTAATCGTTTAAATCTCACTGATGTCACCAACACATCGTCAAGTCCCAGAAGAAGGAACTCCGAGGTCCATGCTTTCCAAGTCTTCCTCCCTAGAGAGGAATTCTTAGGTCTCAGTAGATTCCAATAAGCAGCAAAATTCTCTAATGGTCTTATCAAGGTCATGGTCCTCAGGGTTAACCAGAATAGGTGTAGTCACATTAGGTGCATGTCTCTAGTCAGCAGTGGGTGCGGTGATCAACACTTCACTTTCATCAACATTATGGAAGTGAATCTCTCCTGATCCATAATCAATAACGACCCTCGTAGAGGAGAGGAATGGTCATCCCAGGATGATTGGAGAGTGCTCCCCAATGGAGGTCTCTATGGGCAATACGACAAAATCAACATTGTACCTCGTGCCCTGAATCAAAATGACGGTGTTTTCAAGGATACCCTTCGGCCTCTTGATAGATCCATCAACAAATTATACTATCATCCTGGTCTTCTTAAGAGGCCCTAAGCGAAGAGACTGTACCAATGAGAAGGATAATATGTTAATCGAAGCACCACCGTCTACGAGAGCACGATCACATATATGGTCAGAGATGGTGCATCTAATGAAAGGTGTGACAATGTTCTTTTTCTTAGGAAGAGGATGGTGTGTATTGGCATGGGCAACAACCATGGCCAAGATATGACGCTCAGATCTGCTCCTCCGCTTTTCTTCTTGGTAAGAGGAGCAGATAAATCGATCATAGCCTGTTGAAGTGGGGCACAAATGATCTCATGAATGGTAACCGCCACTTCGAGTTCAGTCAATAATTTTTTTTACTTTTTGGACCTACTCCATACAAGGGAGGAAGTCGGAATCAACATCTACACGAGGAATGCCAAGAGCAGTCTGTACAGCAACATCCTCAGAGTCAGGGGTGGGACTAGGTGTGAATGGGTATGTGGTCAAAGGATCAGGAAAGTGGTCACTCTCCTCGCAGTCCAACTCAGATTCTTCACCTCTTGGGAACAACTTTGGAACGAGTACTTGAACAAGTACTATCCACTTGGCCGGACGAATGCAGCCAGATCCCTCATCAACAACTTTTCCATGCTCCCCAACGAGCAATTTTATGAGGCATGGGACAAATTCACGGAGCTCACAGACTTGTGTCCCCATCACAATATATCCAAGCCGAACCTTGTCTAGAGTTTCTTCTACGGGCTTACACCAGAGATGCAGGGGCTAGTGAATGCATCCTGTGGGGGTTCCTATTTCACCAAGGATAAGGATCAGGTTTGGGCATCTACGAGGAGATGGTAGAGAACTATACGGTGTTGTCCTAGACCCGACCATATGCACAGGGGAAGCCACAACCGTAGGCCGTGTCATATCAAAGGATAGCACGGGTTGATGCCAGTCCATCTATATCATCAGCAACCACAACACAGGCAGAGTCGACAGCCGTTGATATGGGAATTATCAACGAGAAGTTGGACCGGATCGAGTTGATTGAGAAGAAGCAGTGCCAGGTCATGTCTCAGATTAAGATCACATGACATAGACACTGAGTGACCTGCAGACTCAAATCATGTGTCTCCAGGAGGCACAGATGGCTTCTCAGCCCCATCTCAGGTCACGGGAGGATCCCGGCAGCAACAGCTCGACCCAGCACTCCAGCCATCCCAGACAGGTTCACCATGTTCAGGCGGAGTCGTTCCAGCAACAACAACAATAGTACCATCCACCACCATCTCAGGACACTCAGATGGTGGTCTACCAGCCGGATCATCCCTTGGCAGTTCTCCCCCCACGCACTTACGAGCAGGAGCCATTGATGGATGTCAATGGAATTTGGTATGACAAACCTCAGCTTGGGATCCGACGAGACCATCCCGGATTCCGTTGGTCGACTGGAGGTGCCTCTACCCAGCAGTAACCTTCAGTTCATTGTGGCCAGTTCAGACAACAGCAACAACATCCCTAGTTCCCACAGCCACAGCCACAACCACAGTCTTACCAGCAGCATGGTCCTCGTCCCTATCAGCAAGGATAGTCTTGGAGGCAGCAGTAGCAGCCTCAGCAGTTTCATCCCCAGTATCCCTCTCATCCTACCCAGCAGCAACAACCTCATTTTTAGAGAGGCCACCCGTCCGGTTCTCATGGGCCAACCTATGAGAACCCATCTCTTGAGGATCTAGCCTGCCTTATTTCTGAGCAGCATGCTACTTTCAGACGGGAGATGGATGATTTCAGACAGGAGATGAGGGAGATAGTAGGGGGCAAGGCTGCCATACCTACGCAGATCGAGCCGAATCCGAACAACCTGAAGAGGAAGTCTGACCATGTAGAGTTTACAGAGGTTACCACTCCTAGTGATTCACTTGGTGATATTTCTGCATACACTTTTGATGTTGACTTTGTTACACTTAGGAGCGGTAGGATGCTAGCCGACGATGCTTCATATGAGTGACGACCACACATGGGTTCAAGAGCGCCAGATGAGGAGGAGAGCGGTGCTGATGCCACTTAGGATGATGTTGATGATGGCGGTACTAAAGCCACCGATGATGTTGATGACGGAGGCACCCAACTAACGGTACTGAGGCCGTCACTTCACCAAATTTAGGAGGTGGTGCTGATGCCACCAGAGATGATGCTGAGCCAGAGTGTGGTACTGATGCCACAAGTCCAGATGCCGAGGGTGGTGCTGAGGCTACCATTTCCATTCCTGTTGCATTTCCTTCTGTCGTTGTATCTCAGGACTATTCTGGTAATAAAGGAAATGGTTTTTCATTTGTGAGTCCATCTATGATGCATGGAGATGTTTGTATGGATTTTACTTTGCCACAACAGCAGCGACCCGATCCTAGCCCTCCATCTGAGGAGGGCCCAGCCATCCCCTTCCCTCAAGCACTCCACTTGGCTAAGGGGGGCAAAAAAGAAAATCTAAAAAAATCCCAGCAAAATTAGAGTTCAGCCAGCAGATGATAGACAGATTCCAAATATAGCTGACTCTACAGGAGGCCTTGGAGCACATCCCCCTCTTCCTGAGGAACCTTAGAGAGAGGACCACTATTTGCAGGAAGAGAAGGAACCACCACTTAGAGATTCATGTGCTCACTCGTGCCACCTGCTTCGCCAACCAGAACCGTCTGCCAGCCAACATGCCAGATGTAGGAGCTCCTTATGCCAGATGTCACATTCACAAGCAGAGGTTCGATCGGACTCTATTAGATAATGACTCTTCTATCAACCTACTTCCGACAGCCTTACTCGATTGTTTCGAGTTTAGCCCTCTTCGACAGAGTAGGACGGTCCTTCAGTTTGTTGATCGATCTGTCAAGAGGCCGAAGGGGTGGCTGAAGGACGTGGTCGTCACAATTCAGGGCCTGAAATTCCTAGTGGACTTCGATGTGTTGGACATGGAGATCCCTGAGTCTATGGCTGATACCCCCATCATTTTAGGATGCCCGTTCTTGGCCACATCCAAGACAATATCCGATCATGATAGCAGGAAGGTGTACTTTTGTGTCGAGGGCGAGAGTATACAAATAGATACGATCGATGAGACTAGAGCGCGAGATTCAGCTTGCTCAGAGCCGCTTATAGATTCAGATCAGATGACAGAGGTAGAACGAGACGTCCACCCGGAGTGCAATTTTGTAATCACAGATGATGAAGCCGCTTGGTCAGACCTAGTTTCACAAGCCATCCTCTCACCTTCAGATACCATTGATGCACAAATCCTAGTAGAGGAGAGCTTGGAGAGTGCATTCCTGGCAAAGGACACATTTGAGGCAGCAGATCACGTTCCTATTAGCGAGGCAGTTTATTTTTCTTCAGATTCGAATTCAGATCCCTCGGAGTCAGATATTGATTGGGCAGAGTTCGATGATATGATTCCATGTCTGATTTCCACAGAGCCAGCAGCTAGGGTAGAGACCGATCCTATTCAGAGCATAGACACGCCAGCAGAGCAGTCTTCACCATATTTTCAGGTTCAGCAAGAGTTCTCCCATGCAGATTTGGTCGCATTTACTCATACCTTTCAGAGGCTAGATCCTCCAGCTCCCAGTTGTCTATAGAGGAACCCCTTGCTGCAGTTGTTGAAGTATAGGTTCCTTGCGGGCGAGCATGAGATGCAACCAGTCATTATCTCAGCGGATTTGACTGGAGAGCAAGAATCTCGTTTGATGGAGGTTCTTGAAAAGAACCGCTAGGCGATAGGATGGAGTGTAGCTGATCTCCAAGGGATAAGTCTGGCCCTGTGCTCCCACCATATCTATCTCGAAGAGGACGCCGAGCCATAGCGTGAGTTCCAGCGGCGGTTGAACTCGAATCTTTGAGAGGTTGTCATGAAGGAAATCTCGAAATGGTGGAGCGCCGATTTTATCTACCCCATCTCTGACTCCAAGTGGGTTAGTCCATTACATGTGGTGCCCAAGAAGACGGGCATCACTGTAGTTGTGAGTGAGTCTGGAGAGGAGATCACTACCCGGGTACCCACTTCTTGGAGGGTCTGTGTAGACTACAGATGATTGATTCAGGCCACCAAGAAGGATCATTTCACACTGCCTTTTATTGATCAGATTATAGAGAGTCTAGCTGGGAAGAGTCACTACTGCTTTCTTGACAGGTACTCCAGTTACAATCAGGTGGCCATTGCACCCGAAGACCAGGACAAGACCACATTCACCTGTCCCTTTGGGACATATGCTTTCAGACAGATGCTCTTTGGTCTATGTAATGCCCCAGCGACATTCTAGAGGTGCATGTTGTCCATCTTTTTGAACATGGTGGGTGATTGCTTAGAGGTCTTCATGGACAACTTTTCGATCTATCATGATGGGTTTGATGCTTGTCTTGAATGCTTAGACTACGTCCTTCAACGATGCATCGAGGTCCATCTTGTGTTATATTGGGAGAAGAGTCACTTCTTGGTGATTAAAGGGACGGTTCTTGATCATATAATCTCCAATAGGGGCATGGAGGTTTATCCGGCCAAGGTGGATATCATCAGGAAACCCAATCCACCGTCCAATTTACGACAGTTATAGTCTTTTCTAGGGCACGTCATTTCTGCCGACGCTTCATTCATGATTTCAGCAGGATCGCCTGACCGTTGACTAATTTGCTGACTAAAGACACCGAGTTCATTGTAGATGATAAGTGTCTTGCGTTATTTGAGACTCTCAAGATTCTAGTTGTTGAGGCTCATGTCCTTCAGCCTCCTGATTGGTCTCTCCCATTCGAGATCATAATGGATGCCTTTGATTTTTCCGTAGGGCTCGTGCTGGGACAGAGGAGGGATGGAGAGCCATTTTCCATTCACTACTCTAGCCGTACATTAGATGTCGTGCAACGAAACTACACCGTCACTGAGAAGAAGATGCTAGCCATAGTCTTTGCCCCAGATAAGTTCAGATCGTATATCATTGGATCTAGAGTGACTATCTTTATCGATCATACCTCCATCAGGTACATCATGGCAAACAAGGATGCCAAAGCGAGTCTGACTAGATGGATCCTTTTACTCCAGGAGTTTGATACTGAGATTAAGGATAAACATGGAGTCAAGAATGTGGTGGCAGATCATCTCTCCCAATTAGAGCATCTTGAGGATTCTGAGCAGATTGATCCTATTACAGAGACTTTCCTAGATGAGGCGATCCTTGCTATCGCCTCGCTCCCGTGGTACGCATATATTGTGAACTATCTTGTTGCCATGAAAGTTCCACAAGGTTGGCCTAGGCAGCGACTTGAGACCTTCCTAGCAAAGGCCAAGTCTTACCATTGGGAGGATCCCATCCTTTACCATGAAGGAGGGGATAGTGTCTGGCGACAGTGCATTCCTCAGGGAGAGCACCATAGCGTCCTCACCTACTGCCACAAGCTGGAGGTAGGAGGACATCACTCTAGGAGGAGAACGTCATAGAAAGTGCTCCAATCTGGCCTATGGTGGCCTACTCTATTCAAGGATTCTGATGAATTCGTGAAGAGATATGCTGACTGTTAGAGGATGGGCACTTGTGGACATCGTGATATGATTTTGATGCAGCCCATTCATTTCTGTGAGGTTTTTGACGCATGGGGCATCGATTTCTTGGGTCCATTCCCTAAGAGTCAGGGATTCAAGTACATTCTGTTGGCTGTTGATTATGTGAGTCGTTGGGTTGAGGCCATCCCCGCCCGAACCGCAGAAGGTAGGACTGTATGCAGATTTTTAAGGAAGAATAACATTTCACAATCCGGGGTGTCTAGAGTATTGATATCCGACGGGGGGTCTCATTTCGTCAACGACAAGGTAAAGGCCCTTGCTAGCGAGTTCAACGTTGACCATCGAGTAGCTACTCCATATTATCCTCAGACCAATGGTCTTGCTGAAGTGTCTAATAGGGAGATTAAGACTATATTTCAGAAGGTCGTCCGCCCTGACCGAAAGGATTGGTCACAGCTTTTGGACTCGGTCTTGTGGGCATACCGGACGTCGTTCAAGACTCCTTTGGGTACATCTCCCTTTCGCCTTGTTTATGGCAAGCCCTGCCATTTACCTATTGAGCTTAGGCAAAAGTCACTTTGGGTTGTCACAGATATACTTTTGGATCCAGTGAGTATAGGAGACCAGAGGAGGGAAGAATTGGCAGCCCTGGAGGAGCTTAAAGATGAAGCCTTTTCAAGCAGCCTACATTATAAGGAGCGAGTGAAGGAGTGGCATGATTCTCATATCAGCCACAAGCAGTTTGAGCCATATCAGAGAGTATGGTTGTTTGATGCCAAGCTTAGATTATTTCCAGATAAGTTGTAGAGCAAGTGGAAGGGACCATACCTGGTTCGAAAGGTACATGACAATGGAAGCATTGACATATCTGAGATGTCATATGAGTCTACCTTTCATGTTAACGAGCAGCGGCTCAAACCATATCTAGATCATGAGCCACTGGTCATTGATGTCGCCCCTATTCATTTTGCGTGAGATGTGGTCTTTGATTCACATCGAGTGCATCTCATGCCTGATTATCATTGTCTTCCGCCTTGTATAGATCAAGATGTCCATATCATTCCATTCTTTAGTCCCACACCCCATCTTCATCCTATGATTATGCTGTACTTAGGGTGTACCTTACCCTAAGTATAGGGGGGGTGTTGGACTCTTGAGTATTCTTTTGATTCTTTTTACCTCTGCTTTTCTGCCTATACTTAGGGACCTTTCGCCCTAAGTATAGGGGAGGTAAACTCTGTACATCCTATCACTCGGATTTCCCTTCATGTACAACCTGCTATGCTTAGGATTACTTGATCCTAAGTATAGGGGGAAACACCGAGCTCTCTTCACTCTATTCTTTGATTCATCATTGTAGTATACCATTCCTTTTCACTTCCCTATACTGAGCTTGAGTTATGTCTTCTTTATCGCTCTCGATCCACTCTGAGGACATCCTTCGAGCTAAGTATAGGGGGGTGTCATATATATATATATATTTCATATATACGTTAGCCATAACTCGTACTTTGTGTGAATGTGTTAATAGATAAAATGACTAAAAATTCTTTTATCTAAAATCCATAAAACATTAAATTTTTCCCTTGAACATAAAAATTCTTTATTGCACATACATAACTATTTATAAAAATTATTTTTGTACAAATATTTGTAAAAATATTTTGTGTAAAGAGTTTATAAATATTTTTATAACAAAATTATGTATATAGTACAAAATTTTTGTAAAATGTCTGAAAAACAAAAGTTTGCAAAAACCCTTGTGTAAATGTGTGTAAATATTTTGCAAAACTTCTGCATTCATGCATTCATTCAAACATTTTTCAAAAACTTTGCACATCTTCAAAAAACATGCATAAAAAGATTTTTGTATATATTTGTATATTTTTTCTGAACCATAGTTGACATCTAAACTAGCCTGGAATTAAATTGAAAAATGGAGCTTGGCTAAGACCTTAATCCACCTAATTCTTAGAGGAACCTTATAAGGGCTTAGGGTTAAGACTTTTCAGGTCCATTTGGGACTTAATTCTTTGAGTCCACTAGGCTATGATTACATGTCATCTTGATGAGCCTAAGTAGAACACTTAAAAACGCACACATGACTCTCATAGACAATGGCTTTACTTGCACGAGCACCTTACATATAGCTCTCCACATATGAGGTGGTGAGGAGGCAGTTTCCTTTGGTTTGGGGTAGCATATGAGGGTTGTACTTCTAGGCGGAACCTCTCTTCTTCTTTTAGTGAAGGAAGTGCGTCTCAACTTGGTCTGGTGGTGTTTAGGTCTAAAGACAGGAGTTGTGTGTTGCAATAAAGCTTCAAAAGAGGGATAGTCTACTGGCTCAAGAGGAAAAACTCTTTATGTATATATGTTGCACCATGTAGATATGTTGTACATATGCACATCGAAAAAATGTGCAAAGAAAGAAAAACTCCAAAAAAGTGGTGGGTCTGATTGAAAATAAAATACCCACCGGAGTGTATATATCCAAATAAAGCAAAGGTTATGTTACACACTCTCATCACATGAAGCTTGCAGCTGGAGAGTTAGCTACACTGGTTGGGATCCCAAGGATACATGGCTACACTGGTCATGGTCCATTCTCTTCTTCCTCCTCTTCTTGAGCCGGTTGAACTTGAACTTAGAAGGCAATACCCCGCTCCTAAAGGAAAGAGCTGCCAGGCTAGGGCATTAGAGTTACCTTGTTGAGGGGGATTGTCATTTTGCCATTTCTGAGGTGGGGAGCTACATATCACTTACACAGTACAAGGAAAGATACATGGTCATTAGAGTTTGTGTATGTGGACTTGTTCTGATCTGGATTGTTGAGGAGACTTGACCATAGATTGGTGGAACTTAGAGGTTGTTGAGTTTTAAACAAAAGTACAAATAAGGTTCCTACAAACTAATAATCCAAAGGTCTGACTGAGTTCCATACTTCAATTTAATGAAGGCAAGTTTAATAATCAACCTTGGTTACCCTTCTTTTTCTTTTTTCTTCTCCTTTCACTTCTTTTTCAAATAAGAGTTTGCTATGGGACTAGCAAAAGTAAAGTGTAGGGGGGTGATGAATCCCCTTTCATCACTCTTTATTCTTTTATTTTAGCTAAATATCTTGGTAAAACATTATGTATATAGCTATAAAAACAATAAATTATCAATAAGCACGCCTTTGTTAATATTTAATAATTAGCATATATTCGTGTAAAAATAAAAGAATAAAGAATAAAAGAAAAAGAAGGAAATATTTAGAATAAATATTGAGTGACTTGAACCCAATAGAAGGACCAGCATGGGCCTGATTGCCAAATAAAATAAGTAGAGAGAGATAGGGACACACTACCTTGTACAAATTTACCACCAATGTGTATATAATTTATTTTTACAAAAATAAAAATAAAAAGGCGTTTTTATCCCCATGTATATGCTTCTAAAAATAAAACAAAAATTAGAAAAATTAAATAAAAAACAAAATAAAAATCTCTCTCATCTTGTATATAATACATGTATATATGTATTATTACTATTTATTTTATACTTTTACATAACCAATAAAAATAAAAATATTTCTATACTTCAAAAATTATGTTGTAAATATATAAAATATAAAATTGGTGTATTTGTACAAAAATAAGAAAATAAAAATAATTGTACAAAATACATAGGTATTTTATACCTGTATATAATATAATATATTGTGTATACCATAATTTTTTTCATAAAATAAATAAAAATAACAAAAAAATAGTTTAGAAAATAAATAATATTTTCATGTTGTACACTTTTTAATTTAAAATCATTTGATATTTTAAATTGATTTTATAAATAATTTTGACCGGGCTATTTTCTGATTGGTCTAGGAGGGTCAACTACCCCTCCCGGACCCTCCGGGCGCGCGGATCCGAGTTTTGCGCCGGTTTCTTCCAATTTTCTCGTCCGGATCCTGCTTCCTCTTGCCCCAATTTCGGTGCCCGCATCTCCCCAATGGACTAGTGATCCTCACGGATCCCTTGGGAGTCGCAGATCGACCTTGGATTGCGTACCCTAGTCTGATTGCTCCGACCTCCTGTGATGTGCTATATTCTTCCATCGCCCACCCTGCTCACTAGCTCACACCACACACCTCTCTACTATCCTTGAATCCTTCATCTTGGTGACAGCAATCGGAGGACACCCTTGGTCATCGGAGAAAACCGTTGTAGCCGACGCTTAAGTCTCGTGGCCGGAGCACCGCCGCGACGAGCCTCCCCCGCCTTTCGCAGCGAGGTTGAGTCAAAGACCATCACTGACAGCACCCCCTGGAGTCAGGATTCCACTAGGACCGTCAGGTGTCTATCCCATGGTCCTTAGCTCCCGTATCTGTTCAATCTTTAGTTTATCCTCACCCGCACTTCCGCCAGCTCAGACCAGCTGGTCGGAGCCTCGTCATCCACTCCCAACCATTCCGATGGATGGCCCATCTCATCATCCACCTTCTGACGCAATCTGATCATCCGAATCTTGGCTACCCGAGCCAATATTAGGCCTTAGGTCTCTTCCCTCGCTTCGCCGGAGACCCCCTTCTCATTCACTGTCGCTTCCCTTTGATTTCAGTCCAATAACCCGGACCGTAGCCTTGCTCTGAGTCCGAGCTTTGCCCTTCTCAGCCTTTATCCTGGAGACCCGACTGTCAGCGAGCCCATCCGACCGATGTACCTGATGCGGAGGAGCCCAACAACTTATTTTCCACCGTCCAGTCGTTCATCGGAGTCGCCGATCTCCCTTGGTGCTCTGGTGAACATCGCTCAGGTGGAGTTCTTCCAGAGCCCCTCGTCGCCATTGGATTATGCCCCTCAGCCAGATTCCATCCCCATCATCCCTTCACTACAACTGTGAGGCTGTTAGATGTCAGATCTAACATCCCCCGTACTGCCCACGTCCGCACCTTCTGACGACTGTTGGATCTGCCAGCTGCCAGCGCTAGAGCTGTACGCCTTCACCCACTCTGAGCATGCCACCTGTCCACCCCACGCGCAGCGTACGTGCTGCATGGGTAATTTGCTCAGCCACCCTATCATTTATTTCAGTTTGTCGTTTAGTCTGTAAAATAAAAGTTATAGAGTGAACCTTTTTGCATATTAGCCCCTACAGTTTTCTTTATTTGCATTTTAGTCCTTCATGTGTGGCTTCACGTGCTTTATCACATGTACTTGTGGGTTATTTGCATTAATTGCCCTGGACTTATTCTCTGTTAGGTCAATTTTTGATTGTGTTTTGCCTTCGTTCATTGTTTTTAAAAAATTTAAAAACCCTAAAAAGTGTCACTGTTTGTCTTTGAAAATCAACTAAAAATATTAAAAAAGTCTTGAAAAATTCTAAAAACATTCTTGCTTGTGTGTTTTGTTATGTTTTAACCTCTATACAAATTTTGTTTCATTCCCAACTATAAAACCCATAAAAATTGAAAAAGACTAAAAAGCTTAGAAAAATCATTAAAATTTCGTAAAAATTAAAAAAAGTGTTTTCTTCTGTTGTAGTTCTTATTTTGTAGTTTATCACAAAATTGATGTTGGGATTTTACAGGCATTTTAAGTAATTTTAACTTGCCTTTGGATCTCTGATTTACACTGTTTGTTGTTTTTTCTTTTATTTCATTTTTAGAAAATTAATTAGAAATCTGAAAAATCCCCTAAAATCCGCAAAAAATCTGAATATTTTAAATTCACAAAAATATTTTTGTTTGTATTTTCTGAGTTTTTTTATGCTTTAAAGAATTGTTGGATTGTGAATTTTTTTGAGTTCTTTTATCCTTTCTCTTAAAATTAAAAATCATAAAAAAGTTTAAAAAATAGAAAACCACAATTTTTGATCTTTTTGGATTCTCGACTACTTCGTAGCGTTAGCAACACGTGCACCTTATGTTCGACCCTGGTAGCTATACTAGGTAAAAATAAATAGCATGACCGCTTGCCACATTGATTGTTTAATTTTTAGTTTGGTGGTCTCTGATTTTTCTTGTTGAGCCCGGTCTAAGTGGTTGAGGTCGCAACGACCATTGATACCATTTTACCTTAGTCGCTCGGTCCGCTCATCACTACCCCATCTCCGACTCCAAGAGGGTTAGTCCATTACATGTAGTGCCCAAGAAGAGGGGCATCACTACAATTGTGAGTGTGTCCGGAGAGGAGATCGCTACCCGGGTACCCACTTCTTGGAAGGTCTGTGTGGACTATAGACGATTGAATGAGGCCACCAAGACGGATCATTTCCCGCTGCCTTTTATTGATCATATTATAGAGAGGCTAACTGGGAAGAGTCACTACTACTTTCTTGACGGGTACTCCGGATACAATCAGGTGGCCATTGCGCCAGAAGACCAAGACAAGATCACAGTCACCTGTCCCTTTGAGACATATGCTTTCAGACGGATGCCCTTTGGTCTATGTAACGCCCCGGCGACATTCCAAAGGTGCATGTTGTCCATCTTTTCGGACATGGTGGGTGATTGTTTAGAGGTCATCATGGATGATTTTTTGGTCTATGGCGATGGATTTGATGCTTGTCTTGACTTCCTAGACCGCGTCCTTCAGCGATGATGCATTGAGGTCCATTTTGTGTTATCTTGGGAAAAGAGTCACTTCATAGTGACTCAAGGGACGGTGCTTGGTCATATCATCTCCAACATGGGCATGGAGGTTGATCCAGCCAAGGTGGATATCATCAGGAAACTCAATCAACCGTCTGACTTGCGATAGTTACGGTCTTTTGTAGGGCACGTCGATTTCTACCAACGATTCATTCATGATTTCAGCAAGATTGCCCGACCGTTGACTGATTTGCTGACCAAAGACACCGAGTTCATTGTAGATGATAAGTGTCTTGCATCATTTGAGACTCTCAAGAGTCTAGTTGTTGAGGCTCCTGTCCTTCAGCCTCCTGATTGGTCTCTCCCATTCGAGATCATGACGGATGCCTCTAATTTTACCGTAGGGGCCGTGCTGGGACAGAGGAGGGATGGAGTTCCATTTGCCATTCACTACGCTAGCCGTACATTGGATACCATGCAACGGAATTACACCGCCACTGAGAAGGAGATGCTAGCCGTAGTCTTTGCCCTAGATAAGTTTAGATCATATATCATTGGATCTAGAGTGACTATCTTTACCGATCATACCTCCATCAGGTACATCATGGCAAACAAGGATGCCAAAGCGAGACTGACTAGATGGATCCTTTTACTCCAGGAGTTTGATATTGAGATTAAGGATAAACCTGGAGTCAAGAATGTGGTGGCGGATCATCTCTCCCGATTAGAGCATCTTGAGGATTCTGAGCAGATTGATCCTATTATAGAGACCTTCCCGGATGAGGCGATCCTTACTATCACCTCGCTCCCGTGGTACGCCGACATTATGAACTATCTTTTTGCCAAGAAAGTTCCACAAGGTTGGCCCAGGCAGAGACTTGAGACCTTCCTAACGAAGGCCAAGTCTTACCATTGGGAGGACCCCATCCTTTACCATGAAGGAGGGGATAGTGTCTGGCGACGGTGCATTCCTCGAGAGGAGCACCATAGCGTCCTCACCTACTGCTACAAGCTGGAGGCAGGAGAACATCACTCTAGGAGGAGAACATCACAGAAAGTGCTCCAATCCGGCCTATAATTGTCTACTCTCTTCAGGGATTCTGATGAATTCGTGAAGAGATGTACTGACTGTCAGAGGGTGTGCACTTGTGGACAACGTGACATGATGCCGATGCAACCCATTCACTTTTGTGAAGTTTTTGATGCATGGGGCATTGATTTCATGGGTCCATTCCCTAAGACCCAGGGATTCGAGTACATTATGTTGGCTGTTGATTATGTGAGTTGATGGGTTGAGGCCATCCCCGCTCGAACCGTAGATGCTAGGAATGTATGCATATTTTTGAGGAAGAATATCATTTCGTGGTTCGGGGTACCTCGAGTTAGATATCTGATGGGGGGTCTCATTTCATCAATGACAAGGTAAAGGCCCTTGGTAGCGAGTTCAGCATTGACCACTGAGTAGCCACTCCATATCACCCTCAGACCAATGGTCTTGCTGAAGTGTCGAATAGGGAGATCAAGACTATATTGCAGAAGGTCGTCCGCCCTGACCGAAAGGATTGTTCACAGCTTTTGGACTCAATTTTGTGGGCATACCGGACGTCCTTCAAGATTCCTTTGGGTACATCTCCCTTTCGCCTCGTTTATGGAAAGACCTGCCATTTACCTGTTGAGATCAGGCATAAGTCACTTTGGGTAGTCACAGACATACTTTTGGATCCAGTGAGTATAAGAGATCAGAGGAGGGCATAATTGGCAGCCGTAGAGGAGCTTAGAGATGCAGCCTTTTCGAGCAGCCTACATTACAAGGAGCGAGTGAAGGAGTGGCATGATTCTCATATCAGTCACAAGCAGTTTGAGCCAGATCAGAGAGTATGGTTGTTTGATGCCAGGCTTAGATTATTTCCAGGGAAGTTGCAGAGCAGTGGAAGGGACCATATCTGGTCCGAAAGGTACATGAAAATGGAAGCATTGACATATTTGAGATGTCATCTGAGTCTACCTTTCGTGTTAACGGGCAGCGGCTCAAACCATATCTAGATAATGAGCCAATGGTCGTTGACGTCGCCCCGATTCATTTTGCGTGAGATGTGGTCTTTGATTCACATCTAGTGCATCTCATGCCTGATTATCACTGTCTTCCACCTTGTATAGATCCATACGTCCATATCATTCCATTCTTTAGTCCCACACCCCGTCTTCATCCTATGATTATGCTATACTTTTGGTGTACCTTACCCTAAATATAAGGGTGTGTTGGACTCGTGAGTATTCTTTTGATTCTTTTTACCTCTGCTTTGCTGCCTATACTAGGGACCTTTCGCCCTAAGTATAGGGGAGGTAAACCCTGTACATTCTTTCACTCGGATTTCCCTTCATGTACAACCTGCTATACTTAGGATTGCTTGATCCTAAGTATAGGGGGAAACACCAAGCTCTCTTCATTCGATTCTTTGATTCGTCGTGGTAGTATACCATTCCTTTTCACTTCCCTATACCAAGCACAAGTTATGTCTTCTTCATCGCTCTCAATCCACTCTGAGGACATCGTTCGAGCTAAGTATAGGGGGGTGTCGTATATATTTCATATATACTTTAGCCATAAATCGTACTTTGTGTGAGTGTGTTAATAAATAAAATGGCTAAAATTCTTTTATCTAAAAACCATAAAAAATTAAAATTTTTCCTTGTACATAAAAATTCTTTATTGTACATACAAAGCTATTTATAAAAATTATTTTTGTACAAATGTTTGTAAAAATGTTTTGTGTAAAGAGTTTGTAAATATTTTGTTATCAAAATTATGTATATAGTACAAAATTTTTGTAAATTGTTTGAAAAACAAAAGTTTGTAAAAACACTTATGTAAATGTGTTTAAATATTTTGCAAAACTTCATTCTTTCATTCAAACATTTTACAAAAAATTTTCACATCTTCCAAAAACACGCAAAAAAAGATTTTTGTATATATATGTAAAGTTTTTCTGAATCATAGTTGACATTTAAATTAGCCTAGAATTAAATTGGAAAATGGAGCTTGGTTAAGTCCTTAATCCACCTAATTCTAAGAGGAACCTTATAGGTCTTAGGGTTAAGATTTTTTGGTCCATTTGGGACTTAATTCTTTGAGTCCACTTGGCTATGATCATATGTCATCTTGATGAGATTAAGTAGAATACTTAACAACGCATACATGACTCTCATAGAAAATGGCTTTACTTGGACCAACACCTTACACATAGCTCTCCACGGACGAGGTGGTGAGGAGGCAGTTTCCTCTGTCTGGGGTAGGATATGAGGGTAGTACTTCTAGGCGGAACCTCTCTTCTTCTTTTAGTGAAGGAAGTGCGTCTCAACTTGGTCTGGTGGTGTTGAGGTATAAAGACATGAGTTGTGGGTTGCAATAAAGCTTCAAAAGAGGGATAGGTTACTAGCTCAAGAGGAAAAACTCATTATGTATATATGCTGCACCATGTAGATATGTTGTACATATGCACATCGAAAAAATGTGCAAAGAAAGAAAAACTCCAAAAAAGTGGTGGGTCTGATTGAAAATAAAATACCCACCAGAGTGTATATAGCCAAATAAAGCAAAGCTTATTTTACACACTCTCATCTCATGAAGCTTGTAGCGGGAGAGTTAGCTACACTAGTTAGGCTCCCAAGGATACATGGCTACACTGGTCATGGTCCATTCTCTTCTTCCTCCTCTTCTTGAGCCAGTTGAACTTGAACTTAGAAGGGAATACCCCACTCCTCGAGGAAAGAGCTGCCAGACTAGGGCATTAGAGTTACCTTGTTAAGGGGGGTTGTCACTTTGCTATTTATGATGTGGGGAGATACATATCACTTACACAATACAGGGAAAGATTCATGGTCATTAGAGTTTGTGTATGTGAACTAGTTCTGATCTGGATTGTTGAGGAGTCTTGACCATAGATTGATGGAATTTAGAGGCTGTTGAGTTTTAAACTTAACTCTAAATAAGGTTCCGACACATTAATAATCCAAAGGTCAGACCGAGCTCTATATTTCAATTTAATTAAGGCAAGTTTAATAATCAACCTTGATATCTCTTCATTTTCTTTTTCTTTCTCTTTCCACTTATTTTTTCAAATAAGTGTTTGCTAAGGGACTAGCAAAAGTAAAGTATAGGGGGGTGATGAATCCCCATTCATCACTCGTTATTATTTTATTTTAGCTAAATATCATTGCAAAACATAATGTATATAGTTGTAAATACAATAAATTATCAATAAGCATGCATTTGTTAATACTTAATAATTAACATGTATTTGTTCAAAAATAAAAGAATAAAGAACAAAAGAAAAAGAAGGAAATATTTATAATAAATATTCAATGACCTGAACCGAAGGGAAGGTCCAGCATGGGCCTTATCACCAAATAAACTAAGTAGAGAGAGATAGGGCCTTCTACCTTGTACAAATTTAATACCTTTATGTATATAATTTATTTTTATAAAAGTAAAAATAAAAAGGTATTTTTATCCCCATGTATATACTTCTAAAAATAAAACAAAAATTAGAATAATTAAATAAAAACAAAACAAAATTCTCTCTCACCTTGTATATAATAGATGTATATATGTATTATGACCTATTTATTTTATACTTGTACATAAACAATAAAAATAAAATAAAAATTATTTTACACTCCAAATAATATGTGGTAAATAAATAAAATATAAAATTGGGGTATTTGTGCAAAAATAAGAAAATAAAAACAATTGTACAGAATACATATGTATTTTATACCTGTATATAATATATTATACTGTATAAACAATAAAATATTTTTCAAAAAATTAATGAAAATCACATAAAAATAGTTTGAAAAATAACAAACATTTTTCATTTTATAAAATTTTTAATTTAAAATCATTTATTTTTATTAAATTTATAAATATTTTTTTAAATCCAATTTTTTGATTGGGCCACGGCGGAATGTTGACTCGGGTCAACCTCCTCTTCCAGGGCTTGACCTAACCCGACTATTCTGCCGGACCCATTTCTCCCATTTACTACAGTCGGATCTTGCGCCCCCTTGCTCCGAATTTTTGCCCGCGCCTTCCCCCTTGATATGTGGCCTTCGCGGATCCCTAGGGAGGCACGGATCATCCTCGGTTCGCACGCTCCAACCCAATTTCTCCAGCTACCTGGGACTGTTATAAATATCTTCATCCCCCCTTGGTCAAGAGCTCGCGCCGCACCCCTTCTCGATACCCTAGATCCCTCCAGCATAGTGACAGTCGTCGGAGGAAACCCTTGGTGGTCGATTTGGTGTCGTGTAGCCGACGCTCCCCCTTCGTCGTCGGAGAACCGTCGCGAGAAGACTCCCTTGCCTGCCACAGCTCGGTCGAGGCCACAATCCCGTTGGCAGCACCCCCGAGAGCTCAAGATTCCACTAGGACCCTCATGCATTCATCCCATCATCCTTAGCTCCCTTATCCGATTCGGTCTATCATTTTCAGTCCACCGCCGCTCCGCCAGCTCCGACTAACCGGTCGGAAATTTGTTACCCTCACGCACCCATTCCGATCATCCCACACGGTCACCCTCCATCTTCCTACGCAACCTAATCAACTTGAGCCTCAATTATCGTGTCAAGATTAGGATCTGGGTATCCTCTACCATCTTCACCGGAGACCCATTCGCATTCACCGTCGCTTCCCTTCATTTTCGATTCAATAACCCTGACCGGAGACTTGCTTTGAGTCTGAGCTTTGCCTTGCAGGGCTTTACGCGCATGGAGACATATCAGGTAACTTCGACCAGCTTCGCCGGTGCTCGCCCAGCTCCCAGCCATCGTCCCGGAGATCTGACCTCTAGCAACCCATCTGATCCGTTCACCCGACGTGGAGGACTCCCACGAGTCATTTGCCATCGTCCGATCGTTCATAGGAGCGTCAGATCATCGCCGCTTCTACGGTGAAACTCACCCATGCGGAGTTCTTCCTGAGTCTCTTTCCGCCGTTGGATTGCCTCCTTCGTCCAGATGCCATAGCAGCTGTCCCTTCACAGTAGCTGTCAGGCCATTAGATGTCAGATCTAACGGCCCCCGTACCGCCCATGTTCGCACCTTCTGACGACCGTTGGATCTGACAGCTGCCAGCGTCAGAGCTGCACGCCCTCGCCCCCTTAGAGCATGCCACCTGTCCATGGGTAATTTGCTCATTTCCCCCTGCGTTTATTTCAGTTTTCTTTAGACTGTCAAATGAAAGTATACAATGGGACATTTTGCATCCTTACCCTTATACTTTTTTAGATTTACATTTTATTCCTTCCTATGTGGCCTCACATACTTCGTCACGTGTACTTGTGGGTTTATTTTCATTCATTGTCCTAGACTTATTCTCTATTACAATTTGAAGTTATAGTTTTGTTATTTGCAATTATACCCCTGCACGTACCGATTTGAGACATGTGCGAATTTTGATGTGAAAATTGTAGATAGGACCTTGTAGTTTTTATGCGTGTTATTCTTTGGCTAGAAATATGTTTTCTTTGCATAATGGTCTATGTGTGCTGTGTTCGTATTTTTGATTTAATAAATAGTAAATATTCTCTGAAATTCATGAAATTTTGAAACATGGCTCCTACCATGGTGTAGGAATTTTGGTGAATTTTTGGTTGTGTGTTGCTTCCATTTATTATTTTTAAAAATTTATAAACCCAAAATATTGTCACTGTTTATCTTAGAAAATAAACTAAAAATATTAAAAAGTCTTGAAAAATTCTAAGAAAATTTATATTTGTGTGTTTTATTGTGTTGTAACTTCTTTCTAATTTCAACTTATTCCCATTTATAAGACTCAAAAATTTTGAAAAACACTAAAAACCTTAGAAAAATCATTAAAAATTCATAAAATTCAAAAAAATATGTTTTCTTCTTATGTAGTTAGGTTTTTTCTTATTTAGGTTTTTGCTTATAGTTTCACATAAAATTGCTGTTCAAATTTTATAGGTACTCTAAGTATTTTTATCTACCTTTAAATTCCAACGGTACATTGTTTTCCATTTTTGGCCTTGTTGGATTTTTAGAAAATTAATTAAAAATCAGAAAAATCTAAGAAAATTCATAAAAACATCTGAATATTTTAAAAACACAAAAACATTTTTATTCTGCATTTTTGAATATTTTTGGGCTCTTAAATAATTGGTTGAGTGTTGATTGGTGTTTCCCTTTTAGCCTTTTTCTTATATTAAAAATCACAAAAAATTGAAAAATTAAAAACCACCATGTCTTTACTTTTTCTGGATTTTTGACTACTTCGTAGCTTTTGCGTGCTCCTTGTGTTCGCCTGGTAGTTGTACCAGGTAAAAAAATAGCAAGACCACGTACCACATTGATTATTTGATTTTTAGTTTGGTGGTCTCTGATTTTTCTTATTGAGCCCAGTCTGAGTGGTTGAGGTTGCAACGACCATTGTTACCATTTTACCTTAGTCGCTCGGGCCGCTCATCACCCAACCTCCCTTTTCCAGAGTGATAGTCGAGAGAGGGAGCAGTTGTGGGTAGTATTTGGAGAGAAGTGCCCCAGGTCCGGCGACGTTTTTGTCCTGCTTCACCTCAAGGAGTCCCCAACCTCCAGTCGCGCTGCCCATTGAGTCCATCACCTTGAGGACTTCGTTCTTCATTCCAGGCGCCAACATCCACCTGTAGGTAGTCTATATAACTGTATCTCCTTCGCATACTACTCGGTAATTTCAAATTCACATATCGCATCAACTTTCACATCATTTCCCTTCTACTGCTTCGTTCCTCTCCTCGCACACCCCCACATGACTCACGTTCGCTTCTACATGCAGCTCCGCATTCTATTCCTCGATTCAAACATCGAATTGGATTTGAACTTGAGGTACCTCACTCTTCGATGACCTGACCCATCCACGTCCCCTATTCACGCTAATACCATGCCATAACCCTTCACCGGAGCCTTATCTCCAAGCAAGAATTTTCTCTTGCAGGACTAGCGCTCAAATATCTCTGGTTGGGAGGGTATTTTATACCTGCAACACTTGTTGCACCCTCCAGCACGTTACGCCCCTCCAGGACCTCCTCCTTGGTCCTAGACCCTTCTGAACACCTTCATCGCTGTGGACTGCCATCAACCACCTTTTTCCCATCAGAGCAGCACCGAGGAACGTCGGACCATCGCGTATTTGCCAATTGAAACTCACCAGAGGCAAGTTCTTCGTCAGTTTTCCAGACGACACCCAAGATGTTGGATCCGGTCGCCTCCCTGGTTTAATCTTTGCTGTCCACTACCGAAGCGTCCTAATGGATCCATCTGAAGGCCGTGCTAGATCCGTCCATCACAAAAGGGTATCCCTAGATCCTGACCGTCCATCATAAGTGGAGCGCCCCAACTGTTGGGTAGTGCCTAATAAGGGTTAAAGTTCACTTAGGCCCTTTTCTATGTTGTATTTGCTTTCTAGTCTTGCAAATATATGTCGCAGTTTAATTTACCTTGGATAAACTGCATTTAGGACCTCACACTCTACTTATTTGTGTTTCAGTCCAGTTGAGTTTACGTCACCTGTGTCCCCACGTGCTTGTTGGTTTATTTGAAATATCTCTCCTGAAATTTTATGCTATGATGAAATGTCTGAAATGTTTTGATATTTGCAATTATACCCTTGTGAGCCTGTATTATGTGTAGCGCATGTTTTTATTGGATTTGCATCTATGCCCCCCGTGCTTTATTACCATGTTATTATTTGGTCCAGAAAGTTAGAATGACTGTGTTTTGGTCCATATGAGCTATGTTTAATTGCATGTTTGTTATTGGAATAAATAAATATTAAATTAATTCTAAAGGTGCCTAAAAATTAATATTAGCTCCTGCTAGTGTGTAGTTTTTATTGTAATTTTTATGGATAAATTTTATTTGTTTTCTGTTATTAAAAATTCAAAAACCACAAAAAAGATCCATGCTTGCCTTAGAAAAATATAAAAAATTGAAAAATGGTTTAAAAATTCTTATGCATGTCTTTTGGTGTGTGTTACCTTCAGTATTAATTTTGTTTGAAAATTTGTTATAAAAACCTTAAAAATTATAAAATAATAAAAAACTTATAAAAATCATATAAAATCAAAGAAAATCCTAAAAGTTGTGTTTTCAGTTCCTGTTTGTAGATTTTCATTTATATTTTATCATAAAATTATCATCTAGGATCTTAAATATTTTTATTTTGCAATTTAGTTCTGGTTGTGCACGATTTTGTATATCGAGCACTATTTGATTTTTATAAAATCACGAAAAATCTGAACATTTTAGAAAAACTACCAAAAACACCTCAAAACCTATAAAACCCAAAACCATTTATACTTTAATTTTATGAGTATTTTTTATCATTGTGAAAAAATTAAAAGAGCAAACACTTACATTTCATTTGTGTGTGTTTTCTACTTTGTGCTTGTTTGCCTTTTATTAGAAGTTAAAATTTTGAAAAATTAAAAACCACTAAAAAATACTTTACTTTCGAAATTTGACTACTTAGTTTTAAATCGTTCTCCTTGTGTTCGACCCTAGTAGCTATACATTGTAAATTAAAATAGCAAACCGCTTTGATTTCTCTTAGTGGTTATTTTCTTGTGATCGATTTGATTATTAAGAACAATAACCTTTACTTAAATAATCCACCTTAATCTTCTTGAAAATTACATCATCTATAGTATAAAATACCTATAAATAATGATAAATTATATAATATCAATTTAAAATAAAATACCAAAATACAAGTGTATTTACCTATTTATACACATGTAAATACTAAGATGCAATAAATTAACTTGTAAAAATAAATAAAAATAAGAATAAAGTACTACATAAAATACAATTATTTTTAATGTCTAACCAAAAATCAAATAAATCATTTAATAATTTTAATTGAATTACCAAGGTATTTATAAATCCCTAATTTCTAGTTGGTCCACGAGGATCAACGAGTGGACGCGAACCGTTGACCCTCTGGTCAACTGTCCATCCTCGCCTCCTTCCTTTTTAGAGCACATGAAGGCTCTGACTTCGTTTACTTTCTATGCCTTTGCTTCTTCCCCATTTCCCTCAAGACAACCCCCATCGTTTAACCATGTCATCCTTCTTCCACACCCACACCATAATCTCCACCTACCACCTTCGAGCCTCACGCCATCTTGATGAATACTCATTCATCACTCTTTATTCTTTTATTTTAGCTACAAATCTCTACAAAACACCATGTGGATAGCTGTAAATACAATAAATTATCGAAATACATGCTTTTGTTAATATTCAATAATTATCATGTTTTTTTTGCAAAAATAAAAGAATAAAGAAGAAAGAAAAAAGGAGATATTTAGAATAAATATCAAGTGACCTGAACCCAAGGGAGGGCCAAGCATTGGCCTGACCGCAAATAAAACAAGTAGAGAGATATGGCCATTCACCTTGTATATATTCCTCCCTCTTGTAGATAATTTATTTTCCCAAAAATAAAAATAAAAATGTGTTTCTCTTATCTTGTGTATATTTCTAAAAATAAAAATCAGAAAAATAAAATTTAAAATAAATACAAAATAAAGTCTCTCTCCATAGTGTACGTATACCATGTATATATATACATATATCACTATTTATTTCACTATTGTACATAAAAAATAAAAAGCAAATAAAATTTATTTTACTCTAAATTTTATGTTGTAAATAAATAAAATATAAAATTGGAGTATTCGTAAAAATAAAATAATAAAAATAAAAGTATAAAATACATAGGTATTTTATACCTATATTTAATATAATATAATGTACATAACATAATTTATTTTTCAAAAAAATAAATAAAAATCACTAAAAAATAGTTCGAAAATAAATAAACATTTTTCATGTTGAAAATATTTTCAAATAAAACTGTTTTCGATTTTATATTTAATTTCTAAATAATTTTGACTAGGATTTTTCTGATTGGTCCACGGGGGACCGTTGACCCTGGTCAACTGCCCCCCCTGGACCACTTCTCTGGCGGATCTGCCTTCCACCCTTTTCTCTCCAAATCTTCTCGAAGCGATCCGACCTTCATCTCCCCCACTCCGAGGCTCCGAATATGAGGACAAGTCTGTGATTCACGCCCGATCTCCCCTTTAGGGTATCCGCCCCTCGATCCGCGCATCCACTCCATTCTTCTCGGACCCTGCATCATATATAACTCGCTGGAGCCGCAACTTTTCTTCCTATCTTTAGCCTTCCCTCTCATCTCCGATGAGCTCCTCCTCTTCATCTGAGTGACAGCTGATGCGAGAGAGAGAGTCGAAGTGAGGTAGTGAGCAACCGGAACCTCAGATCCGGTGAGTCTTCGCCGTGCTCCGCCACCAATTAACGAGCTTGAGCCTCTGGAAGCGTCGAACCATCGAGGCGACGACCCTCGGAGTCCAAGACCTCCAGCCTAGACGATTGCGTTCACCAGTCAGGTTAGATCCTCTTTAGTTAGCTTAGATTGTCGATTTTCCTTTCTCCGACCAGCAAGCTTTCATCAGGCACTCCATGCACTCCGACCACTCATTCGCCCTTCCGATCGTCCCATCACCTCTATCAGACCTCTCTCCCCCTTCTTCGCCCATTCACTCCCCCTGATTCGCCACAGAATAGGATTCTGACTCTCATCCGTCGTCGCCTCGTCGGAGAGTTACGCCCCGCCTCATCCTTCACCCCTCTCGCGCGCTAACGGGTCGAGGCACTTTGCCCTCGACCCAGCGTTCGTTCTGTGCAGGATTGCATGAAGAAGAACCTCACCTGGAGGTCTAACGACTGAAGCATAGGAGCTCCAGGACCTTCAAGTCACCGGGCCGTTTCAGGACCCCCTGGCCTTATCGGAGACCACCATTCGCTGCGGACCACCTCCAGTGTCGTTTTTCCCATCAGAGCAGCATCAGAGGAGCTTCCAGCCGCGCGTATCGGTCGACCGAAGTTCGCCGATGGCGAGTTCTTCGCCGCTCATCCAGGACCCTCTTCTGCCGTCCGATCAGGCCTATTCACAATTCTAATCTCGGCCATCCATTCACCAGGAAGCCACGATCCTTGGATCTATCTCAGGAGCAGATCTGGTGCGTCCATCGTCGAAGGGGTATTGCCCTCTGTCAGCCATCCGATCATAAGTGAACCCCTACCGACCGTTGGATCCATAATAAAAGGGTATATTCCATTTAGGCCCTTTTTGTTTTAGCATTTACTTTTCAGTCTTGTAAATATGTTTTGTCGTTGTCTTTATTTTGGATAAAATTTGTATTTCAGTCCTTCTGTAAGTATGGCACGTGGACTGTCATGTGTAGTTTTGGTGTATTTACATGTTCCCCCCTGAACTTTATAGAAGTTATGGATTGAACTTTTAGAAATAAGAGTTTCACTTATGCCCCTCTGATTCTCATTCACGTGCCAACCTCGTGCGTGTTTGGGCTTTTTGCATTTCCAACCCTACATTTCTTCCGCATGTTATTATTTGGCTGGATAGTTTTCACTATTTGCACTTAGGGCCCTATGTGCTGTGCATGTTTCATTGGTTCAATAAAATAGCAAATTGACTCCAAATCTTGTGAAATTTGGAAATACGGCCCCTGCCACTATGTAAAAATTTCAGTGATTTTTTTGGGACATTTTGTTTTCATTTTATATTTTTAAAAATTCAAAAACCTATATTTTTGCTACTAACTAATTTTAAAAATCAACTAAAAATATTAAAAAGACCCCAAAAATTCTAAAGAAATTATTTCTGTGTAATTTTTGTGGCTTTTGGATATATAAAAGCACTAAAAATTGAAAAACCCTAAAAAATTCATAAAAATCATTAAAAATTCTAAACAAATAAAAAATGCAATTTCTTTTCCATTAGTTAGATTTTCACCTTTCTTTCATCATAAAATTATCTCTGGAATTTTATAGGCTATTTAGTTATTTTTAAATAACCTTTAGATTCTGGCTGCACATTGGTTTTCACTTTTTGCCTTATTTCATTTTTAGAAAATTCATTAAAAATCCTAAAAATCTGAGAAAAATATCAAAGACACCAAAAAAAATATAAAATCCAAAAATATTTTTATTGCAATTTTCTGGATTGGTTTGGTGTGTTGAATAATTTGCCGTTTGTGACTTTTTACCTTCTTTTACATTTTCTTTATAATTAAAAATCACAAAAAATTTTAAAAACTTAAAAATCCACCAAAAAATATTTTATTTTGATTTCTGACTACTTTGTAGGACTTGTCCAGTCCGTGCTCCTTGAGTTCGATCCTGGTAGGTATACCACGTTAAATAAATAACTAGACCGCTATTTGACTTGATTGATTGATTTATCTTATTTGGTGGTCTGATTTTTTCTTGTTGATTAAGTCTCGCAGTTCGGGTCGCAATGACCCTGATTTACACCTTTACTCGAATCGCACGGTTTTACACGGTCATCACATCTCCCCATCTTTTTGGCCGAAATATACTTCTATAAAACCCCACTCCAGCTTCTATTTACTTTTTTGATTCCCCTTGTGCCACTGTAACACCAGTTGGACACCTCCATCGAGCTCCTGGTAACAACAGAACTAGCTACAACCATTTTTGGTGTGGAGAAAGTAGTGGATGGCAAGATCCATATGTTAACTAGACCACCTCCAGTGACGCCTTTCTACTCCTCGACTCCGGTCGACTTGAGCTACTAGGTAATGTTTTTTAGCTCGCATTTTATTCCAGTAGTTTAAGTATACTCTTATTTTTATATATTAATGTTTCACTTAGCTTTATTTCAAAAATCAAAATTGTTGGGTCACTAGGCTCGAGGACCAAATCCACAGTGAACTAATCAATTTCGACCCCCTTTCCGCCTCACTTCCTCCCTTGATCATTTCTATCCAACCCCCATGTTTTCCCTTTGATCCCACAAGGATCAAGTGGGAGTTGGATCTTCATACATCGACGTTGTCGGAGCTCCCTGACTCGCTTTCCCTCTACATTTTCAACTTTACAGAGGGTCAAGGAGATAGCCCTCGAGCCTCTTAAACTTTTGATGTAGGATCACGATCTAACAAGCCAGCTAGAAAACCATCCTATACCTCAAACAAGAGATCCATGTCACTTGATCTCCAGGGCTCCTCCGATGAGCCTTGGACATCCTTGAAGGGTCTAGCTTATACATAAAGCTCCTAGGAAGGAGAGGAGACACTCAACAAGGAAAGAGGTGGACAGAGATGGGTTGAATCAACGAACAAAGGCCGTTGGAGCTTTGTTCTTCAGGTGTTCTTCGAGGCCACCTAGCCACCGTCAGATCAGGCAGACGCCCCAGATATAATATGGGCCCTTGAATCAAGGTAAAGCAAGACACCCTCGAGCTAGTTATCAAGCAATGTGGATGCCTCTAGTATCCTTTGATTGTGCACATATTAAGAGGTAATTTATTACATTCCCTTGCTTTTTTGCAATTTTATATTTAACCTAGTAAAAATTTAATTACATTATAATTTCTGTAAAATTTTCAACTAGTCCCCTGCCTTTGGTATAAATTGCAACTAGGTCCAGTGCTAGGGCATGTCACGTGGTTCCCCACAAGAGTTCGTAATTTGTAAAGAACCCCCTATGGGTTCTTTTATTTGTTTTTAGTACATAAAATTTGTATTACATTACCCACAAACATATACAGCCAAGCACGCACCCATGCACAAATACAAATGAGAAACTTCAAATGAGGTGGGGTCTCACCATATATATGGTAAGCTACCGTCAATTTATTTAGGCTTCTTCCCAATGTATTTTACATTTTCTTATTTCAGATGTTTAATAATAAATAATAAGACAATATTTATAGTGAAATAAATTTATGAAAATATTATTATATGAGATAACAATGTAAATTTAAATTTGGATGCTATATTTTAGAAAAAATATTTTTTACAATGTACAACTTATACTTTTACAAAATTGTTACAGAGTTTTTATTAAATTGAGAACGACCTTATCTTAGAAAAGACCCACCTTGTTTGAAAGGTCCACTATATATATATATATTTAGTTACATATTAAAAAGAAAAAATAAAAATCAAGAAATTATAAAAATAAATATAAATTTTAAAATTTTAAATGTAAAAAATACGAAATATTAAAAATACAAAAAATTAAATACAATGAAAACCTATAAACATTTTTAAAACACAAAAGTACACAAAAATAGTTGTTTATTTTTTGTAGACAATAATTATTTGCATATCCTCCTCATATCTCTTAGCGGTTAAACCCTTGCACTTATTCAACAAACATATTATTTACATGGTATAATAAATTTCACCCCACACAATATCTTTGATTTATAATATTGTGGGTTAACTGTTGATATATGTGCATTGGTTGAGTTCCGATTACTGTGAGAGCGATCGATACAATGATTGTCGGAACTAACTTGTCGGGCATTGCATGCCCTCCAAGACAGGGTGTTAGGAACCTTGCTTGATCAATATTATCATACCCAAGCTGGCCAAAAAAATTCTACTGCAAACTTTGTTTTCAAGAAAGGAGACTCCAAGATATTAAAAGATACTGCCCAACTACTCTAATAAAATTTGTTATGAGAATTATATTGAGAATTTTAGCCAATCGATGGACATGAAAATTGTAAGAAATCATTCCCCTTCTCAATGCACCTTCCTTAAGGATAGGGAAGCATCCGATTGTTTAGTTTGTTACTTTTCTTATAAATTGGAACAATGTTCTTGTACTTAAAATTGATCTCAATAAAACCTTTGATACCCTTAATCGAAGCCTCATTACCCAAACCTTAGAATTATCAAGGTACCCCACAAGTTCATTATATGAATCATAGATTTTTTAAAATAAGCGCCATTTTTCTAAAAATAATGGCACATTTGTGGATTTCTTGAAATCTACCAGAAGAATTAGGCAAGAAGATTGCATATCCTCATTCTTGTTTAAAAACACAATGAACATTTTCAATGGGATACTCCAAAACTTAAAAAAGTCCAACCACATTAAAGGCTTTTTGATCACAAGATATGATATTATGGTTATTAACATCTTATTTGCAGATGACATCATGATGTTCATAAAATACGATGAAAAATCAATTCGATTTCTTGGGCATACACTTAGAACCTTCTCTTACATATTCACCCTATAAATAAATAAAATAAATCTTCAATACATTGTCTAAACATTTCCAAAGAAGAGAAATCATTACTATTATCGTCCTCGATATGGATTTGAATGATATTCAGATTACATACCTTGGAATCCCACTCTCACTTAATCTTCTAAAATAAATACGCTAGCACTCAATTATTAGTTTTTTCCAACAAGCTTGGAAGCTAGAAAGCTAATATTCTATCTCTCCCTTCAAATACAGTCTCTCTAAACTCATCCATTACCCCACAAATCACACATCTTCTTACATCATTGAAACTATTGACAAAGACTGTTAAAAATATTGATAAAATCCAGGGAGATATTTCATGGCATGCTAATATCCTTAAGGAACGAAGACATCAAGCTGGGTGGAGTAACATTTATCAACTAAAGGAGAATGACGGTTGGATGAAAATCATACAAGGGAAATTTAATAACTTTATGCTAACAAAACCTTGGATCAAGATATATTTAAAAAATTATCCTCCCTAACCTCAAATATTATTAGAGCATACAACAATAGAAACAACATTATCTCATTGAAATGCAGGAACAAACAAAAAGACTCCAGCTTTATAATGATATGTTAATACGAGATACACGAAAGTAAGAGGTGCATGCAATGAAGATGGATTTGGAAGACATCACTATTTTGGAATGAAAACCAAAATAGAGAATACCTCTTGGGAAAAAATTCTACGCGATCGAGACTTAGTCAAAAAATAAAAATACCACCCTAGCACAAGGTGCAACTCCCTAACATCCCGTGAAAATTGATTCAAGGCTCTTAATGAAAAGGTGCCCAATAATGAAGGAATACATGTAACAAGCCTGAAAAAACACTAAAAATTTGAACGATTGGGTGTTTTTTTCCTTTCAAAATCCATTGATAAATCAGTCGTCGTGAAATATATAATGAAAAATGTTGAAAAATAACTTTTTAATACTTGAAATTGGCAACGAATATTATATCCATCACTATATCATTACTGATAGTCCATATAGTGATGCTTTACAGTTGCTAATTTTCTAAGTTTTAACTCAACGTCATAATTTTTTAGTTTAAAGTTTAGCATGATTATTAAAATTTTGAAAAATATAAATGGATAATGTTGAGATAATTCCTATTTTTATATTGAGATAATTCCTACATTTTTTCTTTTTGCTTTATCTTCTGTAAATCTCTATTTATCTTTTTCTTAATCTGTATTTTATCCATTGGGTTTTTCTCCTATATAAGAGAACCCTTGGACCTTTCATAATATATCTAAGTTTATCCCTTTAACATGGTATTAGAGCCAAGTTTCCATCCCTAATCCTAATCACCAACTATGCCCCGAGCGTATACCCCCACGACTCTCGTGACATCACGCCCCGCAACCCAGGCCCTCGCGCCCCTCGCCCCGCGTGCGGCCCCCGGGACCCCGTGCGTGGTGCCTCGCGCCCCGAGCCCACGCGTGGTGCCCTGCACTCCTACCCCTTGCGATATCGCGCGCAAGCCCTCTGTGATTATGCAACACACGCACCATACAAGGTGCCCTCACCCCCTGTGACATCGCACGCAGTCCTATGCCATCCTGCGACTCGCCCCATGCGACATCGCGCACAGTCCTCTGCGATCCTGCGACATCAACCCACCCTGCCCTCCGCGACATCAAACCGCCCTGCCCTCTGCGATTCTAGGGCATCTGCACGCGCGCAAGAGATCCTCTCCGCCCTCGGCCCTAGCATAGGCGATTCCAGGTGACTCACAGTTCTGCGCGTAAGAAGGACCTGAAGTTCTACGTCCAAGAATCATGCGCTTTAGACGCGACTCACAGATTTGCGCCTTTCTATTTTTTTCGATCTTAGCAAACAATAAATATTAACAAGGATGGTTGTATAAGTCTACACGTACAACCAATCCTTCGTATGATTCTGTAGACTCCATTATATCGGTCTACTCTCCGGTTGAACTCCGTTAATCATGTCAGACAACAAAGGTGACATCTTCTCCGGAGACTTCAAGTGTCCGGCTCCCATTGTTAAGATGGATGGGACCAACTATGAACTATGGTCCATGCAGTTTTTCACTTTAATGCAGTGCAACAACAAAGAACACATCCTGACAGATACAGAGCCAACGGACAAGACCGAAGCAAATACTTCTTGGAAGAAAGATGACGCGTATGCACGCATTTGGCTTTGTGGGACTCTTTCGAAATAGCCAATGATATTCTAACTCAGCCAAATGCGAAGGCAATGTGGGACACTTTGGCATCCACCTATGCTCAGGCGAAGAATGAGGTCAAGATTCTTCAACTCCAGTTTGATATCTACAACACAAAGCAGAATGCTCGTCCCTTGCATGTTTACTATTCTTCGCTATGCGATATGTTTGAAAAGCTTCATAGTTACATGCCCATTACGGCGTCTATTGAGCATCAGAAGACATATAGGAACTCCACGATGGTTGGAGTTTTTATGGCTGGATTTGACAAAGAATATGATGTTCCACGTACACATCTTCTTACTGGAGCAACCATTCCCCCTACAGAGGAGGCTTACAACCGTATCAGTCGGCTCATCATCCCTTCGATAACCACATCTTCACACTCCTAAGCAATGGCCGCTTCTTGTGGTCGAGGTGGTGTAATCCAGCCCAGAGGATGCATACATTGAGGAAGAGGCGGGGGACGCCAACGTGGTCCCTGCACCTATTGCCGCAAGCCTGGACATATAGAGGATACATGCTATCAGAAGCATGGCTATCCAGTTTCTGGTCGAGCAGCAGAGCAGATTGTGGCTCCCCAGGCCGATCCTCGCCTGGATGATATTATCTCTCGCATTCGAGAAATCATGACTCCTAGTACTGACACCACCACAGATACTGCTACAACCTATGCCTATGCCTTTACTGGTAGTACGAATGCAGATATGACATAATAAATTGTGGACTCTGGTGCGTCTCACCACTTATGTGGAGACAGAATGCAACTAAAATCCTACAGAGCTATACCACCTGGCAGAGGGGTCGCCATTGCTAATGGCGACCACTTACTTGTTACAGGATCGGGGGGGGGGGGGGGGGTGGTGCAGTTAACACCATCCATACGTCTGAAGAATATTTTATATGCTCCTGCCTTTTAGATGAATTTACTTTCTATTAGTCATATCACTAAAGACCTGCATTGTCGTGCCATCTTTGATCCTTCATCTCTTGTGTTTCAGGACATACTCACGGGCAGGATGATTGGAAGTGGCCGTGAGCAGCGGGGGCTTTACAGACTGGTCCAACCTCATCATGCTAGTGCTTCTATTATACCTACTGGACAGGTCTCTCCTTATTTGTGGCTCCTTGGGTTTGGACATCTTCCTCTACAGAAGTTATGTCATGTTCTCCCTCAGATTTCTACGAGATCCTCCTTTCAATGTGAAGCATGTCAACTTGGGAAGCATCATCGTTCATCTTTTCCATCCCGACAGAGTCGGAGTAGTTCTCAGCTATTTGAGCTCATGTTGAAGACGATTTTTCACGGGTCTAAAGTAATCCACACAAGGCGAGATCACAACGTCGCTGAGGCAACCCGCAAGAAATCAGATCTTCGAACAACAATTAACCCACAAATAATATCAAGCAATGGAAATCAAAGTTTTGATTTAAAATTTATTATAACTCTACAAAATATGTGTATAGGGCAAGTAATGTAGAGTGCCGAACACATGAAGCAAACAGGGAGATCGGGGCAATCAAGCTGAAATGCGAATGTAATGTATTTGTCTATACAAGTGCTATTTTTTGTGGGTTTTAAATTTTTTTTCTTTTTATTTGATTTTTGATTTTATATTTTTATATTTGATTTTAATTTCTTATTTTATATTTTCTTTTTATATTTTATATTTTTATATTTTCTTTTTCTTTTAATAAGGATATAAGACTATATAGGATATATATATATAAGAGATGAGAGAGAGATAAAAATAGGTAAAAATATTTAAAATACAGGAAATAAAATGTTTTTGTGATTTTTATATTTTTCTATATTTAATTATCTATAACTTTCATTACAACGTTTCTTCATTTGAAGTATAAAAAGTAAAACTAAAAATAGGTCCCAAAATGAATAAAGAATGAATTAAACAAAAGGGATTTTTTATTGGTAATTTGGCCCTTATCTCCCCCTACTTTATTCCTTGCCGACCTAGTCATCAAGATGCCTAGGTTTCGAGTCATAAAATATATACAATTTTTTATTCTTTTTCTTTTCTTTTCTTTATTCTATAATTTTAACTTTAAAAACTGTGTTTTATACACTATTTACACAATGATGCATGAATGCTAAAATGGCTAAATTAAGCCTATTTACACGCATTTACTAGGTTTTTAAGGCCAAAATGATAGAATAAAGATGATGAAAAGTAGATTCATCATTCCTCTATACTTGCCTTTGCTAGTCCCTAGCAAACACTTATGCAAGAAGTGCAGAAAAAGAAAAACAAAGAAAATAAAAAGAAGAAAGATGGATTGAATTTAATGATCAAACTTCTCTTCCTAAAATCAAAGTTTGGAGCTTAAATTGGACCTTTGAAATTTTAGTGCGGGCGGAACCTTAATGAGAAACGGATTTGAAATCCAACAGCCTTCGAGAATCCCAAAACTCTGCTCAAGTCTCCTCAATAGCCAGGTCAGAAATATTTCAACTCATACGCAAACCCTTATGACTATGAATCTGATTCGTACAGTGTAAGTGATGGTGGCTCTCCCCAACTGAAATGACAAAGAGACTGACTTCTCCAGTATGACAACCTAATGATTCCCCAATCCAACAACTCATTCCTCAAGGAGCGGGGTATTCCCTTCTAAGTTCAAGTGGCAACCAGCTCAAGAGGAGGGGGTGAAGAGAAGAATGGACGGTAGCCAGTGTAGCTACCTATCCTAGGATGCAAGACCAGTGTATACAAGTCATCCAGCTACAGGCTCACATGATTTAACTTTGAATCTCAAGCTTGCTTATTGACTATACACATATGTACACTCCGGCAAGTATTTTTATTTTTGTACAGGCATGTCCACCTTTTTTGGAGTTTTTTTACTTTTTGCATTTTTTTGAATACTATGTACAACAACATTTACATAAGGAGTTTTTCCTATTGAGCCAGTAGACTATCCCTCTTTTGAAGCTTTATTGCAACCCACAAACTCCTGTCCTCAAAACTCATCATCACCGGACAGGTTGGGATGCACTTCCCTTCCTAGAGGAGGACAAATGTTTCCACTTGTGTGTGTCTCATACCGGCAAATCCAACCCCCTCACCACTCCAACTGAGTTGAGCCATGTGAAAGGCGTAGGTGTCCAAGTTAGGTCATTATCAACAAGAGTCGTGCATGTGCTCCTAAATACTATACTTAGGTAGTCAAGAATCCATTGAACCAAGTCACGTGATCCTCAAAGAATTAAGTCAACTAGACCTGAAGTACCTCAATTCCAGCTCCTATAAGGTTCCTGTTAATTAGGTAGATTTTAGGTCCAACCAAGCTCCAATCTTCGGATTTTACTTAGACTCGTTCAACTATCAAACTCAATTCGAAAAATGCTCATGCTATGCAAATGCTATGCAGAAAATATTTTTGTGATGCAATTTTCAAAGATTTTGAACTTTTTATGGATTTTTGAAAAGATGATGCATATGCATTTTTTAGATTTTTCAAAAAAGATTTTTCAAATATTTTTGGATTTTAGTTTTGCAAATGTTTTTGGGATTTTTGAAAACAAAAGTTTTTGGATAAAAACTAGGTACAAATGTTTACACAGGGATGCATCTTTTGTTTACAAGAGTCAGATTTAAAAATTTACAAGTGTAAGTGATCAATTTTATACAATAAAGTTTTTAAGTGAGATGTATGTATTCCTCAATCTTATTAGACAAGGAGTTTTCAAACAATTTTGAAAACTATAGTCCAAAATATTTTTTACAAAGAATTTTTATGAACATGTACATACATTTGAAAATTATTTTGCAAAGGTTTTCCAAACTGTATATATAGATTTTTCAAATATTTTTGCAACCATTTGCAAATCATTTTTCAAACATTTTATTTCACACAAAGAAAATGATTTTATAATCAAAATAAGTTTACAAAGGTTGAAAACATGTAATAAACGTTTTCAAAATAGTTTTCAAAAGATTTTTCATAAAGATTTTCAAACTATTTTTCAAATATTTTGCAAAAAATATTTTCACTTGATTTATTAATCAGTAAATACAAAAAGAGTTTGAGGAATAATCACATGTTTTTAATGATATTTATAAGTATAATTAGCCATAGTTATTAGTAAAAATATGAAAGTACGAGTTATGGCTAAAGTATATGCGGAGTATATACGACCCCCTATACTTAGCTTGAGCTATGTCCTCATAGATCGGAGAGAAAAGAGAAGACATAATTCGTACTGAGTATAGTAAAGTCTAAAGAAGAAATGAATAAGAGATGAATGAATAATCGAGTGAGAAGTCGGTCGTCCCCCCTATAATTAGGATCAAATAATCCTAAGTATAGCAGACTGTACACAAATCAGGGAGGGTCAAAGGTGGAAATGAACAGATCGTACTCATACTGTCTCCCCCTATACTTAGGGTAAGATACCCCTAAGTATAGACAAGAAGAGGAGATAATGGAGAGGATCAAAGAATAGAAGCACTCAGGGTGCACACCCCCCTATACTTAGGACAAAGTACATCCTAAGTATAGAAGACTAACAAAAAGGGGCGGCACCTTTTCGATAGATAAAGAAGATAGAAGAGGAAAAGAAGAAAAAAAGAAAAGAAGAAAAGATATCAAAAGATGGAAGAAGACAGAGAAGGATGTACGCATCACTCCCCCTATACTTTGAGTAAAAGAAGCCCTAAGTCTAGGCAACAACATGAGTGATGAGACGGAACAACGAATGAACACTCGACTTATTCACCCCCCATACTTTGGACAAAGTACGTCCTATGTATGGCATACACGAGAATGGGGTGAATGAGTGAAACGGGAGAGAGATAGAGATGAACAAAGCGAATGTACAACAGGATGGATGTACAGAGGGTCAAGAAGGTCGAAAGCAAACCTTCTTGCGAGACCGCTGAGGAATGGATCTAATGTGGTGCAGGTCGACATCGGGGTCCTCAGAAGACACTAACCGATCAGGGTCGATAGGGTAAAGGTCCTCAGTAGCCCTAGGGTGTGAAGGCACAGACAAGGTAGTGGAAGAAGTTCGACTAGGTCCGGCCTTGGAAGTCTCGCTGACATCAAAGTGGAAAGGGATGGACTCATCATCATCAAAAGAAGTGTAATCACTGTCGTCCTATGAGGTCTCATCCAGGTCAAAACTAAAAGGAACAAACTCATAACTGGAAGTAGTCGAACTCTGTTTGTCCTCAATAATCTCGACAGGATCATCTTTCTCATCAAAAGGCCTGAATTCCTGAATAAAAGCAAGTAAATCAAATTCGGACTTTGTTTCATCTGAATCTAAGTGAACAAGAATGGATCCAGCAATGGAAATAGTCAAATCATGTCCGTCCTGTCTAATCTCTGAATCTGCCCTCCGCGCAATGGTATCAATCGTGTAAATCCCGCGGATGTCAACAACACAATGCCAATCACAGGAAGCAGAAACTCCAAGGTCTATGCTTTTCGAGCCTTCCTCATTGGAGAGGAATTCTCGAATCTCATCATAGGTCATAAAGAAAGTCTCTCTGATATCGGGGTCAGCAATGATAGGTGAAGGTGCATCAGGTGCATGTCTCTGGTCAGCAGTCTGTATGGTGATCAACACTTCGCTTTCGTCAATAGGACGGAAGCGAATCTCTCCTAATCCGTAATCAATAACAACCATCGCTGAGGCGAGGAATGGTCGTCCCATGATGATTGGAGAGTGCTCCCCTGTGGAGGTCTCCATGGGAAATACGACAAAATCAACATTGTAGCTCGTGTCCTGAATCGATACGACGACGTTTTCAAGGATACCCTTCGGCCTCTTGATAGATCCATCAACAAACTGAACGATCATCCTGATTTTCTTGAGAGGCCCTAAGTGAAGAGACTGTACCAACGAGAAGGGTAATATGCTAATCGAAGCACCGTCGTCGAGGAGAGTGTGATCACATGTGTGGTCAGAGATGGTACAACTAATGAAAGGTGTGGCAGTGTTTTTTTTCCTAAGAATGGGACGGTGTGTAATGGCATGGGCAGTGGCCATGGTCAATATATGACACTCAGATCTGCTCTGCCGCTTTCTCTTCTTGGGAAGAGGAGCAGATAAATCAGTCATGGCCTGCTGGAGTGGGGCACGAATAATCTCATGAATAGTGGCCACCATTTTGGATCAAGTCAACATTTTTTTGAATTTTTGGACCTCCTCCATACAAGGGATGAAAGTTAGAATCAGCATATACACGAGGCATGCCAAGAGCAGTCTGTACAACGACATCCTCGGGGTCAAAGGTGGGACAAGGTGTGAATGGATGTGTGGTAAAGTGAGCACTCTCCTCACAGTCAGAATTAACCAAAGATCTCCCGAACTCTTTTCGGATTTCTAAATTTTTTTCATTTTTTGTATTTTGGGCGATTGCAAGCTCTCATGGAAATCCTCGAGTGAACCCATTCATTAAATGGTGGAGTATCATGGTCGCTCTTATTTAGTCTAGTGAGGTTGTCAATCCTCTGTCTCATATGATCCATTATTAGGGTCAAGTGCTCAAGGGTGGACTTGATGAGCCGAAAATCGATCAATCCGGATCAGATAAAAATAATCACTCTCGGGTCGTTGCGACCCGGATCGATAGAGATCTCAACTCAACAAGAAAAATAGAAACAGACCACCAATAAAGCAGATAAAACAAGAAAATCAAATAGTGGCCCTGGCTATGAGATTAGCCTGGTGTAGTACCCAGAGTCGGACTCAGGGAGCACGAATTGGCCTCGTGGCCTACAAAGTAGTCAAAAATGAAATGAAGGAAAAACAAGTATTTTTGGTGGTTTTTAATTATTTTTATATTTTTTGAATTTTTAATAAGGGAGGAAAATAATAAAAGGCAAGAAACAAGCACACTCGAGGAATTATTCAAACACTCTAAATTGCTCCAAAAATTCCAACAAAAATATTTTTTATGTTTTTTAGATTTTTTATTGTTTTTGGTGAATTTTTGAGATTTTTAAGATTTTTATATAATTTTCTAAAAATCAAAGAAGGAAGAAAAACTGTGCTACTGTCCAGCTAGGCTTTAAAGACCAATTTAAAATATTAAATGGTCTTGTAAAATCCTGGAGGTATTTTTTATGGAAACTACAAGCAACAAAGAAACTTCAGAGATAGAGTTTATTGTTTTTGGAATTTTCTACTATTTTTAGAATTTTTATGAGTTTTTAAGGGTTTTTTAATTTTCAAGGTTTTATATATTCAAAAATAGCCAAAAATGCACAGCAAATAAAGCACATCAAAATTAACAAATCCTATTTTTTTAGAATTTTTAGAAGAGTTTTTATATTTTTATGGTTTTCTAATCTGGACAGAGGCAAAACGGTTGGTTTTTGAATTTTTAAAAATATTTAAAAGCCTAAAAAATGTACCAAATTTTTAGTGAAAACTTTACACAGTGGCAGGAGCCACATGACCGATTTTCACGAAATTTGGACTTGATTTGATATTTTCTTTAATTAAAATAAAGGCTCACAGTGCACGAGGACCTAAATGTAAGAAAAACTAAGTCCAGAGACCAATCAGTAATGAATCCAAGAAGCTGGGGGTCCCTCATGCAAAATTTCCAAGTCCCTACGCACGCTTCCCGTGATCTGGGCACAGAGGGACCTAAATGCAATAAAACTTACTTCCCAGGGCTTATTAACAACATGTGCTAAAAGTCCAGGGGAGAAGTTGCAAAATACCCAAAGATTTCAACACATGTCGAATAAAAGTGTTCATAGGGGTATGGATGCAAATATCAGAAAGTGTATTTCATTTAATAACACATCAAAACATAAGCCCAGATGATGCAATTTCACCAAAATTCACGTGACAAAGCACGTGTCTCACATACACATGGATGAAAATTCAAATAAAGTAAACATCCAGGTCCTAAGTGCAATTATTCCAATATAAAAACAACTATATTCTATATTTACAGGACTAACTAATAAAAGAAATAAACAGAGGGGCCTACAAGAAATTTACCCCACTTATTATCCGAGGGCTGGAGGTATGCCACGTACGAGATCAGACGGTGGAGGTGCGCTGCGCCTCTTCTGAGAGCCCTGGATCAGATCTGACGACGGAGAGCTTGCCACGTGGAGGATCAGACGGCTAAGGTATGCTGTGGCTAACCCTCGCTGAATCAACAGTCACGATCGACTCTACAATGGATCTGACGGTGGCTGGCTCCTCGCTGATGAACGCTCGAGATCAAAACTGGACGAGGGGGGCCGATCTGACGGTAGGGGAGGATCCTCCAAGAACAGGTGTCCGGCGACGTTCGCTGGCTCGATACTCGCGCGGGGGACTTCCTATGATGCTGCTGAGATGTGCAAAAGATTCGTCAAGGTGCTCCGCAGCTCGTGGATGCCTCCGATGAGGCTGGAGACGTCGGAGACGCTCCGGCGACGAGGAGGCTCGTAGCTCGGGTGCCCAAATGAGTCGACCTCCCAGATGGGGTCCTTTGACCTGCACAGTGGCACCAAAGCAATCTCGGATGGAGGGCAAATTGCCTCGACCCGGTTAGAGGTGAAATGGGTGTCTAGATGGGTCGGGGCGGCACCCTCCGGCGATGAGATGACGAAGGAGGGTGGACTCCCAGTTCCTGGGCGAACTGGGTTGGATGGACGAGTGAAGAAGGTGGAGAGAGGTCTGGTGAAGGTGATGGTCGGGTCGAAAGGACAAATGGGTGGTCGGAGTGAGTTGAATTGGTCGGCGATGGTGGCGGAGCGATTTGGGGGAAAACTGAAATTAGGCTAAACTACAAGCTAAAGGAACTACCTGGCGGATGGAGTCGACTGTGCTGGAGCTCAGGGAGCTCCAAGGGTCATTGCCTCAAGGGGACGTCGCTTCTCGAAGCTGAGCTCGCTCGGTGGCGGAGCACGACGGTGATCGCCGCCGGATCAGTGGTTCCCGGCTGCCCGAGCCTCGCTTCGACTCCCTCTCGCACGGCTGTCACTCAGGCGAGGTGGAGGAGCTCACTGGCAACGAGGGGGAAGGCCAAAGATACTTGAAAAGGCAGCCTGAGCTGGAGTTTTATACGGCCAGGGGTCCGAGAAGATAAACGTCGGGCAAGCATATCGGAGCTCGGATCCCTAGGCAAAACGTCGGGTGAGGGTCTCGGATCTACAGGGAATACATGGAGCCCGGGGTTTGAGGAAGTGGTGGCGGATCATACGGGAAAAAATGGAAGAAGAACAGGTCGGGCGCATATCCGGGAAGGAAGTGGTCCAGGGGGAGAGTTGACCGGGGGTCAACAATCCCCCGTGGACCAATCAGAAGCCCCCAATTATTATTTATTTGGAAATTTATTTAAAAATAACAAATGACCTTATTTTGAAAAACTTAAAACATAAAAAATGTTTATTTATTTTCAAATTATTTTTTTGTGATTTTTATTTATTTTTTTGAAATATAATTTAGGTATTTACAAAATATTATTATTATATATAGGTATATACATATGTATTTTTGGATTTTTGATTTTTAACTATTTATTTTTATACATTTTATTCCAATTTTACATTTTATTTATTAGATGAAATTTGAATAAAGGTATATTTTTATTTTATTTTTATTTATGTACATACATGGTATATATACAAGGTGGACTTTGATTTTTATTTTATTTATTTTTATTTTATTTTCATTTTTCTGATTTTTGTTTTATTTATTTACACCATGAAATGTGGAATATCTACATATTTTTATTGAATTTTAATTATTTATTTACAAGGTGATAATAAATAAGTGAGTGGTTCTATGTACATGGCATATATACAATGATGAAGGGCATTTTTATTTTTGTTTTGTTTTTTCCCAATTTTATTTTAATTTTATATTTACAAATATATACAAATAATTATACACCCATTTTTATTTTTATTAAGAGGAAAATAATTTTTTATTTATTTACATGTATATGTACAAAACATGAGCTTCCCTATCACCCTCTGCTTGGGTTCTTTTGCGGTCAGGCCCATGCTGAGCCCTCCCTTGGGATTAGGTCGCTTAATATTTATTCTAAATATCTCCTTCTTTTTCTTTTATTTCTTTATTCTTTTATTTATGCACAAAAACATGCTAATTATTCATTTTTACACAATGCATGCTGAATGGTAATTATTGCTATTTACAAGGATATACATGTGTTTTGCATAGGTTTTGTAGCTAAAATAAAAGAATAAAGAGTGATGAATGGGTATTCATCAGGACTCCATGAAAGGTGACTCCAGCAGATCAGTCTCGGGTGGATGTGACGGGAAATATGAAGGTGGATGTGGATAAAAGTCCGAGGTCTGAATCTGTGGCTGAGGAGGATATGTACAAAAGTCAGGAGAAAAGTCCTCATGGAAAAAGGGAGGTGGACCGACTGAAGTGAATGAGTGATCCGCAAAGTACGGATAAAATGCGCTCCAGTCGGCCATCTCGAAACAAGAGGAAAATAATAGTCAAGAGAACACAATAGTCAAATCAAGAGAAGCGAGAAAAAGGCGCAAATGCGCAGAGGTGATCTAGAATGCATGATGAATCCACGATTCATCATCTCAATATATTGATCTTAGCAAAATCCCTGAGTAAAATCCTAGAAAAATGTCCATAAAATCAATAAATTAACAAAATAACTCTTGTAAATAAAACACACTAATTATTGTATATTAGATTGTACAAATTAAATCAACAATAAAAAAGCCGCAAAATCAAGGGAGTTTCTCACCTGTAAATAGCCTAAAACTTCATGTATTTTTAATAATTTCATTTTAACTCCTTTTTGGCTAATTCTTTCTCCAACGTGTTCACAACAATGTATATAAAAATACAAAAATACAAAATAAATTTTATCTCAAATAAATGCTCCTAGATCCTAAAGGAAAAAAGCCGTAAAGACCAACTTCCAAGCTAAATTCCCGCTCCGTATGAACTCCAAATTCACCAAACTCACTTTTAAAGTTCAAGTTAGAAAATTATCTATCCAACTGAAGGTTTCATTAAAATCGGAGCTCGTTTGCAAAAGTTGAATTTTGGGACCTAGATGTACATTGTATATTATGTATGTTCATTCTTTCTTCATTTTTTATTTTTCCTTTCTTAATTATTAAAATACAAAAAATAATGGTGGTGTTGTATTTTGATTGTAGTATTTTAATGTATTTTCTTATTGTACATAGCTACTATTAAAAAGATAAAAAATTATTATAAAATAGGAAAGCAAACAAAAAAATTGTACATGTTGTATATCTTCTTTTGTAAATTCTCCACTATTTCTCTTCTCTTTTTATTTTATTGTATTCAAAGTAATCTACTTTATTTATTTATTATTTTTCCATTCTCTACAATAACTTCCATTCTACCACCAACCTCCATTCCACTCCATATTCTTCATCCAACCTCCCATTCAACTCCACTAATAATATAACCTCCCATTCAACTCCACCAATAATCTAACTTCTCATTCAACACCACCACCATTCTAACTTCCATTTCTTCTTCTCTTTATATTCATATGTACATTCTCATTTTTCCTCTCATTACTTTGTAGTATTTTGGCTAGCTCCACTGCTTTTACCAATAGTTGGAACATAACAACAATTGCCATATACACATCCCGACTTAACCTTAGGGTACAACATGGTCGACCAGACAAAACTGAATGGAGAGGCCTGCACCGTACGATCTTACTGACTTGATTGACCTGAGTGATAGAGACCACATTGACCAACCTTCATATCACCCATTCGGAGAGCCGACATATATAGGGGATTGGATTCATGTGACTGATTTACAGACCCCCTGTCTACTAACTCCGCCTGATGAGGCTCCGACCAACAACTGCCATACATATGGGCCATACTCAACCCAGTATTGCACACCCGAGTCAAGGTGTGTTGAGTATAAGAGCCCGAGTTCTCAGCCGTATCCTCCAATTGCGTCGACTTCTCTCATGAAGTGTCATGAGAACTTATTGGAGGATGACATTGGTAGACTGATTAAGAGTCCAGGTAGGAATGTGGATCATGGATTTTGCGGATTGAATTTTAAAAACCTGGAAGACACTGGATTGACCACACGTCATGTACAGCTAGAGTCCCTTCTACCTCCCTCTTCTACTAACCACTTTTCCTCCAAACTTGAGTCTGTACATTCTCCTAGTCCTCCTTCACCTATCAAAAAGATCAAAAAAATGGAAAAACCAGAGAATACCATAGAAATTGAAAAAGGAAAAGATTTACAAAAATTGGATCCTGCACTTAGGGAAGCATTGGATAGAAAGTTGATTTTTGAGCTTCCCTTAATAATGGCTATTGAACACTTCCCCGACCTTAAAAGATTTGTGAGAAGTAAATTGATGCCTAAAAGGTCGGGTAATAAGAGAACAAGGACTGAGATACATATAGTGTCTATGGCCACATCTTTGATGATAGGGAGCTCCCAAGAGCCGCAGAGTAAAGCGGTTGCCTAGGTTTGATTGTGAAATCAAAGATACCACACTCACCCATGCAAGAATCGATGATGACTTGCCGATTAATATCCTCCCGACCTCCGTGTTTGCCAAGCTCAAACTCGGATCTGCCAAGAAGTCAAGAGAGATCATTCAGTTGGCAGATCGGTCTGTTAAACGGTCGAGAGGAACTATTTCAGTCATCGTTACTTTCGAAGGTGCTCTATTATAGGTGGACTTTATGATCATTGATATTGAGCATCGAGGAGAGTTCACCCAGTCTCCGATCATTCTCGGAAAGCCGTTCTTAGCTTTGGCTAAGGCAACTATAGATTGCGAGACCAGGGATATCGATTTCACTGCATTGGGAGCACTCCGACCTCACCCGATCTTTGAGGACACACGATATTCCAAGGTAACCCGTAATGTTGCAGACAGTCGTGACCTTCGAGAGACAGTTGAGTCCCGTCTCTCTATTACACCTGAGATACCGACTGTCCAGACGACCATTGGTTTAGAGACTTCCTACAACCACACACTGCATACTGCTTGCACCACCACCGCGACAGCTTCTAGAGAGGACTCACGACCAGAAGCTATCATTGAATCGGACATGACCTTTGTGGATTGCCTTGATCATTTTGATGATCCGACACAAGAATCCAACAATGTCAAGCCAACTGAGAACACTGTGCCTTATCAGAGACGTGTGCTGACCCTGCAGGAGTATTACAATGCATATGGTGACTCATCTGATGATGAACCTCTGGTCAGAACCTCACACACACCACATCCAGGACATACACCAAAAGAGACAACTGGGACCAAATTGACCAATCTTGATAAATCGGTTGCTCCATCCTCTAGTCGGTCATCTGGTAAGAAGAAGACGTGTATTGATTCCTTGAGGTGTTCCCCCGAACTCCTTAAGACGTATCAATCTCCTCTTCCTCTTGATGCTTCAGGTTCTAGAAAATCGACTAAGAAGGTTACCTTCGATGTTCCAGAGAAGGAACTTTCTGAGGAGTCCTCATCAGGTCCGGATGAGGTGATCTATATGAGTGAGCTCAGTTCAGCTGTTCTGAAGCAATTTTGAGCAAGCAGCCATGTGTCGACCCTCGTTGGACGTTCCCCACACCTCACTATTATTCCTCTACGAACGATTCTGACAGCGACACATATGTATATTACCCACCCCCTCGCTCCCGCAAGAAGGTCCGTCACAAACCTTCTTGATCCCTGTACAGATTCACTCCTCTTGTACATTCTCCCTTCTTTGTATATTCTCCAGATCACATCGGTTCTCACACTTACTCTTGTCCTATACTTAGGCTTACCAAGAGCCTAAGTATAGGGGGAGCCGATGCTCGCCATGTGTATACACTCATCCATTTCTCCTCTTGGCCTCGTCCGCCCCATTTTTGCTCTTCTTCTACACTTAGGATGTCCAGAGCCTAAGTATAGGGGGGCGGATCGACTTTTATACTGTTCATTATTTTAGCCATCCTACGCTTAGCACGAGCTATGACTTTTTCTCGCTTCTTGTGCCATGATGACATAGCACATGCTAAGTATAGGGGGGCGTGTATATATTACATATATACTTTACCCATAGCTCGTACTTTCACGTATTTTTGTATATATTATGGGGTGGGTAAAAAAAATAAAAAAATAAAAAAATTCAAGAAAAATCTCTTCTCTTTATATTCATTTGTACATCCTCATTTTTTCCCATCCGCCATTCTAATAGAAAAAGGAGAGAGCTTGGAGTGTTTTGTTGGTGACAGCGGCGAGACATCTTCCTCAAGCGACGACCTCCTTCAGGCGAGATCCGCGGAGCTCCGCTCCGCGTCACGAGTTCCCCATCGAGCTCGCTCAGCCTCTTCGATTTTATTTCGCCAATCGGATCGAGGCGACGACAGGAGTCCAGTGTAGCTGCTCCGCCAATCCGGCGAAGAATCAGGTAAGTATTCCTCTTCATTTCCCACGTTATTTTATCTTATCTAATATTGTGTCCTTTGTTTTGTCACCGTCATTTTTATATATTACTCCACCATCCAATCTCCACCATTTACCAGTTTCCCCCTTTATGTACATATTTATTTTCTTTTTGAAAACATAAAAAATTTAAAAAATCTAAAACAAAAAAAGAAGTTTTCTTTTTTATCTATTACAACAACCAACTAAAACCATCAAAAAAATTAAAAAATTAAAAAAGGGGTCGCAGGCCATGCCCGCCTCCCCTCCCCTTTCCTCCAAGCACCGCCACCGCTGTCGCCGCCCCCATCGGCTCAACCGCCCGCTCTACCCCCCGGCGGCGCGGCCCCGTGCGCGGCTCGCCGCCCACTCTTCCTCCGCAGGTCCGTCCGACTCCGACTCCAGCCGCCGGAGCTCCCTCCGCCGTCCAAGCGCCATCGCGCGCCGACCACCCACGGCACCTACCGCACCTCACCTCGCCGTCCCTCCTTCGTCACCCGCCCGCGTGCGGCGGTGCCGACTCTAGCTCTGGTGGTGAGCCGCCACTGCGACCCCGCCGTCCGTTGGGTTCTTCCACCCTTGCCGTCCAGAGAGGAAGAAGAAGGTTTCTCTTGTTTATTTTTTATTTTGTAAATATTGCAATAAATTTCTTCGTAGAATTTGTAATTGCAGTATAGTCCCTGTGCATAAATTTAAGTTATCTTTTCAATTTCTGTATTTGCACGGATACCCTTATGTTTGGATGTTAATTTGGACCTCATTTATGCATCTTTTTGTTCAATGAAAAATTCCTCTGTGATGAGCAACTAATTGTCTACATTTTTATAATTTATTTATATTTTTGTGAGATATTGTGAATTAATTAAAAATGCTTAACTGAAATATTGTATATTTTACCCAAATTGAGCACTTAAAATTATATCTGACACATTGTTGCTCTAAAAAATCCACAAAAATTAGGAATGATGCCCTGATATGTGATTAACTTACTATCCAAATTTCATCCAAAGTGGAGATGTCTTGTGCCTGAAATAATTTGTAGAGTGAATTTAGTATTTGATTTTTAATTAAATCCACATATATCCTTTTTGTGAAATTTCAAATCTCCTGGATTTCTTATCTAATTCTCTTTCTGAGATAATTTGCACTCTGATTAATTTGACATTATGGATTTATTAGGAATTAATTACTCACTCTCACTCTGTTTCCACTAAAAAATATATAAAAAATTCATATTTTGTCAAAAAAAATCCAAAAATATTACTGTAGCTTCCTTGCATAATGTTTTCATTCCACTAAATTTTTCATGATTTTTGCTTTCTGTTTGTGTGAGAAATTACGAAAAAACCCATAAAAAGTGTGCATTTCCTTGTTGCATTTTAACCCCTAAAATTCCAAAAAATGTGTTTTGTGTTCATCTCTGGATTAGTATTCTAGGAAAAATATAATTTGGCTGAATTGAACTGATTTGGCATTAAGCTTAATTTGGCTAAGTTGTATGCTTTTTTAGTATATTAGTTCACCTGCATTGTGCATTTTGGCATTCGTTTTGCATTAAAAAATATAAAAATATACCGCTAGGAAATCTAGATCTAAGTTTTCAAATTAACTCCAAAGTTGTTCCTTTGCCTCCCTGTATTCGACTCCGGACTTGTCCAGAATATAAATTAAGCCGAGACACTCTTCACGTAGATCCTTCTCTCGGTTTTGACTGAATCGCTAAGTACACATACTACAACGTGTCCAAATTAAATATCGTATTTAGCGACTCGTCAATGCACACAAACAATCATAAGCAAAATTCACACAAATCAAACGCTCAATTCACCTACTCAACTCGGTGAAGATCACAAAAATGAGGTCTTTTTGTGTTATCTATTTTAGAGTTAGGTGAGAAGTCCAAAAATTGCACAAACACTTCGGGGGGTGAATTGGGATTTTGGCACTAATCCTTAGTGTGTACGCGAGCAAGTAAAAACGAAGACAATGAGGGGATTACTCATCCTAAGACAAGGTTTTTCGTTTTGGTTGATTTTAGGGTCAAGTAATGTTAACAATCCCAATTTTATTTGTTATCACTTTTTTTGGATTTTTAATGAGAAATGCACGAGCCTATCGAGGAGTCAATTTTACTTAGCACCTAGGATGGCAAAATATGAGGAATGGTCGGAAAAGCAATGCAAGCGGCAAAATGATGATGTATGCTAAAGCGTAAATGCTCACCTTGTTGCCAGCACTCTACATGCAAAGATGCTCAACAGAATTGAAATATAATCTATATGCAGATGCAAGCCGATGAAATCGACCTAGGGTGAGAAGATGCTATTAGCGTGAAGCACAGTTTCAAAATTTGACTAAGTCCAAACATTTTCTATAGGAGCATGCAATGGTGATTAATGTATTTGGACCTAATACTATCGACAAGCAGATCCTACAGCTAAAGGCTCAATCACACAAATAAGGAAAACAAAACCGACGAAATAAAGAAAAAAATGCGATGAAAACCGTGAAAAGCCGCGGTGAGCCCCCAAGTGAACAATCACTTGGAAATTGGTCCTGAATGTCCAAGTCATGAGTACCTGTATTATTACAACAATAGAGTCTCTCTCTCACTAAAACTAAACAAATGAATACAATAAAATAAGTAGATCTAAATCTTCAAAAATCTCTAAGTCTCCTCGGTGCAAGGCGAGCAAGCCACAACTGGATTCACGTGGGTGCGTAGGCGCCTAGGGTAGAGCGCCTCCCTCGATCCGCGATACCTCGCACAAAGTCAGCAGAGAGATGGGTTAGACAACTCAACAAGATATATCAAAAATAGAGAAAGTAAATGAATGGCAAATATAGGAAAATAATCACAATCAAGCAAGAAGCTGATCTAAGCGATGTTGCTCCCCGGCAACAACACCATTTGTTGAAGACGATTTTTCACGGGTTTAAAGTAATCCACACAAGGTGGGATCACAATGTCGCTGAGGCGACTCGTAAGAAATCAGATCTTCGAACAACAATTAACCCACATATAATATCAAGCAATGGAAATCAACGTGTGGAGTTAAAATTTATTATAACTCTACAAAATATGTGTATAGGGTAAGTAATGTAGAGTGTCGAACACAGGAAGCAAACATGTAGATCGGGTAATCAAGCTCAAATGCGAATGTGATGACTTATTTATACAAGTGTTATTTTTTGTGGGTTTTTAATTTTTTTTATTTTTATTTGATTTTTGATTTTATTATTTTATATTTTTATTTTTAATTTCTTATTTTATATTTTCTTTTTATATTTTATGTTGTTATATTTTCTTTTTCTTTTAATAAGGATATAAGACTATATATGATATATATATAAGAGATGAGAGAGAGAGAGAGAGATAAAAATAGGTAAAAATATTCAAAATACAGAAAATAAAGTATTTTTGTGATTTTTATATTTTTCTATATTTAATTATCTACAACTTTCATGTACAACGATTCTTCATTTGAAGTATAAAAAGTACAACTAAAAATAAGTCCCAAAATGAATAAAGAATGCATTAAATAAAATGGATTTTTATTGGTAATTTGGCCCTTATCTCCCCCTACTTTATTCCTTGTCGACATAGTCATCAAGATGCCTAGGTTTCGGGTCATAAAATATATACAATATTTTATTAATTTTCTTTTCTTTTCTTTATTCTATAATTTGGCTTTAAAGAACCGCGATTTATACACTATTTACACAATGATGCGTGAATGCTAAAATGCCTAAATTAATCCTATTTACACGCATTTACTAGGGTTTTAAGGCCAAAATGATAGAATAATGATGATGAAACGTAGATTCATCAGCTCCTTCATTTAGACATTTGGGGTCCTAGTCGTGTCCCTGACCTCCAAGGACACCATTTTTATCTTTTAGCAATAGATGATTTTTCTAGACTTTCCTGGGTCTTCTTATGAAGAATAAGTCTGAGGTTGGATCTACTATCATGTATTTTATAAATGAAATAAAAAATATTTTTCTGCCAATGTCAAGTATATTCATTCCGACACTGCCTTTGAATTTTGCACCTTACATCTTTCTGAGTTCCTTAAATCCCATGGCATCATTCATCAGACCTCATGTGTCTACACTTCCCAACAGAATGGTGTTGCCGAGCGCAAACGTCGTCACTTACTTGATGTAATCAGAACATTGTTGATACAAAGCCATGCTCCTCATTCTTATTGGGGCGATGCTGTCCTTACTGCGTGCTATCTGGTAAACCATATGCCATCGTCCATGTTAGGAGAAAAGATTCCTTACTCGATCGTGTTTCCTGAGAAGGATCTCTTCTCTCTTACACCTTGTGTGCTTGGATCTATTGCCTTTGTTCATGAGGTATCTCCAGGGCGTGACAAGATCTCTCCTCGAGTTGTCAGGTGTGTGTTTGTCGGCTACTCTCGTACCCAAAAGGGGTATCGCTGCTTTGGTCCACTAAGCCAAAAATACTTTGTTAGTGCTGATGTTACTTTCTTTGAGTCAGTCATGTATTTTTCTCCTACAGGTGACAAACTTACTCCACCTAACTCCAATGATGAGATATACATGCCACCACCTCCTACAATTGATTCCTCACCTTCACCACCACCTCCTCCACCACCTCCGTTGGTTCAGTTCTTACCTCGTGATGTTCCTCGTAGATCTCGCCCTGGCCGCCATGCTCACAAGCCTTTCCCATCATCCAACACGCCTCAGGTATGTAATGAGCATATTACTTCCACTGATGGCACTACTGAATTAACTGTACAACAGGAGGAACAGGTACCCCCTCAAATGAGAAATATACAGGCCCATGATCTTGACGTTCCAATTGCTCTGCGAAAGCAGAAACAGGCGTGTGCTACTTACCCTCTTACAGCTCAAATTTCTTTGAATAGGCTGTCAGGGGATTTCAGGAGATTTACGTTAACACTATCAACCGTACAGATACCAAAGACGTATCAGGACGCTCTCAAAGATAGTCAATGGAGGTTAGCTATGGAAGAGGAGATGGCTGTGGTACATTCACGTGGTACGTGGAGTCTGGTTCCTGCTCATCTTGACACATCAGTCGTGGGATGCAAATGGGTGTTTACTGTAAAACACCATGCGGATGGCAGTGTGGATCGCTATAAGGCGAGACTTGTAGCACGAGGATTTACCCAGACATATGGGGTGGATTATCACGATACTTTCTCCCCAGTTGCCAGACATTCTACTCTACGCATTCTCCTTGCTGTTGCTGTGACACGCGATTAGCCTCTTTATCAGCTTGATGTGAAGAATGCTTTTCTCTAAGGTGACCTATAGGAGGAGGTTTACATGCAGCAACCACCAAGGTTTGCTGCTGAGGAGGAGTGCTAGAAAGTTTGCAGGTTACACAAGGATATCTATGGCCTCAAGCAAAGTCCAAGAGAATGGTTCCAAAAACTCTCAGACTTGATAGAACAATAGGGGTTTGTACGATCAACTGCTGATCACTCATTGTTCATTAAAAAGACCGAGACAGGTATACCAGTTATTCTTGTTTATGTTGATGACATCATTATTACAGGAGATGATGCGTAGGGTATTCAGGATGCCAATGACTTCCTAGGTCAACAGTTTGTGACCAAGGACCTTGGACATTTACGTTATTTCCTCAGAATAGGGTTTGCCGGAAATCAACGGGGTCTTGTAATGACCCAGAGAAAATATGTTATAGATCTTCTTTCAGAGACTGGCATGGCAGATTGTGATCTGCCACTACTCCGCTTGACCCAAGCATGAAGCTCTATGATGATGATAGTGAGGAAGTAGACAAGAGAAGATACAGAGAGTTGGTTGGCAAGCTATTATATGTAACTATTACTAGGCCCAACATAGCATTTGTAGTAAGCAAAGTGAGTCAATTTATGGAGCAGCCCAGACATGCACATATGGATGTACTCCATATGATTCTAAGATACTTGAAGACTTCACCTAGTATTGGACTTCTTTTCCGCAGAGGAACATCTCTATCAGTAACAGCATGCGCAGATGCACATTATGCTGGGTGTCCAAAGGATAGAAAGTTTACATCTGGATTTGCTGTGTTCATAGGAAATTCTCTTGTTTCATGGAAAAGTAAGAAGCAGACGGTGGTTGCTAGATCAAGCGCTGAATCAGAATACAGATCCATGGTTCAGGCTAGTACAGAGATGATGTGGGTCAGATCTGTTCTTACTGACCTGACTATAGAAGTACCTCTTCCCATGCACCTCCAGTATGATAATCAAGCTGCTCTCTTCATTGCAAATAACCCAGCCTTTCATGAGAGGACAAAGCACATAGAGGTGGATTGTCACTACACTCGTGACATGATACAGAAGGGTATTATCACTACTACACATGTCAGCTCTAGAGATCATACAACAGATATACTTACAAAGGCTCTAGCAAGAGGACCTTATCAGAAATGTTGTTCCAAGCTGAGTCTTATTGATATCTACGCTCCAGCTTGAGGGGGAGTGTTGAGATAATTCCTATTTTTGTATTGAGATAATTCCTACCTTTTTCCTTTTTGCTTTATCCTTTGTAAATCTCTATTTATCTTTTTCTTAATCTGTATTTTATCCAATGGGTTTTTCTCCTATATAAGAGAACCCTTGGACCTTTCATAATAAATCTAAGTTTATCCCTTTAACAGATAAGAATTGCTATATGGATCGTCGCTAATAATACAATGAAATAAATTATATTCAATGCAGTATAAAAAATTATTTCACAACAAGTATTATCGTCACTATATATTTAAGGACGACTATTTTGAAAAAAAACATCATTATAACACAATTTTATTGTAGTGAAATATCTTGAGAGCCTTTCCCTCGACGAGTCTCTTGATTCAATGGATGAGATTTTTTTAAGAGAAAAAAGGAGAAAAATATTTTAACAATGAAATCTACATTACCCTGCCCATGGAAGTTCTATAACGAAACTCAAACAAAAGTTATGGTGTAAAGATTTACATCCTAAAGTCTCATTTTTTTCCACTGGATGATAGTATACTTGGTTGATTGCACAAGATAAACTAGACTTGCTTAATATAAATTAGCTCTGGTCCACCCACAAAAATTAGCCAAAGGCAAAATTTTTATCCAAGCATCTCAGAGGAGCTTAAATAATGATTAAATCCTTTTGCTAACTACCATCTCGCTTTCTTTTTAATTTTCTAGTTGTTTTATGTTGTATTGGTTTGACGAGCCCTAAAAATCCATGGTCGTCCTCGCACTTGGCAACAACTCAAGCAAAATAATGTGATGGGTAATTCCAACCTTGAGGATGTGAGCGATATCATTTTGGATGAAAGATGGCCTTTTAGTAAAAACGAAAGAAGGGGGAAAACTGAATTCTTTTTTAAAATAGGCTTTTATAACTTTGGTTATGAAGTTGGCATGGACACATGTAGTTTCTACATGTTCAGGACCGTTTTGTAATACCGAACTCTCGTGGCCCTAGTTCCATTTATATTTAGAGCTAAATCTGATCATTTTTTTAAAAAATACAATTTGGTTCAGTGAGATGGAGCCCCTAGAAGAACGTAAAAAATCAAGAAATATTATTCGAAACTCCAAGTAATATACCACAATAAACTATCTATCATTACTAAACACACATTTATATATATATGTATACACACACGCGTACACACAGAAATCCAAAGTTCATGATGGCATTCACACAAGGCAAATGAGAAAAATCAACAAACCAGGGATAGACAGACTTCACGCGACAGTAATACAATAACATACAGTCTCTTGGTAATCAGCCAGTGGATGGCGACAAGAGGGACAATTTGGAGGGAAATGACACTTGCACCAGCTCATGGCACAGTCCCTGTGGAAGGTATGTCCACATGGAAGGCTCACAGCCGGTTTCTGGTCAGCCTCCATGCAGACTGGACATCCATCCTCTCCGGTTACGGTTGCTGCCAGCGTCGAAATAAGCTCCAACGCCGCCTTACATGCGACGGCGTTCTGATGACGGCGTACCAGCCAACGCAACGCGTAAATGAGTGAAAGGGCCAGGAAATAAACAGCAACACAGTAAGGCAATATAGCTCCAACAGAAAGTTTCCCGCAGCACAATTTATCATCGGAATTATGATTATTGAACATTATCACCTACAACATAAGCAAATTCAGAAAGAATATCTGAGCGTACGGATCATGGTTACATATAGTTTGTCATCCGATTTTTTCTGCATACATGACAACTGGACTTACTAAATCCATTATTTATCTGAAATTATATATTACGGTGTCACAAACTGATCATCAACGTAAATAAAATCAGGTGCCTATTGTCATTACATTGAGAATAATACAACGTCTCAAATATTATCTGGCATGCTTCTTACCTAAACTCCCAACCCGGTCCGGTTCTTTTGCTAATCACACCAACTATGTCTCGTTCTAATAAGAAGTTGTATACATATCAAGGGCAATCAAGTGAAATTAAGGGCATGTACCAGCGTAACAAAGTATATTATGAATAAAGTGGCTCATATATAGGAAAGATTCGATCTTTGCAAGTGGAAGATAAGTTAGACATATCTAGAATCAATTTCAGCAATAAGTATAGTTATAGATGAACATAATGAACAAGAATGGTTCGATTACAATAAAATTCCCATTTAAGGAATATGTTAAGAAGTACAATTCTAATTATCCGTAAATATTGTGCATCTAAGGCAGTCACAACTATGTCTCCTTGTATATCACCTCAGTTTTCTTATGCAACTAGGATGATGACGTGTACTTCATCATATGATATAGTTGTTTTGACCATTTCTATATGATTTGAGAACCTAGAGTAGCTCTATTTTTAATTTGCATTTGGTATCTTAGTTTCTATACCTTAACAATGAAAACAAAATTGTTGCACTAGTACAAGACTATATACCTATAGGTGGAAACTACAGAGGAGACAAAGAACATCACCAACTTAGCTAGCTACCAGGGCCGATGGGCCGTCTTTGACCACAGCTCATCTCCCCTTTTGTGTTAGATATATCACCCCTAACTGCTTCTAATGACCTACTAAAATCTTTATTCGACCATAAATCCTTCATCTCGCAAGTCTCCTCTTTGAAGTTGATGAAATCCAATTTCAACATGGATGGATTCTAGCTACGTAATCCCTCCTTTTCTTAAGTGGTTAAGAGATCTTAGGCATTTTCGATCAATGGACACAACCCTTTCCATACGTGGCAACTCAAGATCAAACGACTCAAAACATATATCGTCTCTTGAAATCAAGAAAACGTCAAACCCTTTGATGCAAAATATGCTCTCCTTCTCAACAAAATCAAAGATATTGAAACTCCAACATGGAACCTCTCCAAACCCCTCGCCCTTGCTGAGCTATCAAAATATCAATAAGAGCTCGAGGACACAAATTTTGATGAGTTCTTAGGATGCAATTTAGGAGCTGAAATATGATTCTTGCGTGAGGGCAATCGAAATACCAAATTCCCCCATTCAATTGCCTCTGCAAGAGGCAAGAATACCATTCTAGCCCTTTGTGATCTGAATGGAACCTTACTTTGATTATACCTCTATTAATGCCCTTATTGCAGTAGAATATTACTAAAACTATACACCTCCTCCAAAGATGACAACCTTTCCATTTTGAGCTCTCCTTGCTGAGCCAAATCGCAAATCTCGAAGATTTAATAGTGCTAGTTACAGAGTCTTTTAGGTCATCCGCAATCTAAAACCTTAAAATCCTTTGGACCATATGGATGCATTCCAAGTTTTTCAAGAAATTTTAGGATATACTTAAAGAAGATTCAGTGAAGATGATCTGACGTATGACCTAGCATCGTTGTCGGGGTCATAGCTTCATTAGTAATGTTTAATTAGACCTTGATATTTAATAAATAAATTTTAGTGTAAATTAGATTATGTTTTGTTATGTTGACTTAATATTTTGTTTATTTTTTTTGTTGTTGTTTACTTGTTTGTTAAATTGTTTGCATATCATCTTTTGAGAATATCTATGCATATTTTGTTTTGGCAGAGCCTGTTGAGCCAAGTTGATCGGCTTGACACACATGCAAGAAGCTTGGAGCTCCAACTGAGAAGTTCAAAGTAACTGACGTTTTTAGAAGAGATAATCTAACTAGTTTAGTTGACTCAAATATTCTCATAATAATTTATGTTGTAAATTAATTGTAATTTAATTTCTATATACAACGATTCATAGTTAAGAACTCACATGTGTACTAAAGGACTTTTGCTAACTCTTATGGTGTATGTCGAGACCTATTTCAACCTTAACCAAGGATGGGGCTCGACTTGAGTGATCAATATTTAGGACCAGGCACACAACTCTTAGAGCTTACTTAGCTAATTTTGTTTGAGCCCTCGTAAATTAGATCACACTTCTTCATCATTAAAGACTCACTTAATTAAACATAATCAATATGTTTTATCTAGTTCAAACTTAATTCAATTCTATCATGCAAATAGAACTTATATATTAGGTTCGGTTTCTCGACCTACACTGCATACAATATAATTTTTACAATTTTATCTTGCATAAAGCATGAAGAGTGTTAGGAACCATTGTAAGTATACCTTTTTCTAAGCATTGATCATTTTTCTCTCTTGCATCAGGATTTTCTTGACTCCTTGATCATGATTTGTAACTTAGAATTAAAAGGAAACGGGATTGGACGTTAGGCGATCTATTTCATGTGCTCACATTAATCGAAGTTATAAATAGTATTAAAATTAGAATGGGTAATCACGTCGATATAATCTAACTTGAAATAAAAACAACCTTGTACAACAGGTGAGTAAAGCTCTCATTATATGCAGGTACTTACCCTCAAATATAGTAGGTAATGACGTTTCTACTAAGGTTAGAGCCCAAATCCTTGAATGTACTGCCTAAGTCTCAATTTCTAACTCTTGTGGATTTGGGATCTGCAGGTGCTTGCCTTTGACCTTAGTTTACATTTTGGTTGTGAATGCCTGGTTGTTCTCTAAGGGTGTGATATTGAACCCGACAACCCGTGAAGATCACCCATTTGATTGAGAGCTACCAGAAACATCGTTGGTCGTAAGGTGACTCCATGTGTGTAATGTACTTAAAGATTAGACTACCACCAACTAAGAATGACATATATATATATATATATATATATATATATATATATAATCCTACCAAACTTTTATGGCCTTCACATGTGAAGTTAGCGAGCTTAAAGGGTTCAATTTTCCATTTGTATTTACGAGTTACTCCCGTACATTCAAGTGCAATTGTGGGGATATTATCCGCTTAATTCAACATGTCCTTTGTGCATCTTCTTGAAAATAAAAAACGAATAGATGGGGGGATCTATTCGGACTTCGTGAACCTTTCTCTGAACCCTCCAAATATTATGTCTTCTGATGTCCATGATACCTCACTTTTTGGGCCTCCCTAAGTCATGATCCCTTCCTTGAGTCTAGGTTCACTCACTTAGAGGATGATCACACAACACCAACCCCTTTCTCTCTTACCTTCTCAATAAGGAAGACCTTTGCCTAGGTGAGCTCAATTGGATTTCCACCTCTTCTTCTAACGTAAACCCACTTTTTTATGAAGGAACTGTAGAACATTCTTACACTATGCCAACCAAGAAGTAGAATGATGATGAAGATCAGGATATACTTGTGTATTGGCAGCCTCTGAGCATCAAAACACTCTATTTAGAGCATATTTCATCCAACTTAATGTGGGATTGGACACACCGAACCGTGGGCAATATTCAAAATTAAGATGATAAATTAGGGATTTATTAAGAATCAAACCTTTTAAATGAATAACCTTAATTATTGGTTTTTAATTATTTGTCTATGTGGTGTATATATTCATCTATATTGTGTATTATTTATGTATTTTCTAATCATTTATAATCTTATAAAAAACAACTTAATATTTTAAATAATACTATCTATATATTTTTCTAAAATACCATAAAAGAATAAAATAATTAAAACATGTATTTTTTATATACCTACAAAAATACTTACAAAAAAAATTTTGATTGTATAGATTACTTATTTTACTCTCAAGTTCTATGCGCAAGTTGCAGATCTTGAAATGATCTCCAATTTTCATGTTAAACTTTTTTGCAATTCTTTATATAATCATTGACTATTGATTTTACAATGTTTATCATCTTTTTAAATTATTTAATTGGGCCACGTGGCTCACTCTCAATGAGCTGCATGGTAGGCACTTTATTACCTTCCACCCTTTACCTAGACCGTCTGATAAATCTTATCAGACGACCCTCATTTAATCAAACCCATCTTTTCTTAGATTGTCTGATGCGCTTCATTAAATACATCTCAGCCATCCACGGTTTTGCACACACCCTGATCAGGGCAACCTTATCTCCATTAGGCGGTCCCTATATCATCTCCTTCATCGCATCCCATTTCCCCATTCTTTCACCAACTACAACCCACCCCCATCTCCTCATTTTCCAACAACATAACATGTCTAGACCACTAGGACTCGCCACGAACATTTAGCCTCGACACCTCTCTTCCTCCTACAACCTCCACTTTGTGTCTTCTATCTCACGTTCCCTTCCATGGGCAAATTGAATCCTCCTCAAAAACTTTTGTCAACCACCACTTCTCCTCCATCAAAACTCCCCTACCGACAATCGTCTCACATTGATTGCAAGAATTAGGTTTCCTAACGTTCTGTCATGGAGGGCTTGTATTGTCCGACAACTCGGATCCTACAATCGTTGTAGAGGCCTCTCCCACAACACTCAGAACCCAATCATTGCAAATCAGAGAAGCAGTCAGCCAATGATATGTAAACAATGAATAAAATGCAGGGTGAAATTTATTTTACCCTACAAAATCTGTGTATATTTTTTTTTGTAATTTTCTTATTTTTATGCGTTCTTAATTACATTTAATTTTTATGGATTTTTATAGTTATATAGTTTCATATGTTTATATTTTTATATTTTATTTTATATTTTGCAATTTTTAATTTTTTAAAATTTTTCTGATATAATATATATTTACATAAAATAATAACGATATGATATAATATAAATAATATATAGATTACATAGTAAATATATATGTATATAAAATAATAGTTCTTTTTTTGAAAGATTAAAAAATAAAATAAACTAAAAAATTACCAAATAAAATGTTTTTGTGTTTTTATATTTTTCTCTATTTTACAATTTTTATAGAGTTTTTTCTTATATTCTAGTATTTTTAAGGCCATTTAATTTATCAGAACAATTAGAAAATATGCTGAATATTTTTGAGTTTTGAAAATAGATAATGGGTTCAAAATTTCCCAAAACTATTTTTAATATGTAGTATAAAATATAAAGAAATTTATAGAATAGAAAATTACTTTTTTATAGACTTTTTAATGATTTTTATAGTATTTTTAAGATTTATGATTTGAAGGTTTTGATTTTATATTTTTTAGTCATTTTAGCTCTGAAGGTAGAAGATATGATAATATACTAATACTTTTTTGGAACTTAAAGTTGGTTTTATAATTTTTTTGATTTTTATATGCAATCAGGGAATAAAATGCTCCTTTTTTATGGTCTCTCAATTACTTTAATCTCACTTCATCATCAGATCGACTTTTACTCAACGTAACAAGCACTATGAAAGGGCTCACTCTTTGTCGAAAGTGAAGGGTGCATTTGACCTTGTAGTCAACTTAGTTATGTAAGGCCTTGACACCATATGCTTCATACACAGAAGAGGCATATTGAGACTCCGCGTGCAGGAGAGAGTATGATGACATACATCCATGGAGTCTTCTTAACTACTAAGCTTGTTGGTTCTCTTTCTGGATAGAGTGAAAAGAGAGATGAATTGGAGGGCTTAGGACTCCATTCTTGTTTGATTATAATATTACCGGGGTGGATGTTGCTGATTGAGGAATTGATTATGGTTAGAAAATAGGGTAATGCAATAAAATACCAAATAAAATTATGGGCATTTACAAGTAATATAACATATATCTACCATATTTTTGCTAATATTTAAAATAAACATGAGCTATTTAATGAAAATATAAATGCATAAGATAATATACAAGGCTAGTAAAGGTATAATTGTAACTAAAATAAAGAACATGTGCTTGCATGCAATTTTCCTCAAAATATGACACTATATATACAAGTCTTAGGACTAAACATAAATAAATAAAGCTGTAGGGGGTAGGTTGCAAAAATTGTAGTGCCTCTGTGAGTCACGAGGACCTATATGTGATACTAGGAAAGTACATGGGGTCCTTGTAAATTTATACAAAGTTATTAAACTACATTTAATATTTGCAGAACTTAATGGTAAATACAAAAAGGCGATGAGGCTACTTAGATATTTACCTCAGGGTACACTATCAAACAGTGTTAAACCCACCACTTATGCTCACTTACGTTTATCTAGCGGTGTCAGGCATGTACCGGTTCAGCTTTGATCAACGACCCAAACTAGGTTAGGACCAAATGCTCCATCCAACGGCAGCGAAGTGGCATACAAGAACACAAAAGAACAAGCTCTTGGGCTTGCTTTGTTCGACCCAATCTCCCTACTCCAGTGTGCTTCCTCTTCTCTGACGAGTTCAAAGGCTTCGCGGTGGCACGTCGCACCTGTAGATGCCTTTTATGGGATCCGGATCTTAACGTTGGGGACCTAGAAGCTTTTCATGGTTCTTGACCACCTGTGCAATTCATCTCCAAGTGCCCTTCCAAGGCCTGAATCCTACATAAAAGTCTTTGGGGGCTCGAGGCGAGCCGACTAGACCCATATATGAAATTGTTGTGCAAATGGAGGTAGGCGATGGTGTTCTAACGAGGGGTAGCAGAGGAACTCGAATCAGGCCCGATCCTTGTAGGATTATGATGGAAATGATGGGGCTCTGGTGGAAAAATGAATGGGGAAGATGATGATGTGGTTGTGAAGTGAGAATAGGGGGAGATGTACAATGAATTAGAGAAAGAGCTTGAAGCTCCATCTTACAAAGGTCTTAAAATTAAACTAAATTACACACTACTCCTAGGAATTAAAAACTACATTAGAATATAGAATTAAAATGCATAAATAAACCTAACTACTAGCTCTACCTGACTAGAAGTCAAGGAGCAAAAAGGTGTCATTAGAGTAGCTCTAGGAGCACCTGGATATCCTTCCTCCACCTCTTATCCATGTCGACAAGGTCTGGAAACTCGAGCGCACAAACTCAATATAGGTGTCTCTTATTGGGGTTATGAGGGGAATTGGGATCAAATGCTGAAAAATGTTGAGATGGGTTTATTTATAAGCAAATGTTTGGTGAGGTTTGATCACGAGATGGCAAGGGACTGAGTGATTGATAGATCGATCAGATGGTTTGGCATGATGGAGGAAGGAGAGGGGTGTAATGTTAGTGAAAACATAGAGCAGTGGTTCGTCTCCAAAAAAATTAGAGAAAGTAGGAGGTTGGTGAGTCTGACAAAGGAGATGGGGTAGGTTGTACAGTTAACCGCCAGGTCAACAAAAGATGAGCCCTGATTGGGCCACGTGGACCAATCAAGTAATAACAATGAAGAAATCTATTATTAAATGAAAAAGAAATAACAAATTAGTTTAGTAAATAAAATCCAAAACATAAAAGTGTTTCTTATTTTATGTACATCTTTATGGATATAAACATAAAAAGGTATCTTACTTATTAGGTGTTAATATTTACTTGTATATACATATGTATATTTACATATATTTTGGTGATTTTTAATTTTTGTGATTTTTAAAGTTTTTAGCCAATTTATTTATTAACACACTCACACAAAGTACGAGTTATGGCTAAAGTATATATGAAATATATACACACCCCCCTATACTTAGCTCGAACGATGTCCTCAGAGTGATCAAGAACGATGAAGAAGACATAACTCGTGCTTAGTAAAAGGGAAGTGAAAAGGAATGGCTAAATACAGAAACGAATAAATGAATAGAATGAGAGGAACTCGGTGGTTTCCCCCTAAACTTAGGATTAACTAATCCTAAGTATAGCAAGCTGTACATGAAGGGAAATCCGAGTGGAGAATGAACAGGGTCTACCCCCCTATACTTAGGGTGAGATATCCCTAAGTATAGGCAGCAAAACAGGGGTAGAAAGACACGAAGAAAATCACGAATATATACAAGGAGGACATCACTCCCCCTATACTTAAGGTGGAGAACCTTAAGTATAGGCAATAAAACAGAAGTGATGAAACAGAACGAATGAACAACCCGGTGTTTCCACCCCCCTATACTTAGGATGAGCAATATCCTAAGTATAGCAAAGATAATCCTAAGCGAGACCTGGGGTGAGAACAAGAACGGAAGAAAGAAAGATCAAACAAGACGAAACACGTATATACAAAAGAGTACAATGTTGAGGTGCCTCTCAACAAGCGCTAGATTTTACGCCCCTAGCTGGGCGCAAAGGCTAGGACAACGCGGTATCAAGGTTCAGTACGGCATCGGTAAGGCGAATGCCGTACTGTCGTCGCAGTCTTGATATGAGAACAACGACGAAGTCAACAGTGTAAACAAAGACACCCAGGTATGAAATCAAGCGGGTGTCTGCTACCGGCCAGTGATATGGAAAGAAGTAATCGGGATCCGGTAGCACAAAAGAAATCATCGGCTTTGGATCAGACTGGAGTGAGAGTATGGAGCCGACGAAATCAAACGTGGAGAAGGATGGATCAATAATAGAATTCTCCACGTCAATCAGTGTCTCAAACAGGTGTGGATAATGAAGATCAGGAGACTCTCTAAGCAGACTGATATTCGATGCATGAAATAGAGTCAAATCAGGCAAATCATCGAATATCTTCAGAATGGGCTCATCCTCGTGAGGGTCGTCGAGGTGAGAAGACTCAGAATCAGAGTGATCTAAAGACTCGGTTCCGTGCTCCGTCAGATCAGTAACACTCTCAGAAAGTGAAACCGAGTACGCATCATGTGCGACATCCTCCCGCAGATAACCCTCGGGGAAAGATGCAAGATCAGAAGTGATTAGAAGAGGATCAGGATCTAGATCGGCATCTGCGCTGCTATCAAGTATCCACTCAGTGCACCAGGCTGCATCATCATCAAAAGTGTAGGTCTCGGCAATCTGGAAGCAGGAGAATGTACTAGTCAACATCGCGGAGGCTGGCAAAGTGTCTGTGGTCGATCCTCGCTCTGCGACTATGATGGCTGTCAGCTGGTCCTCAGGAAGTGTATCTGTCTCAACAAAGTGGAGGACAAAAGGCTCGAAGACGGGACTCTTTGTGTCTGTACTCTCAAAGTGGTGTCCCTCATCAAGCTGTGGCTGCTGAGCTGAGTCCTGGTGACTATCTGCATCCAAGAAGTGTCTCTGCAGGAAGGAAACTGACTCCTCCGGGACTGGAATCTGAAGTGTCTGAATCAACGGCTGCAAAAGCTGGGGCTCCTCCGGCTCCTGGAGTATCAGAAGATCTGATATCCAAGACTCGTCAACAGGGAACTCTGGGGCTGACTCGAACTCCAACTGGAATGCCAACGGGAACTCAAGTAGACTCTGGGTCCGAACCTCTGCTATCACAGTCATCTCCTCGGTCAGTGGTGCTGCATCATCCAAATCCTCGGTCTGGTGTGTAGAAGCCGACTCACCATGTGAAGTGACACACCGCACTGGTACTGTATCATCCTCATGTGTTGTCCCGACCGAAGCATCTCGTGAAGAAGAACTCTGTGAAAATAGCCTCGAGATGGTATCCAGGAAGTGAATGTCGGAACTGCGGTGTGAACCGCCACATGTGGTAATCACCAGTACAAGCTGCTCTGCGGTCATCCCCCGCATGGAGATCTCAATCAAATCTGTCAGTGGAAGTCCATGGTCTGGAAATCTCCTCAAGAGGTCAAGAAACCTTGGCCATGCCTCGTGCAATGGCTCCTGGGGGTCAACTGAAAAGTCCATGATCAAAGACCGCATGAAATCTGCTCTACGTGGGGCAAAGTATCTCTGTAGAAACTCTCGGCGTAGCTCTCCCCACGTCTCGAATGTCCTTCCCAAACATCAGTGCCATCTCATGGCTCTGTCGTGAAGCGTGAAGGGGAAGGTGCTGCTCATCAGCTCCTCTGCAGTGACGTCTGAATATCTCTGCGCTCTACAAAACTCCTCGAAAGCGGACATGTGAAGATAAGGCTCCTCGTGTGCCTCTCCTGAAAATGTCGGCAGTCGCTGAATGTAATCCAAATCCAAGACGAATGGACCTAGTGTAGAAGCTGACTGAGCTCTATGTGCTATATGTTCCTCCATCCTTCTGCAATAGGATATGTCTGCTGATCTCCACTGCTCTCTCTGGTCACCAACGGAGTGCGCTCTCAACTCAGCATCGTCCGGGTCTCGCATCTGCTCTATCTGGTATCCTCGGACGTCTTGCACAGCATGCCCAGAGCAGTGAGATGAAATGGAGGGAGGGAGCGGGAGGTTGGTCAGAGATCCGACCTCCCTAGAAGGTGGACTGGAGTGATGGTCAGAAAGCGAAGAAAAAGCCGCAAGAGTCGGCTCACAGTGAGGGGGATCCATCATCCAGGGGTAAAGGAGAAGAAAATGGAATGAAGGGAGGTGAGGGTGGGGAAGCAGATGGATAGAGAAGAGGATGGGGAAGGATCGAAGAGATCTGGGAATCACACAAGATGAACAAGCAAACCCCCAATTCACCTACGCACACAAAGTTGAAGACCGAAGGGATTGGTCAATTATCTTGTCGATTTTATTTTAGGTGATCATCCAGTCTATCAGAGCGATTACGTGAGGTAAATAGGTATCCAAATCTTTCTCAACCGACTGTCCCGTACTGAAAGCCGGTAATCAGTCAAGAATAGATCGGAGGCTCTATCCTAATGTGCGGATCACTCTCTCGCTCATCCAAACCAGACAAGGAGGGGGTTACTCTCCCCAAGACAGATTTTCAGTGAAGTGTCTTTTAGGTCAAGTATGATTAGCAGTCCCGATTTTATTGTTTTTGTTTTTAGATATTTTTCAAATAAAAAGAAACGCCTAACGATTTTTTCGGTTCTCCTGGTTATTAAGTCCAAAACAGGGGGGAGAAGACGAAAAAGCCGATGCACGATGAAATCAATGATGCATGCAAAGTCAGAAAGGCGTACCTGTCTCCAGCACTCTACATGCAATATGATCCGCGCATAAATATAAAGACAGAAAGTAAACTACCTAAATGATGCAGGCGGAAAACCGAGTCCCTAAACAGCAGTGCTACTCGAAAGAACGGCTAGCCGACCACCAGCCTCCAATCCAAAGGGTCCGGTCTAGACCCACCCCTCCTCTTCTCGACAGGTCGAGTTCAGGAGTAGCGCTTGACGGGGTGGGATCGCGGTGCGTAGGCTCGGAGGTGATGGAACGACTATTTTATTATTTATTTTTATTATAGGTCCAATTACCGCACTATAGGAACATGCAATTATATTAGGGTGTTTGGATCCTATGAGTTACGTCACAATCAAGCAGAAAATCCTACGGCTAGGGGCTCGATCAAAAACCGCGTAAACACCAGAAAAGGCAGTAAAAAGGAAATAAAACAAAGCCGCGAAAAGAAAAAGCCGCAGAAAAACTCAAAAAGCGACTACTAAGCCGTGCTCCCCGGCAACGGCGCCATTCTGATGACACGAAAATCCGAACGACTAAGGTAAAGGTATCAAAAATGGTCGTTGCGACCTCGATCGCTCAGATGTGTCAATCAAGAAAAAAATGAACCACTCAGAATAGATAAAATCGATCAAAATACGAAGTAGCGGTCCTGCTATTGGATTAACCTGGTATAGCACCCAGGGTCGAACTCAAGGAGCACGGGTTGGCCTCTCGGTCTACGAAGTAGTCAAAAGAGATAAAATAAAAGAGCAAAATATTTTTGGTGGTTTTTGAATATTTTATATTTTTTTGGATTTTTTAGTTTATTAAGAAAATGAGAAAAGCAACCAAGCACACACTTCAACAAATTATTAAATGCACTAAAAGTCAATCAAAAATTCTAACAAAAATGTTTTTATGTGTTTTATATTTTTTAATGTTTTTGGTGAATTTTTGAGAATTTTATGATCTTTATTTAATTTTCTAAAAATCAAACAGTAGCTGAAAACAAAGGTACTGTCCAGCCGAGCTAAAAAGGCCTAGATAAAATATCTAAAAGCCCTAAATTAGCTGGGAGGTAATTTTCCTGTAAAGACAAGAAATCAAGGAAAATTTAGGCACCTATTTTATTGTTTTTGGATTTTTGGTTTAATTATGAGAATTTTTATGAGTTTTAGGTGTTTTTCAATTTTTAGTGGTTTTCAGTAATGAAAAATAGCCAAAATTGGCTAGAAAATCAAACTAAGTAAGACAAACAGTAGCTAATTTTTGTGGAATATTTAAGTGAGTTTTGATATTTTTTTGTGATTTTTCAAGTTACACAGTAGTAAAATTAAAGGTTTTTGAATTTTTAAAAATATCAAACGAAATAAAAAATGTCCTAAAAAATCCACGAAAATTTTACACCATGGCAGGAGCCAGCCATGTGTCCAATTTTCGTTGGATTTGGAGGTGATTTGCTATTTTATTCAAAAATAAAGAAGGGGCACAGTGCACAGGGACCAAAGTGCAAATACCCAAGAGTCTGGGGGTCTGGTGCAAAATACACAGCAAAACACGCACCACGCGCGTGCCTGGGGCACTCAGGGACCCAAATGTAATAAAAATAAGTCCCGAGGACTTATTGGTAACATGTACCAGGGGCTTATCTGCAAAATACCCAAAATATAACGCACATGCTCAAATAAACCACGCACAGGGGTATAAATGCAAATAGAATAAAACTTTCATTCATTCAAGAACAACCAGAACTACAGGGTCTCTATTGCAAATAAACCAGATAAACACGTAAAGAAGCACGTGGCATACAACGCACAGGGGTATAAATGCAAATAAACTAAAGTACGGGCTCCACTATGCAAATAACCCTAAAACTCAACAACTGAAATAACTAATTACAGGACTAAAACTAAATGCAGAAAAGAAAGGGGGCCTAAGGACAATTTACCCCTTTTATTATTGTCGAGGGATGGATGCGCGACGCGTGGCAAATCGGAGGGTTGGGACGACGCGCCGCACACTGAAAGAGGCCCTCGGCACGATCCGACGGCTGGAATACACCCACGTGGAGGATCCAACAGCTGTGGTATGTCGTGGGGCTGCGAAGGAGTCCTGGCTCGGATCGGATGGCGGTGGTGAAGCCACGTGCTGGATCGGATAGCTGAGATGTGTCGTGGCTTAACCTCGCTGGCTCAACGGTGACGATCGACCCTCTGGAGATCTGATGATCGGATAGCTGAGATGTGCTCCGTGGATGAACGGACGAGATCTAGACTGGAGCGTCGAGGCCGATCTGACGGTGGACGAGGGTCCTGGAGGAACTGGCGGCCGGCGAGCTTCGCCCGCCCACTGAGCGCACGGTGGACCTCGTCTGATGCTCCTGAGGTGCGAGGAAGCTTCACCGTGAAGCTCCGCACCTAATGCTCTGCTCCGATGAAAGTGGGGAGCTCCGGAGAGCTCCGGCGGCGTGGAAGAACAAGAGCCCCTGTGCCTGAACTGCTGACCTCCAGATGAGGCTCTGCAGACGATATGACCTGCACAGGAAGAGAGGTGGGTCGAGGGCAAACTGCCTCGACCCGTCAGAGCGGGCGGAAGGTGAAGGAGGAGGCGGTGTGAAGGCTCTCCGGCGAGCTGCGGAGGGTGAGAGCCGATACCCTGCTCCGGGGCGAGACAGGAGGAATGGCTAGGTGGAGAATGTGGAGAGAGGTCTGGTGGACGTGGTAGTGGTGTCGGAGGGATGAATGGGTGGCCGGAGTCGATAGGCGAAGGTGGCGGAGGTCACCTACTGGAATCGGAAAAATCTAATCCTACGCTAAGCTACGGGCTAAGAATGTTACCTGGCGGGTGCATTCGACTGGGCTGAAGCTCAGCAAGCTTCTGGTCGTTGCCTGCAAGGGGCCGTCGACTCCCCGAGGCTTGGCGCGCTCGCGGCGGCGCACGGCGGCTGAAGACCACCGGATTAGTGGCTCCCGGCTTCCCGGGCCTCGCTGCTACTCCTGAGACCGCGGCTGTCACTCAGGGACTCCGGAGGAGGTCACAGGCATCGAGGGGAAGATCCAAAGATGAAAGATTAGGTCGCCGGTGACGATGTTATATATGCTCAGGGATCCGAGAAGGTGAAGGTCGGGCGAGAATCTCAGGACTCGGATCCATCAAACCCACCCCGGGCGAGGGTCCTGGATGATCGAAGATTAATCGGAGCCCGGGGTTAAGTGGAATGGGCGTCGGATCAGGTGGGGGATAATTGGAGAAATCGGGTCTTTCACCCAGATCCGCGGGGAAGAGGGTCCGCGGGGGAAGTTGACCGGGGTCAACAAACCCCCGTGGACCAATCAGGAGCCGCCAAATTTGTTTATTTATTTTGAGGTGGAAAATAGTCGAATTCATAAAAACTTAAAACACGAAATATTTTTATTTTATTTTTTCCTGTTTTTTTGTGATTTTTAATTAATTTTTTAAAGTAAAAATAAAGTATTTACATAGTAGGGTTAGATATAGGTATATATACACTATATAGGTTTTTAGTTTTGATTTTTAATGAGTTATTTTTATACAATTTTATTCCCAATTTATATTTTATTTATTTATATTATGAAATGAGGAATAAAAAGATATTTTTATTTTTTTTATTATTTATATACATATGTGAGATAAATACATTTATATACATGGTGTATTTACAATATATTTTTGTGTTTTTAATTTTGTTATTTTTATTTTGCTTTTGTTTTAATTGTTTTTATTTAATTTATTTACAACATAAAAGATGGAATATTTACAAAATTTTTGGAAATTAATTTTATGTATTTATAGGGTAAAATAAATAGGGATGATGGAACTATGTACAAGGTGATGTTTTTGTTTGTTTTCTTTTTAATTTTTATATTTTTATCTTGATTATATGTTTATAAATATATACAAATATTTACAATCCAATTTGAGTCTATTTTTGTGAGGAAAATACTTTTATTTTATTTACATAAATATTTACATACATGAGCCCCTATCTCCTTCTACTTTGGCTTTTATGCGGTCAGGCCCATGCTGAGCCCTCCCTTCGGTTAGGTTGCTCAGTATTTATTCTAAATATTTCCCTCTTTTTCTTTTTACTCTTTATTCTTTTATTTTTGCACAAAACATGCTAATTATATATTTTTACACAATGCATGGTTTTGGTAATTATTTGTGTTTACACATATCTACATGCATTTGCAAAGGTTTTTGTAGCTAAAATATAAGAATAAAGAGTGATGAATGAGTATTCATCATATATACATAAGTATATTTACATATATTTTGGGTACTTTATTTTTGTCTTGTATTCTATATTTTATTATTATACACATGTAGTTTATTCATTTATAATATATTTAAATACATATTTACATATTTTTATTATATTTTTCTAATTTTATTACTGTACTTAAATAAATAGGGAAATACATGGTATAGGTATAAAGTGCTTATATATTTTAATACACTATTTATTTTAATGTATTTTTAATGCATTTATTTTGTTTTTATATTTTAATGAACTTTATATAATATTGACAAGTACACAAAAACCTAAAAGAATAAAAATATAAATAACAATATTTAGATCATTTATATATAGGCACAGAATACAGTAGGGATCCGTAAGCTAATTTTTACATCTTAAATCTAAACATAATGAAACCACCTTCATTAAGTATATAATTTAATTCCATAAAAAATAAGGCGAGTTTGGTGAATTTTGAGTTCAAATGGAAGAGACTGTTTTTGGAAACACAACCAAATAGGGGTCCGTGAAGTTTTGTTTGTGGACTTTTGATCTATGTGTCCCGGTGAAACTATTTATTATTTCTCTACGAAGTTAATTTTATATTATTTCATGTACTATTATGTAAAATATTCATGTTGAGGATTTTATTATTTTAGGTGTATAAAAAGAATAATAAAATAGGGTACAAATAGGGTACAACGTCCGCGAAGTGGCATACAAGAACAAGCTCTTGGGCTTGCTTTGTTCGACCCAATCTCCCTACTCCTGTGTGCTTCCTCTTCTCTGATGAGTTCAGAGGCTTCGTGGTGGTACATCGCACCTGTAGATGCCTTTTATGGGATCCGGATCCTAATGTTGGGGACCTAGAAGCTTTTCATGGTTCTTAACCACCTGTGCAATTGATCTTCAAGTGCCCTTTCAAGGCCTGAATCCTACATAAAAGTCTTCGGGGGCTCGAGGCGAGTCGAATAGACCCATATATGAAATTGTTGTGTAAATGGAGATGGGCGATGGTGTTCCGACGAGGGGTAGCGGAGGAACTCGAATCACAGGCCCGTTCCTTATAGGATTAGGATGGAAATGATGGGGCTCTGGTGGAGAAATGAATGGGGAAGATGATGATGTGGTTGTGAAGTGACAATAGGGGGAGATGTAAGATGAATTAGAGCTAGAGCTTGAAGCTCCAGCTTACAAAGATCTTAAAATTAAACTAAATTACACACTACTCATAGGAATTAAAAACTACATTAGAATATAGAATTAAAATGCACAAATAAATCCTAACTACCAGCTCTACCTGACTAGAAGTCAAGGAGGAAAAAGGTGTCATTAGAGTAGCTCTAGGAGCACCTAGATATCCTTCCTCCACCTCTTATCCATGCCGACAAGGTCTGGAAACTCGAGCGCACAAACTCAATATAGGCGTCTCTTATTGGGGTTATGAGGGGAATTGGGATCAAATGCTAAAAATGTTGAGATGGGTTTATTTATAAGCAAATGTTTGGTGAGGTTCGATCGCGAGATGGCAAGGGATTGAGTGATTGACTGATCGATCAGATGGTTTGGCGTGATGGAGGAAGGAGAGGGGTGTAATGTTAGTGAAAACATAGAGCAGTGGTTCGCCTCCAAAAAAATTAGAGAAGGCAGGAGGTTGGTGAGTCTGACAAAGGAGATGGGGTAGGTTGTACAGTTAACCACCAGGTCAACAAAAGATGAGCCCTGATTGGGCCACGTGGACCAATCATGAAATAACAATGAAGAAATCTATTATTAAATCAAAAAGAAATAACAAATTAATTTAGTAAATAAAATCCAAAACATAAAAATGTTTCTTATTTTATGTACAACTTTATGGATATAAGCAATAAAAAGTTTCTTATTTATTAGGTGTTAATATTTACTTGTATATACATAAGTATATTTACCTATATTTTGGGTACTTTATTTTTGTCTTGTATTCTATATTTTATTATTATATACATGTAGTTTATTCATTTATAATTTATTTAAATACATATTTACATATTTTATTATATTTTTCTAATTTTATTAATGTACTTAAATAAATAGGAAATATATGGTATATGTATAAAGTGCTTATATATTAATACACTATATATTTTAATGTATTTTTAATGCGTTTATTTTGTTTTTATATTTTAATGAAGTTTATATAATATATACAAGTACATAAAAAAATAAAAAGAATAAAAATATAAATAAGAATATTTTGATCATTTATATATAGGCACACAACACATTAGGGATCCGTAAGCTAATTTTTACATCTTAAATCTAAACAAAATGAAACCACCTTCATTAAGTAGATCATTTAAGTCCATAAAAATAAGGCGAGTTTGGTGAATTTTGAGTTCAAATGGAAGAGACTGCTTTTGGAAACACAACACAATAGGGGTCCGTGAAGTTTTGTTTGTGGCTTTTTGATCTATGTGTCCCGACAAAACTGTTTATTATTTTTGTGTGCAGTTAATTTTATATTATTTCATGTACTATTATGTAAAATATTCATGTTGAGGATTTTATTATTTGAGGTGTATAAAAAGAATAATAAAATAGGGTACAAATAGGGTACAATGGCTGCGAAGTGGCATACAAGAACAAGCCCTTGGGCTTGCTTTGTTCGACCCCGTCTCCCTACTCCAGTGTGCTTCCTCTTCTCTGATGAGTTCAGAGGCTTCACGGTGGTACGTCGCACCTGTAGATGCCGTTTATGGGATCCAGATCCTAACTTTGGGGACGTATAAGCTTTTCATGGTTCTTGACCACATGTGCAATTCATCTCCAAGTGCCCTTTCAAGGCCTGAATCCTACATAAAAGTCTTCAAGGGCTCGAGGCGAGTCGACTAGAACCATATATGAAATTGTTGTGTAAATGGAGGTAGGCAATGGTGTTCCGACGAGGGGTAGCAGAGGATCTCGAATCAAGCCCGATCCTTGTAGGATTAGGATGGAAATGGTGGGGCTCTGGTGGAGAAATGAATTGGGAAGATGATGATGTGGTTGTGAAGTGAGAATAGAGGGAGATGTACGATGAATCAGAGCTAGATCTTGAAGCTCCAGCTTACAAAGATCTTAAAATTAAACTAAATTACACACTACTCGTAGGAATTAAAATCTACACTAAAATATTGAATTAAAATGCACAAATAAAACCTAACTACTAGCTCTACCTGACTAGAAGTCAAGGAGCAAAAAGGTGTAATTAGAGTAGCTCCATGAGCACCTGGATATCCTTCCTCCACCTCTTATCCATGCCGCCAAGGTCCGGAAACTCGAGCTGTCACCACAAACTCACTATAGGTGTCTCTTATTGGGGTTATGAGGGGAATTGGGATCAAATGCTGAAAAATGTTGAGATGGGTTTATTTATAAGCAAATGTTTGGTGAGATTTGATCACGAGATGACAAGGGATTGAGTGATTGACTGATCGATCAGATGGTTTGGCGTGACGGAGGAGGGAGAGGGGTGTAATGTTAGTGAAAACATAGAGCAGTGGTTCATCTCAAGAAAAAATAGAGAAGGCAGGAGGTTGGTGAGTCTGACAAAGGAGATGGGGTAGGTTGTACAGTAAACCACCATGTCAACAAAAGATGAGCCCTGATTGGGCCACGTGGACCAATCAAGAAATAACAATGAAGAAATCTATTATTAAATCAAAAAGAAATAACAAATAAATTTAGTAAATAAAATCCAAAACATAAAAATGTTTCTTATTTTATGTACAACTTTATGGATATAAAAAAATGTTTCTTATTTATTAGGTGTTAATATTTACTTCTATATACATAAGTATATTTACCTATATTTTGGGTACTTTATTTTTGTCTTGTATTCTATATTTTATTATTATATACATGTAGTTTATTCATTTATATTATACTTAAATACATATTTACATATTTTTATTATATTTTTCTAATTTTATTAATGTACCTAAATAAATAGGGAAATATATGGTATAGGTATAAAGTGCTTATATATTTTAATACACTATTTATTTTAATGTATTTTTAATGCTTTTATTTTGTTTTTATATTTTAATGAACTTTATATAATATTTACAAGTACATAAAAAAATAAAAAGAACAAAAATATAAATAAGAATATTTTGATCATTTATATATAGGCACACAACACAGTAGGGATCCGTAAGCTAATTTTTACATCTTAAATCTAAACATAATGAAACCACCTTCATTAAGTAGATAATTTAATTCCATAAAAAATAAGGTGAGTTTGGCGAGTTTTGAGTTCAAATGGAAGAGATTGTTTTTGGAAACACAACACAATAGGGGTCCGTGAAGTTTTGTTTGTGGCTTTTTGATCTATGTGTCCCGGTGAAACTGTTTATTATTTTTGTGTGCAGTTAATTTTATATTATTTCATGTACTATTATGTAAAATATTCATGTTGAGGATTTTATTATTTGAGGTGTATAAAAAGAATAATAAAATAGGGTACAAATAGGGTACAATGGCTGCGAAGTGACTTACAAGAACACACAAGAACAAGCTCTTGGGCTTGCTTCGTTTGACCCAATCTCCCTACTCCAGTGTGCTTCCTCTTCTCTGATGAGTTCAGAGGCTTCGCGTTGGTACGTCGCACCTGTAGATGCCTTTTATGAGATCCGGATCCTAACGTTGGGGACGTAGAAGCTTTTCATGGTTCTTGACCACCTGTGCAATTCATCTCCAAGTGCCCTTTCAAGGCCTGAATCCTACATAAAAGTCTTTGGGGGCTCGAGGCGAGTCGACTAGACCCATATATGAAATTGTTGTGTAAATGGAGGTAGGTGATGGTGTTCCGACGAGGGGTAGCGGAGGAACTCGAATCAGGCCCGATTCTTGTAGGATTAGGATGGAAATGATGGAGCTCTGGTGGAGAAATGAATGGGGAAGATGATGATGTGGTTGTGAAGTGAGAATAGGGGGAGATGTACGATGAATCAGAGCTAGATCTAGAATCTCCGGCTTACAAATATCTTAAAATTAAACTAAATCACACACTACTTGTAGGAATTAAAAACTACATTAGAATATTGAACTAAAATGCACAAATAAAACCTAACTACTAGCTCAACCTGACTAGAAGTCAAGGAGCAAAAAGGTGTCATTAGAGTAGCTCCAGGAGCACCTGGATATCCTTCCTCCACCTCTTATCCTTGCCGACAAGGTCCGGAAACTCGAGCTGTCACCACAAACTCACTATAGGTGTCTCTTATTGGGGTTATGTGGGGAACTGGGATCAAATGCTGAAAAATGTTGAGATGGGTTTATTTATAAGCAAATGTTTGGTGAGGTTTGATCACGAGCTGGCAAGGGATTGAGTGATTGACTGATCGATCAGATGGTTTGGCGTGATGGAGGAAGGAGAGGGGTGTAATGTTAGTGAAAATATAGAGCAGTGGTTCGTCTCCAAAAAAATTAGAGAAGGCAGGAGGTTGGTGAGTCTGACAATGGAGATGGGGTAGTTTGTACAGTTAACTGCTAGGTCAACAAAAGATGTGCCCTGATTGGGCCACGTGGATCAATTAGGAAATAACAATGAAGAAATCTATTATTAAATCAAAAAGAAATAACAAATTAATTTAGTAAATAAAATCCAAAACATAAAAATGTTTCTTATTTTATGTACAACTTATGGATATAAACAAAAAAAGTTTCTTATTTATTAGGTGTTAATATTTACTTGTATATACATAAGTATATTTACCTATATTTTGGGTACTTTATTTTTGTCTTGTATTCTATATTTTATGATTATATACATGTAGTTTATTCATTTATATTATATTTAAATACGTATTTACATATTTTTATTATATTTTTCTAATTTTATTAATGTACCTAAATAAATAGGGAAATATATGTTATAGGTATAAAGTGCTTATATATTTTAATACATTATTTATTTTAATGTATTTTTAATGCTTTTGTTTTGTTTTTATATTTTAATGAACTTTATATAATATTTACAAGTACATAAAAAATAGAAAGAATAAAAATATAAATAAGAATATGTTGATCATTTATATATAGGCACACAACACAGTAGGGATCCGTCAGCTAATTTTTACATCATAAATCTAAACATAATGAAACCACCTTCCTTAAGTAGATACTTTAATTCCATAAAAAATAAGGTGAGTTTGGTGAGTTTTGAGTTCAAATGGAAGAGACTATTTTTGGAAACACAACACAATAGGGGTCCGTGAAGTTTTGTTTGTGGCTTTTTGATCTATGTGTCCCGGTGAAACTGTTTATTATTTTTGTGTGCAGTTGATTTTATAATATTTCATGTACTATCATGTAAAATATTCATGTTGAGGATTTTGTTATTTGAGGTGTATAAAAAGAATAATAAAATAGTGTACAAATGGTTATTTATTGATGAAATAAATTTTAGCTTTTGGTGTATTTTCTATACAATTAGATACCCTATCTCCTCGTACTTTATTTCTTATTGACCAAGTCAATATTAGATTGTTCTTGGGGTCTAGAGTCATTTGGTGTCTTTGATACTTCACTTCATTTTCTTTTCATTCCTTTATTATTTTATTTTAGAATTAAATACATGCCTTTATACAATATTTATTAGTCAATTATTGAGTGTCATTTTGTACAAATTAGTACTATTTACATGCATATAACAAGTCATTTATGGTCAAAATGAAAGAATAAAGTTGATGAAATGGATATTTATCATCCCCTATACTTGCCTTGCTAGTCTCTAGAAAACACTTGTGTTAATGAGAGCATAAAAAGAAAAAAAAAGAAACTGGAATATTATTTTACTCTTTAAATGATTTAAAGTTTGGAGCTTAGTTAAGACCTTTGGATTTTAGGTTTGTTCGAAACGTCAGATTTTTTTACGAATCGTAAATCATTTTTACACTATCAGTTTTTTTACATTTTCTTTTTCTTTTATAAAATTCTAACAATCTCATATTTTTTTGTACAATCCCAAGTATTTTTGGGCAATATCAGATTGTTTCTTACAAATCTCAAATTGTGTTTACAATATAAGATTATTTTTTATATTTAATGTTTCTTTTATCAATTTCTAGTAATCTCGGATCATTTTTTTACATTCTCAAATAATTTTTACAAAACTCAGGTTGTTTCTTACAATTTCAAATTTTATTTTTATATTTATCATTTGTTTTTTTCTATTTCTAACTATATTATTACAGAAGACAATATAACTTTTACAATCAATCATTAAAATTTACAAAGGTAGAGTGATTATTACAAACCTCATTTTTTACATTTTTTTCCTTTCTGAGTAATATGATAAATTACTAACTATTTTTTTGCAGATCTCCATACGAATGTTACAAAACAAGCATGAACTTTACAAAATAAGGACACTTTGGTGAATGGTGAGTAATCATTTAATGTGGTTTCTCAAAAATCAACTTTTTTGTATCCTTTAATTGCAAACTAGATGTAAATATATATACAAAAAGATTTTAGAAAAAATAGATATTTAGGTAGCTCTGATATTATACTTAAGAGATTATGTGATTTTCAAATAACCGAATGTAAATTCATAAACATGAATATATTGAACATCGATATGTGAACATAATGTAAATATAGTCATATTTCATACGATTGGTTATAAATCACATATCTCTTATGTAAATAAAGCACGGTCATTCATTTATCCATTCTCTATTAATCATATAAGATCGTAGTTAAGTGTAGGGATCATCTTTTATGGATCGAAAGCATTTCGGGACACATTTTTTACCTGTGACACCTTGCCGTGCAGTCTTTTTCTTAATGAAGAGAAGAGAACATAGAGAAGATTTTCTATATATGGTCCTAATTCCTTGTTTTTTTTCCCTGAAGAAAAGGTTTAGTTCCTTGGTTTTTTTCCTCAGATAAAAAGTATGCTTTTCTTGAGAATTATGTTGGATACATCGGACGGGTGTTTGGACACACCTACTCATATAGGCTGGAGGAGCGAGTACTGTTCTATCCTATCCTTTACCATTAAATACTTTTCAATTCACAATCAATCAGTGTTACCATGATATATATAGAATATAGTGATGAAAATTAACTGATTTATTTAAAAAAAATTGGAAAAAAATAAAAAATCGAGTAAGCTCCTCTAGGAGCAGCTCCATTTTGCCACACACACCCCCGTACCATTTTCAACATTTTTTTTAGTTTTTCAAAAAATATCGCCATGTATATTCATCCCTATATCCCTCCTATATGCCATTCGAATTTCGTCAAAAACAGAGACTCATATATATATATATATATGTATATATATATGTGTGTGTGTATATATATATATATATCTATATATATATATCTATATATATATACGGGTAAAATGTGTATGCCCCCTAGGGGGAGCTAACTTAGCTCCCCCGCCCCTTTTAGACATAATTTTTTTATTTTTTTTGAAATCTAAAATCGTGTAAATTCATTATTAAATCCCTATATTATGCTATTAAAATTTCGTGCGAAACAGAGACTCCCACGACCTCCATCCAAACAGGGTCGATTTAAAAAATCCTGTTACCGTTAAAAAATGACTGTCTGGATGGAGGCCGTAGGAGTCTCTGTTTCGCACGAAATTTTAATAGCATAATATAGGGATATAGTGATGAATATTCATGGAAGAAATTTTCAAAAAAAAAATAAAAAAAATGGTGAAAATGGGGCGGGGGGAGCCAAGTTAGCTCCCCCTAGGGGGCAACCCCATTTATCCCTATATATATATATATATATATATATATATATATATATATATGAGGTAAATGGGGTTGCCCCCAAGGAGTAGCCAACTTGGCTACTCCCACCCCTATTTTCCCTCATTTTTTTTATTTTCTTGTAAAATAAAAATTTATATATTCATCATTATATCCCTCTCACATTCTATTAAAATTTCATCGGAAACAGAGACTCATACGACCTCCATCCAAACACGGTCGATTTAAAAAAATCCTGCGACCGTTAAAAAAATGACGTCTGGATGGAGGGCTTAGGAGTCTCTGTTTCGGACGAAATTTTAATAGAATGTGAGAGGGATATAGTGATGAATATACAAATTTTTATTTTCCAAAAAAATAAAAAAATGAGAGAAAAATATGGGTGGGAGTAGCCAAGTTGGCTACTCCCTGGGGGCATCCCCATTTACCTCATATATATATACACATATACACACACACACACACACACACACACACACACACACACACACACACACACACACACACACACACACACACACACACACACACACACACACACACACACACACACACACACACACACACACACACACACACACACACACACACACACACACACACACACACACACACACACACACACACACACACACACACACACACACACACACACACACACACACACACACACACACACACACACACACACACACACACACACACACACACACACACACACACACACACACACACACACACACACACACACACACACACACACACACACACACACACACACACACACACACACACACACACACACACACACACACACACATATATATATATATATATGAGGTAAATGGGGCTGCCCCCAGGGAGTAGCCAACTTGGCTACTCCCACCCTATTTTTCCCTCATTTTTTTTATTTTTTTGGAAAATAAAAATTTGTATATTCATCATTATATCCCTCTCACATTCTATTAAAATTTCGTCAGAAACAGAGACTCCTAGGGCCTCCATCCAAACATGGTCGATTTAAAAAATCCTGCGACTGTTAAAAAATGACGTCTGGATGGAGGGCTTAGGAGTCTCTGTTGACGAAATTTTAATAGAATGTGAGAGGGATATAATGATGAATATATAAATTTTTATTTTCCAAAAAAATAAAAAAATGAGGGAAAAATAGGGGTGGGAGTAGCCAAGTTAACTACTCCCTGGGGGCAGCCCCATTTTACCATATATATATATATATATATATATATATGAGTGATACTATGAGAGCAAAAAATTGTGAGAGCATGAGAGGGATGATTCTGCACCACATGATTTACCCAGGAGAGAGAAGATTAGGAGAGATAAAACAGAATCATGTGATCCAGAATCAATCCTCTCATGCTCTCACAGCTTTTTGCTCTCATAGGATCACTCATATATATATATATATAGGGAAAAGGGAGCCTACACCCATGTGTAGGTAACTTTCCTACACCCACATCTATTTTTCCTCAAATTTTTTATTTTTTTGAATTAATTTCTTGGGGAATTTAGATCACAATATACCACCATGCTGTCATTCAAATTTCAACTTATTTCAAGACTTCTAACTAATCCAACATGATAGTCAAATTTTAACGGTCTCAGATTTGCTGAAATCGACCCCTTCCGATGGAGCTGTTAGGAATATCGGTTTTACATGAAATTTGAAACACATATTTCATTTAATATTCTAAGTAGATCCTCTAAAGATCCCTTTCAAAAAAATCCAAAAGATTGAGGGAATAAGAGGTGGGTGTAGAAAAGTTACCTACACATGGGTGTAGGCTCCCCAATCCCATATATATATATATATATATATATATATATATATATATATATATTATATATATGGATAATCACTAAACAATTTACGACTTTAAGTATTTAAAAATATTAAATCCAATTGCATAGACCGTCGTAATAAGAATGATATATCAATCTTACAAGAAGTCTTAATTGCAATTGATTTAATCTAATTATATGAACAAGTCGAATTATGTTCGATTGGAATTTTTCCAAATGAATACACTCACATACGTACCCTTCATATATACACAGGTATTTAACCACGCACATACATCCGTCAGATCCTCTGTTGGTTATCCCCACTAGATATCATCGATCTTAATGTTATAAAATTGTTGAAAAGTCTAATGTAATATATGTTTATAAACAATGCCAATAACATAAATATAGATTTAATAATCAGTTTTAAATTGTTTATTATCATGTTAATGCAACAATGCCTCCAAGAACAAAATCTCCTCCCGAATATATAAAAACGAGTAAAACTATTAGACAAAACATATCCTAGAGAAAGACATTAATCTATTAAAAGTTAAGTTGTGCCAATGAAAATAATAGCAATGAATATCCTCTGGCGGCAATGTTTTGTTCGCCACGAGATAAAAGAATAGCTTAACTATGGAAATCCGTCGTCAAAACTTTGGTAATGAAATTGCTGAGATCAAACTTTACCTGTCAATAGCACGTCAACGGAGGCGCGCAGCGCGGATGAAGGAAGACGGGGACGTCGCTCGAATTCTACCAGTTGATAGCAGAAGAGTGATATGAAGTTGGCGGTACAAAAGGTGAACGAACGACGATGTGTGTATATATATCAGGTGGGTACGTGGATCGATTGATCGTGTGCGGAGACGTAAGAGTGTTGGAAGCAACTGTGACGAAAGCACATAATTACCACTTTGGGGGCTATCTCTAATTTCGACGGAAATAACTCACCAATTCTGTTCTGTCCTCGCAAGAGAATCGATTGTAACCAACAAACTACACGGTATATACGTGGACGAAAACTTAATTTGGGTTAATTAGGAGTGTTAATCTTGTCTTGTACGCCCCCCTCACTAGTGGGTGGGAGTCATATATCATCGTACGTGTAATCACACTTCCCTTCTAATAGAATTTCCCTTCTAAGATCAGGACAAGAAAAGAGAGCTGAGTTTTATTTCAACTATAATCAAAATTGTATTTCATCTGAAGTTATTAAGAAAATGGGACAAATGTCTTGTATTTGGTCCTATAAATTGAGAGTTGAATTCAGCGAATCCTTACGCACATTTTAAGGGAAAGAATATGAATACAGCAAGGAAAATGAAAGAGGTGTATTTATTCTTGTTAACAGATGTTTTTCCTCTCTAAATTGAACACCATCAAAATATATGTCCCCTTCTTTCACGTTCTCTCGTCATGGTTCATTGTCTTTAACCGTTCTCCGACATGAACAACGACTTCGGTTGAATCAAACATGGACAAACCACTTTAGTTGAAAATAAAGGAACTCTGAGATATCTAAAGCACTAAATATATACATTTATTGTAGGTTTCAGCAGAAACGAACGGAACAAAAAACATGAATCTCGAGGCGAATATCATATTCTCTGTCATGCCATTACGTTTCAATATTTGCAATCCATGCCTAGGTAGATAAAATGATCGGCAAAAGTTTCAATATCTGCAATCCATGCCTAGGTGGATAACATGATCGGCAGAAGGATCAACAGATGCCCTGCTATCATAATCGATTAACTATATATAAAACTCATATTTTTAAATTGGGTAAATTACAATTTGAGTCCCCATATATGGATTCGATCCCAGAATGGGTTCCGATCTTTAAATTGTAACGATTCGGGTTTCAAGGCCATTAATGTAAGGAATTTTTTGGGGCTAATGACAAGTATACCCTTGTTTAAAAGTTGGAACCCGACCCTCATTCCCTTCCTAACAAGGGCATATTCGTCATGAACCCTAAAATTTTCCATTTCCTAAATAGTCCTGGGACCCAAATCGTTACAATTTAAAGATCCGTACTCATTCTGGGATCGGGCCCATAGATGAGGACCCAAATTGTAATTTATCCTTTTAAATTTCAACTAATCATATGTAAATTTTTAGTTCAAAACAAAGCAATGATTAGTTATTTTTTTGAAAAATAACAACGAATAAGTATTGCTATATGAACTTATTATTAATGATATGACAATAGATGTTATATTCATTTCTAATTTCAAATATAAAAGTAATTTCAAAATAAATAAATATTGTCCTTATATATTAACAATGACTGATTTACCGATGAATTTGGGAAAAGCATCATTATAGCTCAATTTTATTATAATGTATAATTATAGTTGTGATCCTTATTGATCTTGCTGGGACAAGTCTCAAACTCCATGTTGCAGCATTGGGGAGCACTAGGGGGGGGGGGGGTGAGGGGATAATGTGAAAGCACCATGACAAGAAAATTTTGCTTTCGAAGCATGGGTATCCCATAAAATGATCCAGAGTGAGGAATCATTGTTGGTTGTGATTTGGAGGGCGGTCATCAAGGAGGAGGAAAAGAGGAGGAGAAAGAAAGATAGAGATGGAGGAACACCATCTCTACAAGTGCCTCTGTCTTTTAAGTCCGACTATGTAAGACACATGCTAAGAAGGTCTCTAATTCTAAAAAAATATATTTTTTTGGACAAATGAACAATAGAAAGAACTATGGCACATGGAATAGTTGCTATGCAGATAGAGAGGCAAGACATTCCAGATAAAGTAAGTGCAAACCCTCTTGGTTTATTTTATGTAGTTTGGGAAGATGTTTTTATTGATAAAAAGAAGAATCCTATTGAGTGATTGATGAATCTCCATTTCATCAATTTTATTCTATTATTTTGACGTTAAATCCCCAACACAATGCATGTATATATCAATTAATTTGTGAAAAATAACACTTAATAATCTACATAAAATACTATATAAAATATTGTATTTAATATTAAAATAAAAGAATAAAGGAAAGAAAAGAAAAGAAAATAAAAGAAAAGAATGAAGTGTTAAAGAGACTAAGTGACCCTAGACCCTCGAGACCTAGTCATCAAGATGACTTGGTCAACAAGGAATAAAGTAGGGAGAGATATGGCAGAGATATTGTACAAAAATCCACACGCAAAAACCCTAATTATTTTAACACAATAACAAGTTTTGGGACAATTTTATTATATTATTTTCATTATTTTCATACCTCAAATAAATGAACCCTCAAATGAATGTTGTACGTAAAAATATAAAGAAAAATACAAAATTCTTTTCACTTAAAAATAATACAAAGTGTGCCTGAGATACACATAATAAAAAACCACAATGAAAATTTTACAGACACGTATCTTCACCATAAAAACAAAAAAATTAACAAACTTGCCTTTTTTTCATAAAATAAAATTATCTACTTAATGAAGGGTGTTATTCAATTTGAAGTTAAGATGCAGAAATTAGGTTTTGAGCCCTCATTATGCAATATACATGTATATAATATTCAATATATTTATTCTTGATATTTTACACTATCTTATATTTTTAATAAAATTGTAAATATTATTTAAAATATATATATGCACATAATAAATTTAAAATAAAAGCATAAAAATATATTAAAATAAATAAAATAGTTTAATACATAAATGAATTGTACTTATATACGTATATAATATACATGCATAATTATTCAAGAACATAAATAAACTGAAAAAAGCATAATAAAACTACTTAAATATGTATTTAAATAAGCTATAATATATAGTATACCCGTAAATGATAATAAAATATAAAATAAAAAATAAGATTCAAATACATAAAATACATGTATATTTACCTATATATACACATGCAAATATTAACATCTTTTAAATTAACTTATAAGAATTAATAAAATCATAATAAAATACTACATAAAACAAGTATTTTTCATCTTTTGACAAAAAATTAAGAAAATCGTTTCGTATTTTTAAATGCATTAATAATGGAATTTTTGTTTTGAATTTTCTAGTTGGTCCACGTGGACCAACCAGGACTCGGCTTTCATTGACCCTAGGTCAACTATACACCCATATGCCCCCTTCTGTTAGAACCTCATGCAACCCCTTTTTCTCCCAATTCTTCACGCCAACTCCATTCTCCTTCCTCCATGAGATCACCACTACCATGCTACGCTATCGTCATTGACCCTCGCCTACTCTAGAATTTTCACCTACCACCATCGAGATTTCTACCTTCTCTCCATCTCTTTGACCAGAAATCATGTCTATAAAAACCCCCTCTAGCATTCCTTTTTACTCTTAATCTCCTTTTTCCTACCGTAACCCCAAAAGAACCCACCAAGTAGATTTGTGAGGTGATAACAAACAGATCCTTTGCCTTAACTGCGTGGACAAGGAAGGAGGAGGGCCATCCAAGTCAGTAGAGCATCTTCTCCGATGTCTTTTCCTGCTTTGAGCTCTAGGGCTCGTTGAGCTTCTAGGTACTTTCCTTTAGCTTGCATTTTACTCTAGTAGGATAGATTTAGGTTTAATTTCATCAACCAGTTTTAGTTTTAGCTTAATTTGAAAAATCAAATCGCTAGAGCACTAGTTTTCGACAACCAAAACCATAGTGAATCCATCGTCTCTGACCCCCATTTGCACCTCTTCATTCTCTGATCGCTTCTCCATCAAACCCCTTTATTTCCCCTTGATTTTACAAGGATTAAGCAGGAATCAGAGCTCCCTCTGCCACCTCCACCGAAGTTCCCCCAATTCACCTCCCTATTGTGCATCCGAATTCACCTCATGGTCGAGCACCTTCATTTCGAGCCCCTCATTCTTTTTGTGCAGGACCACGATTGAAATGATCACTTGGAGCTCCCCCTTAACCCAAGAATAGTAGCTCCAAGTCACCAGAGCTCCAGGGCTCTTCCGATGAGCCCTAGACAACCTATAATGTACCTGCAGACACGCGACGTCCCCAGGAAGGGGAAGAGACTCTCAGCTACGAAGGAGATGGTTGGAGATAGGAGAAATCAACGATTGAAGCTCGACGACAATGAGTTCTTCAAGTGTTTTTTCAGCCACCTCCTCCTCCGTCGGATCAGGATTCGGGCCCAGATCTAATATGGGCCCTTGACTCAAAACGAAGCGGTACACCTCCCGCATTACACATCAGGCCACATAGATGACTCTCTGTCGTCCGATCATGTGATTTTGAAGGGATAATTTACTAAGTAGCCCTTGTATTTTTTGCAATTTTAATATTTGGTCATGTAATATTAAATCATGTTAAAACTTTTATGTAAAATTACAACTGGACCCCTATTTGTTTTGTAAATTGTAACTAGGTCCAGTGCTAGGTTAGCTCGCATGGCACCCCACGAGAGTTTACATAAGAGTGAAATAGGGAATCTTAGGAAGAATAGAGGATAGACTGTGTTAGTAACAAGTAAATCCTTTGTATGTAAAAAGACTCGAGATATTGCGTAGATAGACACCAATTACAAGTCTTGAGACAACCCAATCACGTCAATCCCACGAGCCTCTTATCCATTCCATTCTCATTTGATCGCGGCGGGGGGCAAGTCAAACAAATTAAAATAGAAAAACTCACATTGGGTTTGGGTTTAGGGATAATCAGGCAAGAACTGATGACTTCCACCATGTCAAGGTGGCAAAACCGTGCATGAGACTTTTATCTCACACGACTCCTAAGTGATAAAAGAAAGAAGAACTCATTATTGAACGTTCCCATTGGAGTGCATCCAACAGGAATTGAACCTACGAATTTGCCAATTATGAGTTGGGCACTTTAACCATTCAACCATGGATGCTTAACAGGGATCATTGTACATCGTGAATATCTTTTTCAATCATTGTTGCAAATTATATATATATTACTTATACTTAATAAGATAATCTCTTTTATTTAATAATCTTATGGAAATAATGTAAAGACAATTTTTATTTGATATAGCTATTTGTGCAAGTATTTTATGATTAAGAAGTACTTGTAGGTATTTTATTTGAAAGCATTGACTTCTCTTCCTTATCTTGCATCTACAGTATTTTTACCCCGGTGGATTTCTCTATTATTTAATAAATGTCTAGAATACTGGATTACTAATTGGTGGAATACCCGGCAATTCAAAACTTTTTTGAATGATATTCAATAGAAGAATGTTCTAGAAAAATTCATAAAATTAGAGGAACTATTATAACTCGTGAAAAAATTTTTCTAGGAATTCGCCCCTTTTAGAAGGGAATTCCCTTCAAGTAAGCAAATAGAATATAGCATGGATACGGGAGTATAATTATCGCATATATGATTCATAATAGACATATAGAGATTATTGTACGTCAAATAATATCCAAAGTGTTGGTTTCAGAAGATGGAATATCTAATGTTTTTTCACCGGGAGAACTAATCAGGTTGTTGCGAGTGGAACAAGCAGGGTGTGCTCTGGATGAAACAATCTATTATCGGGCAATCTTATTAGGAATAACTAGAGCATCTTTGAATATTCAAAGTTTCATATCTGAAGCTAGTTTTCAAGAAACTGCTCGAGTTTTAGCAAAAGCTGCTCTACGAGGTCGTATTGATTGATTGAAAGATTTGAAAGAAAATGTTGTTTTGGGGGGGAATTATACCTACTGGCACTGGATTCCAAAAATTAGTACACCACTCAAAGCAACAAAGGAACATTCATTTGGAAATCAAAAAGGAGAATTTATTCAAGGGAAAGATGAGAGATATTTTGTTCCATCATAGAGAATTAGTTTGCTCTTGTGTCCAAAACAATTTCTATGATACATCAGAACTATTATTTACACAATTTAATGATTACTAAAAAGAGATTTCTCCCCTAATTCCTTTTAGTCGGGCTTCTCGATCTGTCATTATACCCTGAGAAGTGGAAAGAATTGCAATTCCCATTCCATCTAAAATCTTAGGAATTCATTGATAGTTAGAATAAATTTGTAGACCGGGTCGCCTGATACGTTTTAAAATAGTTTTATGTAAACCTTTCCTAGTCCTTTTATGTCGCAGGGTTGAAACCAAGAAATATTTGTTATTTTTCCGATGTTTTCTAACGTTTTCAATAAAACCCTCTTGTAGAAGTATTTTAACAATGTTTTCAATTATATTGGTAGATGTTATTCGAACCGTTTCCTTTTTATCCATATCAGCATTTCTTATCGAGGTTATTATATTGGTAATAGTGTCTCTCCCCATGATGAACTAGAATTATTGTTACCCTTTTCTTTCCCTATTCATACTTAATGACTTTTTTTATTCTTGATTTCCCGATAAACAATGGATTAATCATACTTATTTATTTTACCCCTATTGATTGAATAAACCCCACTTTCAGTTCTTTTTTATGTTTATATTATGTCGTGCCAATCCAACGCAAACCCTTTACTTTAATTTGATTTATTTAGTTTTATTTGTTTTCTCAATTTATGGTCGGTTACACCTGTATTGCAATAATATGAATGACTCGCTATTCATTCAGTTTCTGGTCAATAATAAGATTATATCGGAAAGATGGCCGAGTGGTTGAAGGTGTAGCATTGGAACTACTATGTACGCCACCGAGATCAATGGAGTCAATTATGTCTCTCTTAGAAGTTGGTTAGCTACCTCTCATTTTGTTCTAGGATTTTTCCTATTTATGGGTCATTTATGGTGTGCGGGAAGGGCTTGCGCAGCTGCAGCTGGATTTGAAAAAAAGAATCGATCATGATTTGGAACCCGTTCTTTCCATGACCCCTCTTAATTGAGATTTCTTTATCTGTTGTTTTTTTTGTTCTGGCTCGACTATCCTATCCCACCTAGCTGGGCCATTCCTTATTATGGAAACGGGCTAGGCCAAACAAACAAATAAAGAACCATTCAACGAGAAAAAGGAGAGAGAGGGTTTCATCCTCTTGGAGACTCGCGGAAAAGTTTTTTGGTTGTGCGAACCAAAAGGAATGATGGCTTTGAGTTGTACCAAGTATGAAACCAAGTGGATTTAATTTTTGTCCCATATTTTTTATTATACTATCTCTTCATCCATATGTTATTTTTAAATATGAATCTCAATTTTTAATTTCTATAAAAATTATTTAGATTTATCCTTCAGTACAATTGTTATATGACATGTAGGTCTTTTTATTGGATAACTGCGCCCTCGAGCCCGTGGTCTTAACCTTTTCACAATGGGACCCCATTGACTTCGGCTTTACTACTAAATAAATCAGCTTCGTTCAAACCCATATTATGACTAGCATTTGCTGCTGCAGAATAAACCAATTTCAAAATGGGATAAGAGGCCCGATAAGGCATGAGTTCCAGTATCATAAGTGTTTCTTCATAGGAACGCCCATGAATTTGATCAATTACTCTTCGGGCTTTGAAAACAGACATATGTATATGTTGAGCTAAAACTTTGACTTCTATGACCGATCTATTCGAGTTCTTATTTATCATAATATTAGTTACTCCCACCAATGGATGATGAGAAATTATTCTATTATTTTTTCTATAATTACTCTACTTAAATTACCATTAAATTATAAATACTTAACTTCTTAACTTAATATACTTAATATATATTCCGTATATTATTTAATTATATTATTTTTATTAATTTTAATTTACATTTTTCTTTTTATTACTTTAGAACTTTTGATTATATTTACTTATCATATTTGTTTGTATTTGTACAAATTTATTTATATTTTTACTCTTATATATATAGATATTTTTTTTAATATAAATTGAAATAAAAAAAGAATTAACGACGAGATTTATTATCGTTTTTTGCATGTCTACCAAAAGTCCGAGTGGGTGCGTGCACCAAACCCCCTCTTGGTTCCATTATTTCTATTTAGTCTTAAAATTAGTTTATTAAGTTCAAAACCTTGTGGTCTATTTGTACACACCCCCTTAGTAATTTTTTATTGCAAACATACCCTTACTAGACCTTGTAAATTAATCTGTGCTTTTTATTTTTGACTAAATAACTCATATTCTTGAAATTTTATGAAAAATATTGGACGAGCTTTGAATGCTGCTCATCCACGCCATAAGTTTTATTTGCCTTCCTTGCATTTCATGTTTTTTTAAAATCAATTTACGATTATTTAAATCATGTTTAGAGATAAAAATAAATAAATAGATTTATTTTAAAATAAAAAATCATATATTATATATTACTATATAATATAGCTATAGATCAAATATCACAAAAATAGTAAAAGAAAATCCTAAAAATTAAGAAACCCTCATAGCCCTAAAAATTAGAAGATATTTTATAAAATAAAAAAATAGTTTTCTACTACATAATTTTATTTATACTATATCTTACATATAAAACTAGTTTTGAGAGATTTTTAGCTTGTTTTATATTTTTAAATATCTAGATAATTCGACCTCGATTTTTAGTATTTGAAGCATTAAAAAACCTAAAAATTATCAAAAATCACAAAAATTCACAATAAAGTAGAAAAAATATAAAAACATTTTATTTTATATTTTTTTGAATATTTATAGCTATATTTAAATTATAAAAGCATATATATACTATATTTACATATTTATTACTTATATACTTAATAATATTATTATTAATATAAATACCAACAAATATTTTAAATACCTTAAAAAACAAAAAAGAATGCTACTATTTGTATTTACTAAATGTATATATATTTCATATATATCACTTATATTATACATATTATTACATACACTTATATATACTTATTACTTATTAAATAGAAAAAGAAACTAAAAATCAGAAAAATATAAGAATAAAATGAAAATGTCGAAATTAAAAAAAAAGTCAAAATTAAAAATTCCAAAAAACAAATATAGGTAATAACCACAAAAACTTAAAAACCCAAAAAACATAATAAATAGTTGTTTATTCTTTGTAGACAATAATTATTTACCTATCCCTATAGTCCTCAATGGTTCGACATCGGAATACATGCGTACTACAAACATGTTATTTGGGTTATAATAAATCTTAACTCACTTCATATTGTGTTGCTCTATCTTCCATCTGTGGGTTAATTGTTGTGTGCATTCATGGTTCGTGAGTGGTTGCCACAACGATAGTGTTCTTGCTCTGTGAAGAACACTAGACTGACCATTGGCTATCGTTTCAACAAAGGGCATCGTTGTTGGGGAGCAATGCTTAGGATAGGTTTATAGCATACATATTTATTTGTGCAATTATATACCTTTTATCTCTTTGATTAAATTATTAATTTACATGCTTCTGATATTTTTCTTTTTTTTAATTTCTTGCAAAAGTCCGCATGGTGAAGATGACTTCTTAGGAAGCCGATGCACCCAAGCCGTGAGGAGATTGACTGTTTATACATAGGTCAATTGGAGAAAGGAAGAGAGAGAGGCTGAGAGAGAGAGAGCAAAAATTTTAAGCATAGATTTTTCTTTGTGAGAGAGAAAGAGAGAATAGAGGAGGAGGCAGTGATGATGAAGATGAGCCAATGGGAGAGAAGCCCAAGCCTACTTTCAAAGAAACTTACAATCCTAGCACTGACCTGTTAACAGAGTGGATACATATTCTTATGGTTCAAGGAAATTTCATGCTCAAGCCGTAGTTTTTTGTTCTTCTTCCCTCTTCCACGGGAATGCAAATGAAGAGCCCTACAACTGTCTTCAGCTATTCTCTCGCATCTGCTGCACCACTTACTGCCCCAACATTCCGTTGGGTGTAGTCAAGATGATCGTGTTCCCCTTCAGCCTTCAAGACAAGGCTCTTTATTGGATTAACCATATGGGGAAGGTTGTGACGAACTTGGACGTTTGAAATAGATGCTAGAGTGAATAATTAATTTCTTCCAGGGCTTGCATGAATCAATACATGAATCTTGGGATAGATTCCATAATTTATAGGACAAATGCCCCATCACGACATCTGAGGGTCATCCTGGTCCAACATTCTTCAACGGCCACACTCTTGAAAGTGAGAGGCTAGTAGATGTTGAATGTAGTGTCTCGTACTTCAACAAGGATGAGGACATCGTGTAGCAGATTTTTGAAGATAGGGCCGAAGGACATGCCCTTTTATCCTTATCCCATGCATACGAAAGGTAGCCACAAGTCCACCACAAGCCTGTCAATATGGTGAAAACTAGTGAGCAGAACAGGGACGAGCTCCAACCTCAGTATTATCGGGATCCACCTATACAAAGTTGATATTATCAAGAAACGATCACACAACATGGAGACGTTATGTGTGATAGAACAGAGAACCCATCACCTAGATAAGCTGGATCAAATTTCAAAGAATTTGGAGCTTCTTGTGATGACCATCAATACAGTGCAATTAGTGAGCCTGGTCGCGGCCACTCCTATTGAGCAAAAAGAGCCATCATCTCCACAACAACCTCAATTGAGTGCAGGTCAGCCTCAGGTCCAGCACGTATACTACATGCAGGTACCTGACCAATTACTACCGTCGTCTTAATAGATTGTCCCCTACCAGCCAGAACTCTATCCCCCTTCTTACAATTAATTCTCACCACCACCACGTATCATCCAAGAGGTGAACGAAATATGGAACACGATGCCCAATTGGTCCATATATGCGGACAATAATAGGGCCAATCATCCTACATTTGGTTGTATCACTAGCATCTGGGTGGGGGGTTTGTCCAGTGGAACCGCCCTCTACATCACCAACATCTACAATGTCAGAACAACTAGAGGTAGAATCATCAAAATCAACATTACCAGCAATTGTAATACCGCTAATATTAGTCATACCAGAACTACACGGCTACTTCTCCTAGCCAACATCCCCCTTTGTAGTTTCATCAATAATAACTTCCTCCTCCTCACCACAAACAACAATATTCCCACCAACAACCTCAATAGTACCATTCCCAGCATGTTCATCACACTAATTCATCTGAGGCCACTCCTGTGAACTGATGACCGAGAAAATCACGAGAGACTAAGGGAGATAAATATCACGGGTCATTGCGACCTCAATCCCTCGAATCGATCAATCAAGAAAAATAAACCACAAAATCAATAATCGGTCAATTAAGCTAAATAGCGGTCTTGCTATTTATTTAACCTGGTATAGCGACCAGGGTCGAACACAAGGAGCATGAATTGGCCAAAGGCCTACGAAGTAGTCTAAAAACAAATAAAATGATAAAATATTTTTGGGTGGATTTTATGATTTTTTTATTTTTTTGTGATTTTATTTATGAAGAAATGTAGAAAAAGCCAAAATAAGCACACTCAACAAATTATTTAACACAACAACACAAATCCAAAAATTACAATAAAACTATTTTCGGGTTTATAAGTTTTTAAGTGTTTTTGGTAATTTTCTCAGAATTTTATGATTTTTCGTTGATTTTATAAAAATGAAATAAAGAAGAAAATAAAGACTACTATGTAGCCATATTTGAAATGCTATTTTAAATATAGACGAATAGCCAATATAAATCTGAAGACAATTTTATATGAAACTACAAGTAAAAACTAAACTACAGGAAAAGAAATTGCATTTTTTTGAATTATTTAGAATTTTTAGTGATTTTTATAAGGTTTTTAGGATTTTTCAATTTTTAGGGGTTTTACCAGTCCAAATCAAAGACACAAAGACAAACAATAGCTAATTTGTTAGAATTTTTGGAGGGTTTTTTATGTTTTTAGTTGATTTTATAATTCAAACAATAGCAAAAATAGAGGTTTTTGAATTTTTAAAAATAGAAAATCAAAGCAAAAATGGTCCAAAAAATTACTGAATTTTTTACACAGTGGCATGGGCCACGTGTCCAAATTTCAGAAGATTTGGAGTTGATTTGATGTTTTATTCAACCAGTAAGAAAGGCACAACACACAGGGACCTAAGTGAAAGAGAAATAAGTTCCAGGGGCTTAATAAGACACATGCGAAAACTGTAGGGGGCACAATGCAAATTTTACATGAAATTCTAACACATGCTCAATTCATTCACGCACAGGGGTATATATGCAAATATTCAAAATAAAACTTCAAACCATAACATTCAATAAACCCAGCCCATACATGCAATTTTCCAAAATATCACGTGTCGAAGCACGTGCACCACACACAAAGGGACTAAAATGCAAATACTGAAAACTCTAAGGTCCAAGGTGCAAATTATCTAAATTAAAAACAACTATATAAAATATTTACAGGACTCAAACGTAAATGCTAAAGAAAGAGGGGCCTAAAAGATGTTTACCCCTTTATTACTATCCAACGGCTGAGGGGTGTCCTCTTCAGATTTGATGGCTGAGATGCGACGGTACCCCTTCGGCGATGTACATCCTGGATCTGATACACAGATGGATCGAACGATCAAGAGCCCCTCACGAACGGGTGGCTGAGATCTGAACAGGGGCGAGAGGCTCGATCGAACGACGATAGAGGATCCTCGAAGAACATTCGCCGGCGACTTTTGTCCAGCCAGTACGCGCGCTCGAGACCTCCTCCGATGCTGCTGAGATGGGGGAATCGAAGCTGGTGGTGTTCCACAGCTAGTGGTATACTCTGATGATGCGGGGAGCAGCTGAAGCGCTCCGGCGACGAGAACGAACTGGAGCACATGTGCTCTGATGGTCGAGCCTCCAGATGAGGCTCCTGAGCCCTCTATCCTACATAGGAAGAAATACAGGTCGAGGGCAAACTGCCTCGACCCGTTAGTGGGTGAAATGGGTGAACGGATGGGGCGATGCGTGGCTCTCCGGCGAGCGGCAGCGGAGGAGAACCTAAGTACAGGTTCCGGGGCGAACCGGGGAGATCGGATGGGTGAAGAAGGAGTGGAGGAGTCTCGTGAAGGTGTAGATGTGGTCGGAAGGATGAATCGATGATCGGAGCGACGTGGATTGGTCGGCAAAGGCTGACGGCCTGAAACCTAAAATCTGGAAATTAAGCGAAGCTATTGGGTTTCGGGTCTACCTGATGGATGAGATCATCTAGGATGGAGGTACTGGTCATCCTGGATTCTTTGCCTCGATGGAGTGACGTCTCCATAGGCTCGGGCTTCGCTGGTGGCGGAGCTCGGCGATGATGGTCACCGGACTTGGGGCTAGGGCGCCTCCCTCCTCTCTACAACACCCCCTCGATCTTGCTGTCACTCAAGGCAAGGGAATGGAGGTCACAGGGGTTGAAGATGGTGGACGAAGGTATGGGAAGAGGCGGCTGGGAGATGAAGTTTCATACTGGTAGGGGTCCGGGAATATGGGAGTCGGGTGAGTAAATCAATGCTGGATCCCTAGAGAGAAGATTGGGCGTGCGTCATGGATCATTGAGCAACAATCGGAGCTCGGGTTTGGGTAAATGGTGATCGGATCATGGCGCTAAAAATCGGAGAAATCAGGTCGGTGCGAGGATCCGTGACGATGTGGTCCAGGGGGGAGTTGACCGGGGGTCAACAATCCCCCGTGGACCAATCAGAAATCACCATTCCAAAATTATTTGTAAATTCATTTTAAAATAGTAAATGATTTTATTTAAAAAGATTTATAACATGAAAAATGATTATTATTTTTCAAATTATTTTTTAGTGATATTTATTTATTTTTTGAAAAAAATAATGTGTGTACATAATATATTATTATATACAAGTATAAATACCTAGGTATTTTACATTTTTATTGCCTTATTTTTGTATAATTATCCCAATTTTATATTTTATTTTTTATAACATAAAATTCTTTATATAAAATAATTTTTATTTTATTTTTATTTTTTATTTACAAGGGTAGAATAAATAGGTATATGTACATATATACATGGTATATACAAAGGTTAGAGAAATATTTTTATTTTTATTTTTATTTTATTTTTCTCATTTTTATTTTATTTTTAGAAATATGTAAAAATTATGAGGAACACATATATAATTTTCTTTTATGAAAATAAAATATACACATGAAGGGAGAATATATGTACAATGATGAATGTCCCTATCTCTCTACTTGTTTTATTTTGCGGTCATGCCAATCTTGGCCCTCCCTTGGTTCGGGTCACTCAATATTTATTCTAAATATTTCCCTCTTTTTCTTTATTTCTTTATTCCTTTATTTTTGTACAAAAACATGGTAATTATTGCTATTTACACAAAGCATGCAGCTTGACAAATTATTATATTTACAAGTATTTACATGGTGTTTTGCAAAGTTTTTTAGCTAATATAAAGGAATAAAGAGTGATGAATGGGGATTCATCACCCCCCTATACTTACTTTTGCTAGTCCCTTAGAAAACACTTATTTGAAAAAGAAGTGCAAAAGAGAAAGAAAAAGACGGGAAATCAAGGTTGATTATTAAACTTTACTTCATTAAATTGAAATATGGAGCTCAGTCAGACCTTTGGATTATTAATTTGTCGGAACCTTATTTGGACTTAAGCTTAAAACTTAACATCCTCTAAGTTCCACCAATATATGGTCGAGACTCCTCAATAAACCAGATCAGAACAAGTCTACATACACAAACTCTAATGACTATGAATCTTTCCTTGTACTGTGTAAGTGATATGTAGCTCCCCACCTCAGAAGTGACAAAGAAACAACCTCCCTCAACAAGGTAACTCTAATGCCTCAGTCTAGCAACTCTTTTCTCGATGAGCGGGGTATTCCCTTCTAAGTTCAAGTACAACCGGCTCAAGAAGAGGGGGAAGAAGAGAATGGGCCATAACCAGTGCAGCCATGTATCCTTGGGAGCTCTAACCAGTGTAGCTGAGTCTCCCGCTGCAAGCTTCATGAGATGGTCATGTGTAACATAAGCTTTATTTTATTTGACTATATACACTCCAGTGGGTATTTTATTTTCAATCAAACCCACCACTTTTTTGGAGTTTTTCTTTCTTTGCACATTTTTTGATGTGCATATGTACAACATATCTACATGGTGCAACATGTATACATAAGGAGTTTTTCCTCTTGAGCCAGTAGACTATCCCTCCTTTGAAGCTTTATTGCAACCCACAACTCCTGTTTTTAGACTTCATCACCACCAGACCAAGTTAAGATTCACTTCCTTCACTATAAGAAGAGGAGAGGTTCTACCTAGAAGTACTACCCTCATATGCTACCCCAAGCCAAAGGAAACTGCCTCCTCACCATCTCATCAGTGGAGAGCTATGTATAAAGTGCTGGTGCAAGTAAAGACATTGTCTCTGAGAGTCATGTGTGCATTGTTAAGTGCTCTACTTAGTCTCATCAAGATGACATATGCTCATAGCCTAGTGGACTCAAAGAATTAAGTCCCAATGGACCTGAAAAGTCTTAATCCTAAGCCCTATAAGGTTCCTCTTAGAATTAGGTGGATTAAGGTCTTAACCAAGCTCCATTTTCCAATTTAATTCCAGGCCAATTTAAATATCAACTATGATTTGGAAAAACTATACAAATATTTACAAATATGCAATTTTTTTCAATTTTTTTTTGAAAAAGTGCAACTTTTTTGAAAAAATGTTCGAAAATATGGGTGTATGCATGAATGCGAAGTTTTGCAAAATATTTACAAAAATTTAAACAAGGTTTTTGCAAACTTTTGTTTTTCAAAACATTTTACAAAAATTTTGCACTATATACATATCTTTGATATCAAAATATTTACAAACTATTTACACAAATCATTTTTATAATCATTAGTACAAAAATAATTTTTATAAATAGCTATGTATGTGCAAGAAGAATTTTATGTACAAGGAATTTTTTTTAATTTTTATGGATTTTTAGCCATTTTATTTATTAAAACACTTATACAAAGTACGATTTATGGCTAAAGTATATATGAAATATATACGACACCCCCATACTTAGCTCGAACGATGTCATCAGAGTCAATAGCGATGAAGAAGACATAACTCGTGCTTAGTATAGTGAAGTGAAAAGGAATGATATGTACAAAGACGAATCAAAGAATAGAATGAATATGACTCGGTGTCCTATACTTAGGATAATATAATCCTAAGTATATCAAGTTGTACATGAAGGGAAATCTGAGTGGAAAAATGTACAGGGTCTACCTCCCCTATACTTAGGGTAAAATATCCCTAAGTATAGGCAACAAAATAGAGGTAGAAAGAATCAATAGAATACCCAAGACTCCTACACCCCCTATACTTAGGGTAAAGTACACCCTAAGTATAGCAGAATCATAAGATCAAGATGGGTGTGGGATTAGAGAATGGAGTGATATGGACAACTGGATCTATACAAGTCAGAAGAACAGTGATAATCAGGCGTGAGATGCAATAGATGTGAGTCAAGAGACCACATCTCACGCAAAGTGAATAAGGGCAACGTCAACGACCCGTGGCTCATGATCTAGATATGGTTTGAGCCGCTGACCATTAACATGAAAGGTAGCATCAGAAGACAACTCAGATATATCAATACTCCCATTGTCATGTACCTTTTGAACTGGATATGGTCCCTTCCATTTGCTCTGTAGATTCCCTGGAAATAAACGAAGCCTAGCATCAAACAACAATACTCTCTGTCCTGGATCAAACTGCTTGTGGCTGATATTAGAATCATGACACTCCTTCACTCTCTCCTTATACTGTAGGCTGCTCGAAAAGGTTGTATCACGAAGATCCTCCAAGGCTGATAACTCTGCCCTCCTATGATATCCTACACTCACTGGATCCAAAAATATATGTGTGACTGCCCAAAGTGACCTATGTCTTAGCTCAATAGGTAAATGGCAGGGCTTGCCATAAACGAGGCAAAAGGGAGATGTACCCAAAGGCGTCTTGAAGGACGTCTGATATGCCCACAAGACCGAGTCCAAAAGCCGTGACCAATCCTTTCGGTCAGGGCGGACGACTTTCTGCAAAATAGTCTTGATCTCCCTATTCGACACTTCAGCAAGACCATTGGTCTGAGGGTGGTACAATGTGGCTACTCGATGGTCTATGCTGAACTCGCTAGCAAGGGCCTTTACCTTATCGTTGACGAAATGAGACCCCCCGTCAGAAATCAACACTCGAGGTACCCCAAACCGTGAAATGATATTCTTCCTCAAAAATCGGCAAACACTCCTAGCATCTGCGGTTCAGGCAGGGATGGCCTCAACCCAACGACTTATATAATACACGACCAACAGAATGTACTCAAATCCCTGACTCTTAGGGAATGGACTCATGAAATCGATGCCCCATGCATCAATAACCTCATAGAAGTGTATGGGCTGCATCAACATCATATCACGCTGTCCACAAGTGCCCATCCTATGACAGTTAGTACACCTCTTCACGAACTCATCAGAGTCCTTGAAGAGAGTAGGCCACCATAGGCCGGATTGGAGCACTTTCTGTGCTGTTCTCCTCCAAGAGTGATGTCCTCCTACCTTAAACTTGTGGCAGTAAGTGAGGACGCTATAGTGCTCCTCTTGAGGAATGCACCGACGCCAGATGCTATCCTCCCTTCATGATAAAGGACGGGATCCTCCCAATGGTAAAACTTGGCCTTCGCAGGGAAGGTCTCAAGTTTCTTCCTGGGCCAATCTTGTGGAACTTTCTTGGCGACAAGATAGTTCACAATATCGGCATACCGCGGGAGAGAGACGATAACAAGGATCGCCTCATCTGGGAAGGTCTCACAAATAGGCTCGCTCTGCTCAGAATCCTCAAGAAACTCCAATCGGGAGAGATGATCTGCCACCACATTCTTGACTCCAGGCTTGTCCTTAATCTCTATATCAAACTCTTGGAGTAGAAGGATCCATCTGGTCAATATGGCTTTGGCATCCTTCTTTGCCATGAGGTACCTTATGGCAGTATGATCAGTATAGATGGTCACTCTAGATCCAATGATGTAAGATCTGAACTTATCTAGGACAAATACTACGGCTAGCATCTCCTTCCCAGTGATGGTGTAGTTCTGCTGAGCGACATCCAAAATCCGGCTAGCATAGTGAATAGCAAAGGGGACTCCATCCCTCCTCTATCCCAGCACGACCCCCACAGAAAAATCGGAGGCATCCGTCATGATCTCGAATAGGAGAGACCAATCAGGCGGCTGGAGAACAAGAGCCTCTACAACTAGACTCTTGAGAGTCTCAAATGATGCTAGACACTTATCATCAACAAGGAACTCGGTGTCGTTCGTCAACAGATCAGTGAACGGTCGGGCAATCCTGCTGAAATCATGTATGAATCGTCGGTAGAAAGCGACGTGCCCCAGAAAAGATCGTAACTGCCGCAAGTTGGACGATGGATTGAGTTTTCTAATGACATCCACCTTGGCCGGATCAACCTCCATGCCCCTGTTGGAGATGATATGGCCAAGCACCGTCCCTTGAGTCACCATGAATTGACTCTTCTCTCATGTCAACACAAGGTGAACCTCTATGCATCGCTGGAGGATGCGCTCTAGGCAGTCAAGACAAGAATCGAATCTGTCGCCGTATACCGAAAAATCATCCATGAAGACTGATGAACCGCAAAATCAGCCCTTTAAGAGTGCGTTTTTTAGCACCTCAACATGTCGAAGCAGTTGGGCCGATTTTGGTCATCAAAAGATCAACTCATTTAAAGATATGCGATAATAAATCAAAATGAGATGATCGTTAATTTTTATATTTTACTTGGCAAGAAACCAAGGTCGAACTCAGGGACACGAGCCTTTCTTTAATTATCTGGACTTCTGTTTATTTAACTAAGTGTTGAGTGTATAGGCATATAGGTCAAAATCATGCAGAGACACAACACATGACAAGATAATGCATTAAAATAAACATGCATTTTTTTATCAATTTTTATAATGCAAATAGATGAACATGCAAAGCGAATGATATGCCCCAAAATTATAGTCACTTGAGCCATAGAAAAAAATGCGAGTTAAACTGAGTTAACATTAAGAAGCATTCTACACTCATTAAGCAAGTAGGCAGGGCAAACAAATAAAACAAGACACTTAGATGCTAAAATAATACACCACGGTTCATAGTGTCAAATCTAAGATTAAAACATGCCATAATAAAGACAATGAGAAGAGCTTCAAAATGAAACTGAAATCAACTCGATTGGAGCTATATAGCTCAAGATATGCATAAAAGAAGACAGGGGCATAAATGCAAGAAAACATGAAATGATAACTACAAAAAGGTCCCTGGGAAGGACTAAAATGGAAATAAAATAAGTTCTGAGGCCTTCCCTGTAAATATACCAAACGCACGGGGACCTTTTTGCAAATTTGGAGAAGTTCGTGGGCAGCTCTGCAATTTACCCAGATTAGCACGTGCGATGCACGTGCTATCTAGGCTCGGAAGGAGGCTCGACAGAGGCTTGGTTGCTGCTTCGGCTAGGCTCGGGTGGTCCGAAGCTCTAGCAGGCTCGGTGGAGGCTCGGGAGCGTCCAAACCTGGGGCTCGGTCGCTAGGCTCGGGAGAGCTCTGGATGAAGACACGTGGATGACGAAGGACCATCCGATTGTGACGATCGGATGACTGCAGTGAGATCCTGGAGTGTCTACGTGGCGGCATAGTACTCGTTGGATCTTTTGGATCCAACGGTCGATGAACTCGATGGCATGGCCTCCTCTGGGCCGTTGGATGATCGCCGAGAAAGGATCATCCAACGGCCGCTGTTCCTTCTCCTCCGTCCATAGCTGGCGGCGAGTTTGGAGCTCCGGCGAAGGAGCTCCTCCTCCGCCGCCCGCTCCAGGCTACGGTGAACTCCCCCGAGCGTAAGGACCAGTTGTCGATGAAGCGGGTAGCTCGGGGAAGTCGCAGGATCCTCTGGCGTCGCTCGTCGGAGCTCGGATGGGAGATGCGGAGTCGATGAAGTCTGCTCCGGCGAGAGCTCCGTTCATTGAAGAAAGTTAACCTGCAGGTTAATGACACATAGCCGAAGCAAGAGTGGACTGTGTATGTGAGTGGGATGAGAGCTCGTAGGGGCGCAGGAGGTGTGAGCTCGGAGCTCCTCCGCCGCGAGGGCGGAGGAGATGGTCGGAGGGTGAAGGGGTTCTGGAAGAGAAAGAGGACGTCGGAAATGAGCGCGCGGAAGGGGGAAGTGTTGCGAAGCTTGTGGAGGTATTAATGGAAGGTGGAAATGACTGACGAAGCCTAATTAACTATGTAAAAGACGAAGAAAAATGCAAAGAGAGAAAGAAGGGTTTACCTGATCGGAGATGGAGCGAGGGCTTGGGCTGAGCATCACAGAGGATGCCCGGGTCTTCGCTGGACGTCGGCAGCCGGTCGACGCAGCTCGGGCGGTCGCGATAGCGCCACAGCTCCGCCGTTCATGGCGGAGGGTCTCACCGGAGGGACTGCGTCGTCGTCGCTCGATCCTATGCCTCCCCCTGTCACAGGGAGACGGAGGAGGGCTGGGCGAGCCCTCGCGTAAAGGTGGACACCGGCGAGGGTGAGAGGTGGCGGTGTATTTGAAGGCGACGGTGGTGGTGGAGAGCGTGGTTTCGAGGAGGAAATGGAGAGAGTGGAGATAGCTCCGAGGGTGGAGGTGGTGCTCGCGAGGGTCACGGTTGACTGGGGAACGTCGTGGGGTAACTGGCGATGGGAGATGGAGGCTGGTGAAGGCGAGAGAAATGAAAGGGGGAGCGGGTTGCGCGAGGTGGAACGTGGGAGAGAGAAGACGGCTGGAGGTTGACGACGAAGCCCCGCCGTTGGATCTGGATATCCAACGGTGGGGAATTGGGTGCGGAGGGACGGTGTAGATCAGATCCGAGGCGTTGTGATCGGCGGGCCATGAAGCTGCCACGTGTCGCCTTGCAGTTCACGCGCCAGCAGACGGTAGAGATGAGTTGTGGGGGATGATCAAGCGGCAGAGGAATGAAGCGGAAGCAGTGGCTTAGATGAGAGATCCGGGTCGCAATCAAAGGGCGCTCAGCGCGCCAGGTGTCAAGCTGTGGGCGCGGCGCTAAGGGATGGTGAAGATGAAGTGCGGGGCAGATCTGATGGCTGGGAGAAGGCAGATACATGGAAGGCAGCCAGCCGTTGGATCAAGAGGGTGATCCGACGGCTGGCAATCGATGCGGAATATACAAGGGAGGCCGGCCACGTGGCGCTCCCAGAATGGGCCACGTGGCCCAATCAGATTATTCCGTAGGTAATTTTGTTTTTTGAGGGCCATATTGGCCGAATTTGAGAAAACTCAAAACATGAAAGTTGTAGATCTTGACGAGTTCTACAAGTTTCATGTTGACCAAAACTGGAAAAGAGATCAAACAAGGGCCTGAAATATTTTTGAGGGTATTTTTAAGTCTAAAAATACCACGAATTTTTGCTTTGTCATTTTTTTGTGGTTTTTAATTTATTTAGGACTCTGTTAATTATAAGACATTAACAGGGATTTATTGACAAACTTTTAAGCAAGGGGGTTAATTATAGAAAATAAAGATGATGAAACTGAGGTTCATCACCCCCTATACTTAAACTATGCTCGTCCTCGAGCATCAACAAGAATGACTAAGTTGGATTAACCCCCTTGTGCATGTGAATACAGGATCCAATCTGATCAAGTCGACTCGGCTTCAGAGATCCAAAATTTTAGAGTTCAACCCAGCCTTAATCAAGAGGCTTCCAATTCCTCTACTTCTCTAGACTCTCTCTGATGTACATATAAACTAAAGGATATGAAGTTTAGTGTTGACTGCAATTTTGAGAGTAGAGTCAAGTCTTCACCCAAAATCTTGGTCCGAGAAAATCTCCTAAGGACCCAATCCTCAGCACTAGGGAATAAATCAAATCTTGCATTCAGTCCACCGTCTCTTTAGTTGTCAGATTTAGAAAATGTGGATGGCAGGCCAGAAATGGAGGGCATGGGATTGTGTCAATTCTTCTCTCCCTCTCATTGGAACAAGGATTCTCTCTAGTGCCTTTTTACGCAACACATTTTTTTGGTGTTGATCAGTGCGTCCGTCAGGAGAAGTTGGAGCCGTCTGCACTTGTTTTCCTGGGAGTACACCGGGGTGTGTCTTTTTTTGAGTACCTATCGTACCTTCGACACCCAGACTTGTAGCATTTACGATGCAGAGCCCTTTTTTGGTGCAAGCCCAACTCCTGGTCCTAATAGCGGTGGTCCAAGTGGACACTTTGAAAAGTTTGGGAGCGCTCGCCTTTGGTGGAAGCTCTTTTGATAATTGACTTTGTGGAATGAGAGTTTTTCTTTGACATTTCATTGCTTTGTAGTATTTTTGTCTAGCTCCACTGCTTTTACCAAGAGTTGGCGCACACTGATCAACATTTTTTATTTTATCACACCCTGGCACATAGGTAAATGTCAAGAGATAGTACAAGAACCATGTTCTCATACTGGCTAAAGATGCTGACACTCAGGTTTCATGAAGCCTTCATTGATTTTATCCCATCCTCGAGCATCATTAGATCAAATCCAAACTTGACTTCCTCATCCCAATCCCTCAGGTGAAAAATCAACTCATCTCAATCAAAACCGCAGTCGTGCATGTGATGTGCTGATCATATTCTCTTTATCTGAGACTAAGCATGGAATATAGCATGCAAATCTAGAGACCTAGGGGAATGTGGATGATTAAGTCTAAGACCCTGATGGTTAAGGCTGGTTAACCGCAAATCTCAAAGACCTCATAAATCAAGCTTCCTTGAACACTTCAGATCCTGGGTGAAAGTGTAAGAGTAGAGGTTTAATCCAACTTCTTCATTCAAAAACATTTTTTTTCAAATTTTGCAATTTTTATGGATTTTAGTTTTTTTTAAGTTAAAACACAGGTTAGACTCAACTTTCCTTGATAAAAGATTTTCAAAACCATGTCACATAAATAAAAGATTTTCAAAACATTTTTCAAAAAGATTTTTCAAAACAAGAAAAACTCATTTTTTTCAAATCATTTTCGAAAATATTTTTATCAAAATAGTGTAACATAGTTAGAAAAGCCGTGAATTCTTTTGAGTTCTCTTAGTCCAAAGAATTTTACTTTAGCCAAAAAGTTTTAAATTTTTTCAAAATTTTCAGATATTAGCTAAAGTAAGTAAATTTTATGTACGGTATACCCCCCTATCCTTAAACTTTTCTATGTCCTCATAGCACTAGATGATACGAGTCCATAGGTCCATTTAAGTACAGAGAAATATACGGGAGCTAAGAGGTGCTCCCCCTATACTTAGGTTAGAAATAACCTAAGTATAAAGGCAAGAAAAGATGAGTAGAGAAATCACAGGGACTTGGGTCCCCCCTATACTTAGGCTGAGATTAGCCTAAGGATAAAGATGGAAATTGATGTTGGAAAAGACCCAAGGTGAACGAAGAAGAAGGATGGATGTACAAGTGAGCGGTTGAATCTTCGGAGATGAAATGGGGTGTCTTCGGTTTTGGGGTACGTGTCGCATCATACAAGGCTCAATCAAGCAAGCAAACCCTTAGTTCCACCAACTCACACATGAAGCCAACCAAAGTTGGTTTATTATCTTGTCTATTTTATTGGTGATAAAACGTTTGATTTTTACGCAAAGAAAAGAATTGAAGTGAAAATCATTGCGTAAGCGAGGGTATTGCTCTCCCAAAACCGAATTTTACTCCATTTTTGGTTGACTTGCAATTAACAGTCCCAATTTTATTTTAGGTTATCACTGAATTATGGTTAGCACAAAATCAAGAAGTCATCGTCTACCGTTCATTCCGTTTTCCATTAATCCTAGGTGATCAAGCTAGGAAATGAAAGCCGAGAAAAACATGTATTCGAAGAAACCGCGATCTAGGCTAAGCGAGAAATCATGCAGTGTTTTGTCAAAAACACGTGAAATACGGGGGCTGTTTTGAAAACCAAATCCAACATGCATGCAAGTTGAAAAAGCCGCACCTAATCATGCATCTATTAGCGATGATTGATTTTTTTTATTAATTTTAGCTAAGTGATGCGAGATTATGTGCGTATATCATTTAGTGTCTCCTACCTACGATCAAGCACATAAAAATATGAAAGATAAAATGAGCTCGGAGAGCCGCGTGCCTATCCTAGGTCGACACTCAAGTGGGTACAATCCCCACACAACCACATTCGTTCGATTACACAAGCGAGTCTTCGATCGAAGACCGCTGTAAAAGACGAGTTTATTATAAGCAAAAATAAAATGCGACACACATTTTTTTTCTTTTCTTTCTTATCGACTCCAAGCATGCTTCTGCGGCTCCTCGCAGCGGGGAGTATCCTGCTCCTCGCCTCCTTGATCCATCAAGGGCCCTGCCACAGAAACAATAGTTAGATATCAAATAAGGAAAAAAAATTTTATATGCAAAATATATGATCATTTGACCTATAAAAAGAAACACTAAATTAAACAAACAAAAATCCAAAAAATATAAGAAATGAGCCGTGTCCCCGGCAACGACGCCATTTGATGAACCGCAAAATCAGCCCTTTAAGAGTGCGTTTTTTAGCACCTCAACATGTCGAAGCAGTCGGGCCGATTTTGGTCATCAAAAGATCAACTCATTTAAAGATATGCGATAATAAATCAAAATAAGATGATCGTTAATTTTTTTATTTTACTTGGCAAGAAACCAAGGTCGAACTCAGGGACACGAGCCTTTCTTTAATTATCTGGACTTCTGTTTATTTAACTAAGTGTTGAGTGTATAGGTATATAGGTCAAAATCATGCAGAGACACAACACATGAGAAGATAATGCATTAAAATAAACATGCATTTTTTATCAATTTTTATAATGCAAATAGATGAACATGCAAAGCGAATGATATGCCCCAAAATTATAGTCACTTGAGCCATAGAAAAAAATGCGAGTTAAACTGAGTTAACATTAAGAAGCATTCTACACTCATTAAGCAAGTAGGCAGGGCAAACAAATAAAACAAGACACTTAGATGCTAAAATAATACACCACGGTTCATAGTGTCAAATCTAAGATTAAAACATGCCATAATAAAGACAATGAGAAGAGCTTCAAAATGAAACTGAAATCAACTCGATTGGAGCTATATAGCTCAAGATATGCATAAAAGAAGACAGGGGCATAAATGCAAGAAAACATGAAATGATAACTACAAAAAGGTCCCTGGGAAGGACTAAAATGGAAATAAAATAAGTTCTGAGGCCTTCCTGTAAATATACCAAACACGCGGGGACCTTTTTGCAAATTTGGAGAAGTTCGTGGGCAGCTCTGCAATTTACCCAGATTAGAGGAGGCTCGGCAGAGGCTTGGTTGCTGCTTCGGCTAAGCTCGGGTGGTCCGAAGCTCTAGTAGGCTCGGTGGAGGCTCGGGAGCGTCCAAACCTGGGGCTCGGTTGCTAAGCTCGGGAGAGCTCTGGATGAAGACATGTGGATGACGAAGGACCATCCGATTGTGACGATCGGATGGCTGCAGTGAGATCCTGGAGTGTCGACGTGGCGGCATAGTACTCGTTGGATCTTTTGGATCCAACGGTCGATGAACTCGATGGCATGGCCTCCTCTGGGCCGTTGGATGATCGCCGAGAAAGGATCATCCAACGGCCGCTGTTCCTTCTCCTCCGTCCATAGCTGGCGGCGAGTTTGGAGCTCCGGCGAAGGAGCTCCTCCTCCGCCGCCCGCTCCAGGCTACGGTGAACTCCCCCGAGCGTAAGGACCAGTTGTCGATGAAGCGGGTAGCTCGGGGAAGTCGCAGGATCCTCTGGCGTCGCTCGTCGGAGCTCGGATGGGAGATGCGGAGTCGATGAAGTCTGCTCCGGCGAGAGCTCCGTTCATTGAAGAAAGTTAACCTGCAGGTTAATGACACATAGCCGAAGCAAGAGTGGACTGTGTATGTGAGTGGGATGAGAGCTCGTAGGGGCGCAGGAGGTGTGAGCTCGGAGCTCCTCCACCGCGAGGGCGGAGGAGATGGTCGGAGGGTGAAGGGGTTCTGGAAGAGAAAGAGGACGTCGGAAATGAGCGCGCGGAAGGGGGAAGTGTTGCGAAGCTTGTGGAGGTATTAATGGAAGGTGGAAATGACTGACGAAGCCTAATTAACTTTGTAAAAAACGAAGAAAAATGCAAAGAGAGAAAGAAGGGTTTACCTGATCGGAGATGGAGCGAGGGCTTGGGCTGAGCATCGCAGAGGATGCCCGGGTCTTCGCTGGACGTCGGCAGCCGGTCGACGCAGCTCGGGCGGTCGCGATAGCACCGCAACTCCGCCGTTCATGGCGGAGGGTCTCACCGGAGGGACTGCGTCGTCGTCGCTCGATCCTCCGCCTCCCCCTGTCACAGGGAAACGGAGGAGGGCTGGGCGAGCCCTCGTGTAATGGTGGACACCGACGAGGGTGAGAGGTGGCGGTGTATTTGAAGGCGACGGTGGTGGTGGAGAGCGTGGTTTCGAGGAGGAAATGGAGCGAGTGGAGATAGCTCCGAGGGTGGAGGTGGTGCTCGCGAGGGTCACGATTGACTGGGGAACGTCGTGGGGTAACTGGCGATGGGAGATGGAGGCTGGTGAAGGCGAGAGAAATGAAAGGGGGAGCAGGTTGCGCGAGGTGGAACGTGGGAGAGAGAAGACGGCTGGAGGTTGACGACGAAGCCCCGTCGTTGGATCTGGATATCCAACGGTGGGGAATTGGGTGCGGAGGGACGGTGTAGATCAGATCCGAGGCGTTGTGATCGGCGAGCCATGAAGCTGCCACGTGTCGCCTTGCAGTTCACGCGCCAGCGGACGGTAGAGATGAGTTGTGGGGGATGATCAAGCGGCAGAGGAATGAAGCGGAAGCAGTGGCTTAGATGAGAGATCCGGGTCGCAATCAAAGGGCGCTCAGCGCGCCACGTGTCAAGCTGTGGGCGCGGCGCTAAGGGATGGTGAAGATGAAGTGCGGGGCAGATCTGATGGCTGGGAGAAGGCAGATACGTGGAAGGCAGCCAGCCGTTGCATCAAGAGGGTGATCCGACGGCTGGCAATCGATGCGGAATATACAAGGGAGGCCGGCCACGTGGCGCTCCCAGAATGGGCCACGTGGCCCAATCAGATTATTCCGTAGGTAATTTTGATTTTTGAGGGCCATATTGACCGAATTTGAGAAAACTCAAAACATGAAAGTTGTAGATCTTGACGAGATCTACAAGTTTCATGTTGACCAAAATTGGAAAAGAGATCAAACAAGGGCCCGAAATATTTTTGAGGGTATTTTTAAGTCTAAAAATACCACGAATTTTTGCTTTGTCATTTTTTTGTGGTTTTTAATTTATTTAGGACTCTGTTAATTATAAGACATTAACAGGGATTTATTGACAAACTTTTAAGCAAGGGGGTTAATTATAGAAAATAAAGATGATGAAACTGAGGTTCATCAAAGACCTCCAAGCACTCCCCGACCATGTCCGAAAAGATGTATAGCATACACCTCTGGAATATCGCCGGAGCGTTGCACAATCCAAATGGCATGCGTCTGAAAGCATATGTCCCCAAGGGACAGGTGAAGGTAGTCTTGTCTTGGTCCTCGGCCGCAATGGCCACCTGATTGTATCCGGAGTACCCGTCCAAGAAATAGTAATGGCTCTTCCCAGACAACCTCTCTATAATCAGATCAATAAAAGACAAAGGGAAATGATGATCCTTCTTGGTGGCCTGGTTCAATTGTCTGTAGTCGACACAGACTTGCCAAGAAGTGGGTACCCGAGTAGCGATCTCCTCTCCAGACTCACTAATAACTGTGGTGATGCCCGTCTTCTTGGGCACCACATGTAACGGACTGACCCATTTGGAGTCAGAGATGGGGTAGATAAAATCGGCGCTCTACCATTTCGAGATCTCCTTCATGACAACATCTCGAAGGTTCGGGTTCAGCCACCGTTGGAACTCACGTGACGGCTTCGCATCCTCCTCGAGATAAATATGGTGAGAGCACAGGGCCGGACTTATCCACTGGAGATCGGCTACACTCTATCCTATCGCCTTGTGGTTCTTTTCAAGAACCCCCATCAGATGAGATTTCTGCAATCCAGTTAAATCCGCTGAGATAATGATTGGGTACATCTCATGCTCACCCGCAAGGAACCTATACTTCAATGATGATGGTAGTGGCTTCAGCTCTGGACAACATGGTGCTGGTGGATCTAGCCTCTGAAAGGTCTGGGTGATTGCAACCAAATCTGCATGGGAGAATGAGAACTCTCGCGTGCAATCTGAATCTGACGAAGGCTGCTCTGCTGGTGTGTCTCTACTCTGTATGGGATCAACTTCCTCCCTAGCTGTAGGCTCTGTGGAAGTCAGACACGGTATCAAATCATCAAACCCTGTCCAATCTATATATGACTCCAAGGGATCTGTATCAAATTCACAAACGAAATCTACCTCACGATCGGGAACCAACTCTGCTGCCTGAGATGTATCCTGGACCAGGAATATGCTCTCCAAGCTCTCCTCTGCTAGCATCTCTGCATCAATGAACTTTAAAGGTGAGAGGATGTCCTGTGCTACTGGATCTGCCCTAACTGCCTCGTCATCTATAATCACAAAATCGTAGTCCTGGTGGATGTCTCGCCCTGCCTTTGTCATCTGCTCTGAATCAGAAGTCGTCTCTGAGCAAGATGAATATCTGGTTCTAGTCTCCTCGACCGTCTCTATTTGTATACTCTCGCCCTCGACGCGAAAGTATACCTTCTCGCTATCATGGTCGGACACTGCCTTGGCTGTGGCCAAGAACGGGCGTCCTAAAATGATGGGGGTATCGGTCAGGACTCAGGGATCTCCATGTCCAACACAACAAAGTCCACGGGGAATTTCAGGCCCTGAATCGTGATGGCAACATCCTTCAGCAACCCCTTCGTCCTCTTGACAGATCGATCAACAAACTGAAGGACCATCCTGCTCTGTTAGAGAGGGCCCAACTCGAAGCGGTCGAGAAGGGCTGCCGGAAGTAGGTTCATCGAAGAACCGCTGTCTAATAGAGTGCGGTCAAACCTCTACTCATGAATGTGGCATCTGACATACGGGGCTCCTGCATCCGTCCTCTTGGCTGGTAGATGGTTCTGTATCACAAAGCATGTGGCGCGAGTAAGCACATGGATCTCTAACTGGTGGTTTCGTTTCTTCCTCCTAACTGTGGTCCTGTCTCTGAGTGATCTCTGGAAGAGAGGTATGTGCTCCAAGGCCTCCTGTAGAGTCAGTTGTATGTGGAATCGGTCCATCTTCTGCTAGATGAACTCTATCTGGTGGTTCTTTTTATGATTTTCTTTTTTGATACCCTTGGACAAGTGGAGTGCTCGGGGAAAGGGGACTACTGGGTCCTTTTAAGATGAAGGACTAGGAGAGGGTCTGGAATGCTCAGGCAAAGCAGAATCCACACAAACATCATCAAGCAACACAAGTGGATCCGAAAACAACAAACCCTTTCCTTTATTTGCAGAAATGTCCTGCGATAAAAGAACTGAAGGAAAAACAACAGGACTAGCAAAACTAGAACTGGTGGCCTCAGTACCACCCTCGGCATCTAGAATCGCAACATCAGTACCGCGCTTGGTCTCAACAACTGGTCGGGTGGCACCAGTACCACCTCTTCCATCTGGTGAAGCGACAGCCTCAGTACCGTCGGCTGGATCAACATCCGTGGTGGCGTCAGCGCCACCGTCATCATCTCTAGCAACATCAACACCTCTCTCCTCCTCTCTTGGCCTCCTGAAGTGGCATGGAATCATCGCTCAGACGAGCGCCTCCTGCTGGCATCCTACCACTCCTAAGTGTAACAAAATCAACATCAAACATGTATGCAGACATATCTCCAAGTGAAGCACTAGGAATGGTAATCTCAGTGAACTCTACCTGCTCAGACTTCCTCTTGAGGCTGTTCGGGTTCAGCTCGATCTGGACAGGAATAGCGACCTTCCCTCTCACTATCTCCCTCATCTCCTAACGAAACTCGTCCATCTCCCGTCAAAAGGTAGCCTGCTGCTCGGACATGAGGCGGGCTAAGTCATCCAAGGCTGGGTTCTCATAGGTCGATCCATGAGAACCTGACGGGTGGCCTCGCTGGTAGGGAGGCTGCTAGTGCTGGTGAGGGTGAGAGGGGTACTAGGGATGATACAGCTGTTGAGGCTGCTGCTGCCTCCAGGATTGTCCCTGCTGATAGGGACAAGGACCATACTACTACTGGAGGGATGGATGCTGGTGTGCTGGGGGATGGGGCTGCTGGTGCTGCTCACGCTGCTGGCCATACTGGCCACCATGAACTGGAGATTTCTACTGGGAACTGGTGCCTCAGGCCGACCAGCGGAATCTGAGATGGTCTCGTCGGATACCGGGCTGGGACCGGTCATACCAAATCCCATTGACATCCATCAACCGCTCCTGCTCGTAGGTGGGTGGGGGGAGTACTGCCAGCGGCTAGTGCGACTGATACACCACCATCTGGCTGTCCTGAGATGGTAGTGACTAGACGTACTGCTGCGGCTGCGGCTGGTAGGGCTCCGCCTGCACATGGTAGACCTATCGGTACGGGGCAGAGGGCTGGGCCGAACTGTTGCCACCAGTGTCTGCCTGTGACCTGAGACGGGGCTGAGAAGCCATCTGTGCCTCCTGGAGACACATGCTCTGGGTCTTCAAGTCACTCAGCGTCTGTGCCATCTGATCGATTTGAGTCATGCCCTGGCACTGCTTCTTCTCAATCAACTCGATCTGGTCCAGCTTCTCACTGATGATTCCCATGTCTACAGCTGTAGACTCTGCCTGTGCGGCTACCGCTGACGAAGTGGAAGGACCGGCATCGACCCGTGCTATCCTCTAAAACTGCAAAACCTGTGGCTGGGGTCGTCCCTGAGTGTAGAGTCGGGTTTGGGATATCACTGTATAGTTCTCAGCCATCTCCTCGTAGATGGCCCAGACCTGATCCTCATCCTTGGCAAAGTAGGAACCTCCACATGATGCATTCACCAACCCCTGTAGCTCGGGTGTAAGTCTACAGAAAAAGCTCTGAACTAGGTTCGGCTTCGAGATATCATGGTACGAGCATATATATGTAAGCTCTATAAACCTCTCCCATGCCTCATGGAATTGCTCGTTGTGGAGCATGGAGAAGTTGCTAATCAGGGCCCTCGCTGCATTCGTCCACCCGAGTGGATAGTACTTCTTCAAGTACTCAGTGCGGAGCTGCTCCCAGGTGGTCACAAATCTCCCCAAATGCTTGAGCCAGTTGGCTGCTTTGTCAACAAGGGAAAAAGGAAAAGCAATCATCCGAATGGTATACTCGTCCACATGCCGATTATGGACGGTGCTGCAGATCAACTCGAACTCCTGGAGATGAAGACGGGGCTCCTCAGTTGCGAGCCCGTGGAAGTGAGGTAGAAGCTAAATCATCAGTGGGGGAACTTGAAGTCCCCCACGATCGCTGGAAGTACGATCCACTAGTGTGTAAGCATCGATCTAGGGTTGTGAAACTCCCGCATCGATCTGGCTGGTGTTGGCTGGACCGGCTCCTCAGGCTGATCTGGAATGTCCTCCTCTCCTGCGGCTCTTGGTTGATCTTTGTCATCTCTCAGCCTCTCCATCTCTCTCCGCATCTCCACCATAAAAGCTCCCTGATCCCGTATCTAGCGCTGCATCGTCTCAAGGGAAGCTAACAGGGTGTTGTTGATCGCACCCTGGTCCAACACATATGTCATCGTCTCTGCTCTGGGACCCTTGGTGCGTTCCTCGCTGCTGGCCATGGTCTCTGCAAAGGCAAAAGACCCAAACTCAGGTGCCAATAAATCAGCTAACTGCTGCTCTCTCTGATCTGGCATTGGCATCTCAGGACTGGTAGAAGGGTGGTCAAGGGGGAATAGGGAGGAATCGAACTCGGGTTCGGAGAGCGGGTCTCGACTCTCGCGAACCAACCTAGTTGAACGGGCTGGAGTGCTGAAAAGCGGTGTAGCCAAAGGCTTCCTAAGATACCTCCTGCCCATCATCTTGATCTGACAAGTCAGGCGGATGAGATCTGGAAACACACAAGATGAGCAAACAAACCCTCGATTCACCTACGCAACACAGAGCTGAAGACCGTAATGGTTCGGTCAATTATCTTGTCAATTTTATTTAGCTGATCAAGTCAGTCTATCAGAGTGGCGAGATGATGGGAATCTAATACTCCCAATAGATTGTCCCATATAAAAGGCTGGTAGTCTGATAGGAAATCAAATATGGCTCTAGCCTAGTATGCGTGTCGCTCTCTCGCTCGTCCAAACCAAACAAGGAGGGGGTTGCTCTCCCCAAGACAAATTTTTAGGTGAGGTGTCTTTTTGGGTGAAGTGTGTTTAGCAGTCCCAATTTTATAGTTTTTCTTTTTTAGATTTTTTTCAAGCAAACAACGCCTAACGAATTTTTCAGTTCTCCTGGTTATTTAAGTCCGAAAACAGGGGGGAGAAGACAAAAAAGCCGACGCGCGATGAAATCAATGAAGCATGTTGAGTAAGAATGCGTACCTTTCCTCCAGCTCTCTACATGCAAAATGATCCTTACATAAAATGTAAAGACAAAAATAAAACTACCTATATGATGCATGAGGAAAACCGACCTTAGACAAAGCAATTTCTACACGTAAAGAACATTATCCGGGTAATCAAACCTAAGTCCGGAGTCCTATCTTGGGAGCCACCCGGTGTCCGCCACAACGAATCCTGCACCCGTTGTATATGACTCCTCAAGGCATGTGGACTAGAGTCTAACTAATCCAGCTTTTTCTTTGTGAATTAATTATTAAGGTCCAATTAGTGATCTATAGGTGCAGACAGATATTAGGGATTGGGCCTTAATTAATTACGTCACAGTCAAGAAAATTCCTAAGCTAAGGCTAAAACCGCGTAAATCAGATAAGCAGTAAGAAAAATATGAGAAAATAAAGGTCGGTGAAAACGAGGTAAGGTCCCCCGAGTACACCGGTGCTCGGCGAAACAAACCCCGATATCACCAAAGTCCAAGTCTCTGAGTCCTGTGTTATTACAATAAAGTTCTGCTGAAAAGTAAACTAAACTAAACTACGACTATCCTACGGCTATTCTACGGCTCCCGCACTCCTGCTCGCCTCCTCGCGCTCTCCAGAAGCTCTATGCAGAAAGGAGTCGCCTCCGATTCCCATGGTTGCATCAGCTTCCTGAAGAAAGTAGCCTTGGTCCTCGGGCCCTCGTAAGAGATTAGTCCAAGTTATTATAAAAAAATGGAAATTAAATAAGAAGAAAAATCTATACAAATATAGACAAAAAGCCGCGAAAGAAACTATACTACTAAGCCATGCTCCCCAGCAACGACGCCATTCTGATGACCAAGAAAATCACGAGAGACTAAGGGAGATAAATATCACGGATCGTTTGTAACCTCAATCCTTCGAATCGATCAATCAAGAAAAATAGACCACCAAATCAATAATCAGTCAATTAAGCTAAATAGCGGTCTTGCTATTTATTTAACCTGGTATAGCAACCAGGGTTGAACACAAGGAGCACAAATTGGCCAAAGGCCTACGAAGTATTCTAAAAACAAATAAAATGATAAATATTCTTTGGTGGATTTTATGATTTTTTAATTTTTTTGTGATTTTATTTATGAAGAAAATGTAGAAAAAGCCAAAAAGAAGCAAACTCAAACACATAAAAACAAATCGAAAATTGCAATAAAAATATTTTTGAGTTTTATAAGTTTTTAAGTGATTTTAGTAATTTTCTCAGAATTTTATGATTTTTTATCGATTTTCTAAAAATGAAATAAGGAAGAAAATAAAGACTACTGTGCAACCATATTTGAAAGGCTATTTAAAATTAGATAAATAGCATATAAAAATCTGGAGACAATTTTATATGAAACTACAGGTAAAAACTAAACTACAGGAAAGGAAATTGCATTTTTTTTGATTTTTTTGAATTTTTAGTGATTTTTATAAGGTTTATAGGGTTTTTCAATTTCAGGGGTTTTATAGGTCCAAATCAAATGAAATTTGGATTGAAGCAAGAAGACACAAAGACAAACAATATCTAATTTTTTTAGAATTTTTGAAGGGTTATTAGTTATTTTAGTTGATTTTATAATTCAAACAGTAGCAAAAATAGAGGTTTTAAATTTTTTAAAATAGACAATCAAAGCAAAAATGTTCTAAAAAATTATTGAAATTTACACAGTGGCAGGGGCCACGTATCCAAATTTCAGAAGATTTGGAGTTGATTTGATATTTTATTCAACTAGTAAGAAAGGCACAACACACAGTGACCTAAGTGAAAGAGAAATAAGTTCTAGGGGCTTAATAAGACACACACGAAAACTGTAGGGGGTGCAATGCAAATTTTACATGAAATTCCAGCACATGCTCAATTCATTCATGCATAGGGGTATATATGCAAATATTCAAAATCAAACTTTAAACCATTACAGTCAATAAACCCAACCCAAACATGCAATTTTTCTAAAATCTCACGTGTCGAAGCACGTGCATCACATAGAGGGACTGAAATGTAAATACTGAAAACTCTAAGGTCCAAGGTGCAAATTATCCAAATTAAAAACAACTACATAAAATATTTACAGAACTCAAACGTAAATGCTAAAGAAAGAGGGGCCTATAAGATGTTTACCCCTTTATTACGATCCAATGGGTGAGGGGCATCCTCTTCAGATCTGACGACTGAGATGCGGCGGTACCCTTTCGGCGATGTACGTCCTGGATATGATCCACAGATTAATCGAACGGTCAAGAGCCCCTCTTGAACGGGTGGCTGAGATATGAACTAGGGCGAGAGACTCGATCAAACAACGATGGAGGATCCTCAAAGAACAGTTCACCGACGACTTTCGTCCGGCCAGTACGCGCGCTCGGGACCTCCTCCTATGCTACTGAGATGGGGGAATCGAAGCTGGTGGTGTTCCACAGCTATTGGTATGCTCCGATGATGCGGGGAGCAGCTGAAGCGCTTCGGCGATGAGAACGATATGGAGCACCTATGCTCTGATGGTTGAGCCTCCAGATGAGGCTCCTGAGCCTTCTATCCTACACAGGAAGAAAGAGGGGTCGAGGGCAAATTACCTCGACCCGTTAGTGGGCGAATTGGGTGAACGAATGGGGCGATGCGTGGTTCTCCGATGAGCGGCGGCGGAAGAGAACCTAAGTACAGCTTCCGGAACGAACCGTGGTGATCGGATGGGTGAAGAAGGTGCGGAGGAGTCTCGTGAAGGTGTAGGTGTGGTTGGATGAATGAATCGATGATCGAAGCGACGTGGATTGGCCGGTGAAGGCTGGCGGCCTGAAACCTAAAATCTGGAAATAAAGCGAAGATATTGGGTTTCGGGTCTACCTAATGGACGAGATCGTCTGGGATGGAGGTCCTGGTCCTTCTAGAGTCTTTGCCTCGATGGAGCGATGCCTCTAGAGGCTCGGGATTCACTGGTGGCGGAGCTCGGCGATGATGGTCACCGGACCTGGGGCTAGGGCGCCTCCCTCCACTCTACAACACCCCCTCGATCTTGCTGGCACTCAAGGCAAGGGAATGGAGGTCACAGGGGTTTGAGACGGTGGCCAGAGGTGCGAGAAGAGGCGACTGGAGATGAAGTTTTATACTGGTAGCGGTCCGGGAATATGGGAGTCGGTTGAGCTAATCAATGCACGGACCCCTAGAGAGAAGATGGGGCGTGCGTCATGGATCACTGAGCAACAATCGAAGCTCGGGGTTTGGGTAAATGGTGATCGGATCATGGCACTAAAAATCAGAGAAATCGGGTCATCGCGAGGATCTGCGAGAATGTGGTCCGGGGGGGGGGGGGAGTTGACCGAGGGTCAACAATCCCCTGTGGACCAATCAGAAATCGCCATTCCAAAATCATTTGTAAATTTATTTTAAAATAGTAAATGATTTTATTTAAAAAGATTTACAACATGAAAAATGTTTATTATTTTTCAAATTAATTTTTAGTGATTTTTATTTATTTTTTTGAAAAATAAATTAATGTATGTACATAACATATTATTATATACAGGTATAAATACCTAGGTATTTTACATTTTTATTTTTATTGGCTTATTTTTGTACAATTACCCCAATTTTATATTGTATTTAATTATAACATAAAATTTGGGATACAAATAACTTTTATTTGATTATTACTATTTATTTACAAGGGTAGAATAAATAGGTATATGTCATATATACATGGTATATACAAAGGTGAGAGAAATGCTTCTATTTTTATTTTTATTTTATTTTTCTCATTTTTATTCTATTTTTATAAATATGTACAAATTATGAGGAACACATATATAATTTTATTTTATGAAAATAAAATATATACATGAAGGGGGGATATATGTACAATGTCGAATGGCCCTATCTCTCTCTACTTGTTTTATTTTGCGGTCAGGCCAATCTTGGCCCTCCCTTGGGTTTAGGTCACTCAATATTTATTCTAAATATTTCCCTCTTTTTCTTTATTTCTTTATTCCTTTATTTTTGCACAAAAACATGCTAATTATTTCTATTTACACAAAGCATGCAGTTTGACAAATTATTATATTTACAAATATTTACATGGTATTTTGCAAAGTTTTTTAGCTAATATAAAGGAATAAAGAGTGATGAATGGGGATTCATCATGAACCTAGCGCTCGATTACTTGGTACAACTCATCAAGGGCCTAACAGAGACGTCTCAAAAGCTTCATGACCTAACTGCCGCCAAAACTCTGATTCAAGTGCAGGTTGAGGTGAACCCTGATAATTTAAAATAAAAAACCGGTAGTTTGTGATATCTTGTCCGCTACGTTAGAGCCATATATTTCAGGTTATGTTTTGTGTCATGTAGTTACTCTTACTAGAGATAGGATTTTACAGCCATCAACCACTGCCAGGAGAAATAATAAAGCAACTTATGGAGAGTCATCTTTTGCATCGACTGGTCCAACAATCGAGCTAGGTGAGGAAGAAGATGATGAAGGAGCAACACCAACCACTCACCACCATAGCCATAAAGATAAAAAAATACAAAAAATCAACAAAATAAAAATTTACAAAAAGAAATAACAATACAAAATCGAGAAGGACCTATCTTGGAGGAGGCAACACTGGCAGCTGATCTAGAGCAGCCCAACGAAGCCCAAGTTCATGTTGATAAATGTTTGCCTGTTTTGCATGATGGCCCTCTTTTGGCCAATCATCTGTAAATAAGTATGTAATTGATAAATAAATTTTCTTCTATGAATGTTCAATTTGTAGATGCTATAAAAATACCAAAAAAGAGAGATTTAAAAAATGCATTATCCGACATTGGAGTGGTTGAAATTATTGAAAATCTTTTTCTAAAAATGCCATTCATGATGGGCATGAAATACATGCCAGCTTTGAATAAAGGATTGAAATAGACATGTACCTCAGTCCATCGTAGCCGCAAGAACTGATCTAACAAAGGAGAGAAATACATCTTAACCATGGCCACAGTGAATGCAATCAGTAACATCCTATAGAAAAAGACAAGAGAGCAGTCAACATCAATTGCCAGATTTTTGACCAGGTTTTTCAGTAGTCTCAGATTGATAGCGGGTCTTCAATAAACCTCATTCCCTCCTCACTATTGCAAGAATTTGGGCTTGGGCTGCTTAAGCTGACGAGAATGATCCCGCAATTTGTAGAGCAATCCGTTGAGCGACCCAAATGTATATTTGAGGATGTTATCATGATTATGTAGAACATGAAATTTCCTCTTTACTTTGTAGTCCTAGATATGGACTCCCCTACACTGTTACTCCAGACCCCCATCATTGTAGGTCGATCGTTCCTTTGCACATCCGATGCGGTTATTGACTATGGGTCTAGGAAGATCACCTTTTGTTTTAGAATAATTAAAGTCACATTAGATATGGTCAATGACCCAAAGGCTACATCTGATAGATGGAATCTGGAATCAGTTACATAGGACTATGATATTGTTGATGTTAGCGATAATCGTCTTTCTTTGAACAACATTGTCACACATGAAATCCTCTCCTCTAAGGAGGACCTAGATAGAATTGTTAAACCATGCTTCCTTGTCAACTGGGAGTTATAATTTGAGTCACTGATCATCAAATTTGAAGAAAATTCATGCCAAATCGAACATGAGGAATTCATTGCAGATATGTTTGGTACTTTATTTCAGAGCTAGTAGTGATAGAGGTGGACATCACGTCATTGATTCAAGCAAAACAACCATCTATCAACATCGTTTTTGAAGTAACGTGGAGCAACCTCAACAACTACCAGAACTCATTTCGCTCCCATACAGTCTAAAGTACACATTCCTTGCAGGAGAAGAACACATGCATCCTATCATCATCAACAACATTTTGACCTCAAATCAAGATTCCTGACTTCTCTAGATTCTAAAAAAGAACCGCAAGACACTTGGTTGGAAAGTCTTAGATCTCCGAGGATAAATCCAAGTATGTTTTCAAACTACTTATATTTCAAAGACGACTGCAAACCATCCAGAGAATTCCAGAGAAAAATTAAATCCTAATCTTTGGATGTTGTAATGAAGGAAATCGCTAAGTGGTGTGAAGCAGGTTTCATTTATCCCATCTCCAACTCCAAATGGGCGAGCCCCTGCATGTAGTTACCAAGAAATTATGGCTCACCGTGGTGAAGAATGACCAAGGTGAGGAAATATCTACCCAAGTACCGACATCTTGGCACGTATGTGTTGATTACCTTCGCATGAATTCAGCGACAAAGGACCATTTCCCTTTGCCATTCATTGATCAAGTTATTGAGATATTAGCATGGATGAATAATATTTTTTCTTAGATGGGTACTCTGGGTTCAATCAAGTGGCGATCACCCCAGAAGACTAAGATAATACAACTTTCACCTGCCCGTTAGACACTTATGCTTTTAGAAGAATGCCCTTTGGACTTTGTAATTCTCCAGCTACTTTCTATAGGTGCATGCTAGTCATCATTACCGACATGGTCAGGAGTTTTCTTGAAATTTTCATGGATGATTTCTCCGTCTACAGTGACCGTTTCGATTCTTGTCTTCAACACCTAGACAAAGTATTATAGAAGTGTCGTGAAATTAACATTGTTCTATTATGGGAGAAGAGCCACTTCATGGCTATATAAGAATTGTGTTGGGCCATGTCATCTCCAAGAAAGGCATGGTGGTCGATGCAGTGAAGTTGGATGTTATTGCTAAACTCATGCCACCTTAGAATGTGAAGTATGTGAGGTCATTCTTTGGGCATGTTGGCTTCTATCATGGATTCATCATGAACTTCAACAAACTTGCCCGACCTCTCACTGAGCTTCTTTTGAAGGAGATCGAATTTATAACAGATTAGCAGGTTCTCGAATCATTTTATCAGTTGAAAGAACTGGTCACTCAGGCTTCGGTGCTACAACCTCCCGACTAGTCTCTTTCATTCAAGATGGTGGATGCGTTGGATTTTGAAGTTTGGGTTGTTCTAGGACAAAGCAGGGATAAGTTTCCCTACCCTATTCACTACACCAGTAAGACACTCGATGAAGCGCAAAGAAACTATATAGTTGTTAACTAGATCTTTTAATAGTGGTCTTGTCAATCCACAAGGCAGACCGACAGTCGTCGAAGCAACCCCAAACGAAAATCCTTCTTTATCAGCAACTAACCCATAATATTAAAGAAAGTCAATGAATAACACAAGTGAGTTTAAAATTTATTTTTCTCTACCATAAGATGCATAGTAAGCAAGCATGCTGAGGTCTAACCACATAGAGAAAAATGGTAGCCTAAATTTATTTATGTGCAACCTAGTCATTCATAGTGTATATACATAGATCTTTTGTGGGTTCTTAATTATATATATATATTATTTTAGGTTTTATTTATTTTTGTATTTGATTTTTAATTTTCTGTTTTTATATTTTCTTTTTATATATTATTTACATATATATAGGATATATACAGATATATATACATATAGAATACTATATTTATACATATTAATAAATATAAAAAAATAAAAAATAAAAATTATCTCTGGATTTTATATAATATTTTAATGTTTTTGTATTTTTTGGAAATTTGGCTAATTTCTAAGTGTTTTTAAAGTCAAAAATATCCCAAATAAGGTTTATATTAATAAGCTGAAATTGAATTGGATTTTAAAAATAGGAAATAGGTTCCAAAACTACGCAAATCATTTTTAATATATCAATATTTATATAAATAAATATATAAAATAGAAAAAACATAGTTTTTGGAATTTTAAAGTATTTTTTAGGTTTTTATAAAAGATTTCCGGGTTTTTAGATTTTTAAGCTTTTTGTTTTTCCATTTTAGTGATTTTTGGTTTGTAATTAAAATATGACAAAATATACTATATATATTGGAATTTTTAGACACGTCTTTATATTTTTTTGGTTTTTTCTAAGTTAAACATGGAATAAATAGGCTCTATTTCATTTTTAAAAATATTAAATTAGCCAAAAATGCTAAATAAATACATGGCATGAAAATACATGGAACAAGGATTTAATCCTATTTTTGTGTATTTTTAGGAGTATATTATCTATATTTAATAAATAATGAAATGCAAAAAATAAATGTCCTGGTAGGGGCATTATTGCAATAAAAATGAAAGACAGGGGGCTCTATGCAAATTAGCCAAAAATTTACAAATGTATTTCCATTTTCTAGACTTTTAAGTAAATACAAAAATGCTAGGGAATAATATACAATTTCACCATCACGTGGACTACATGTGATGCAACATGGGAAGGACCCAAACGTGATTTATAAAACATGTAGGGGTTCACTAGAAAATTCCCATTTAATTAAACACATGATATTTTATTTACAAAACTAATGGATAAATACAAAAATGAGTGTGGTAGAGTGTACAATTTACCCCATAAGTTACGCACCACTAGATGGCTGAGGAGCTTCCACTTGATATGTGTCAACGTACGGACGACGGATGACGGTTCGCGTACGAACAATGGCGATTAGATCCTGGAAGGGCATCAAACGACATGGATGCTTTATGAGCAATCAAGTGCTAGAGGTTAAGTGATATCAAAGGTCGTTGCAACCTCAATCACCCAATCGGACTCAACTAGAAGAATAAAGACCACAATTAAAACAATCAAGCATGAAAAACAATGTAGCGGTCTCCGCTATTTACTTAACATGGCATAGCGACTAGGGTTGAACACAAGGAGCACAAACATGTACAAAGTAGTCGAGATCAGCACAAAAAATACAATTTTTATTTAATTTTGATTTTTGCAAATTTTTATATTTTTAAAAATAGGAATCAAACACACAAAAGTTAAGGCACAAGGAAGCCTTCACAATTTTTATTTAGGATATAAATACAAAGTGTTTAGAAATAAAATTTTTTTTATGTTTTTCAAATATGCAGATGTTTTTGGTGACTTTATGGTATTTATCTGATTTTTATAAAATTTTATAAAAATGAAATAAGCATAAACAACAAGGAGCTATACAACCTCGACTAGAGGGCATCAAAAGTGCCCAAATGTCCTAGTCATAATTTTTATGACAAAGTAGAGAAAAATACCTAACTACAACATCCGAAATATAATTTTTTGATTTTTTAGAAAATTTAATGAGTTTTTTAAGATTTTTAGTCTTTTGCGATTTTTAGGGTTTTTGTAAAAGTTAATGCAGCAAAAAGGGAACTGGAGTGAAAAAAACTAAAACTAGCACACAATTTTTATGGAATTTTTGAGATCATTTTTATATTTTTTGTATTTTATAAAATAGAAAAATTCATTTTTACGGTTTTTGATATTTAGAAATACTAATCAAAATTAAATCAAGTCACAAAATTTACCATTAATATTACACATTAGTTGGAGCTAATTGTAATTTCTGTGGATTTTTTGGAGCTGATTTAATAATCATTTGATTAAAAACAAGACACACAACATATAGGGACCTACTTGCAATTACTGGAATGTTTTTGGGCCAAAGTATAGTAGATGTAAATTGTTCATGGATATATTTGCAATTTAACCACTAATTCACGCATATGTAGAATAAACAACGTTTATGGGGATAACTGCAAATACACCAATGTTTCTATTCAAAGCATAACAGTCAAAAACACAAGGGCATGTAAGAAAATACACCAGATGAGCACGTGAGACTGCACGTGAGTTCGGTTCAATAGGACTAAAATGCATATCTTAAAAGTTTGAGGTCCAAATCGTAAATTAATTAAACTACAACTTTATTTAGGGGAATAAATAACTACACGTGAAAGTGCAAGGGTAAAAGTGAAATATACTTATGCTAGGGCACGTGGTGCACACGGGAGTGGTCGTGGATGTATGGCTCTGATCGCTGCTGGAGCAGATCTGACGGTACAGGGATTATCCCCCTACGTGCGGTCAGATGCTCCAGGAGGAGTCAAATCTGATGGTCGAAAAACTGCGACGGTCGGGGGCTGAGATCTAATCTGGTGGATGAAGGATGATCCGACGGTGGGTGAGGACGGAGGAAGGACAGCTCCTGGGCGAGCTTCGATCGATGACAGGAGGAGATCCACCAAGCCAATGAGCTCACCAAGGAGGGAAGGAGCGTCGTGAAGGTGATCCACGTCTAGTGGCAAGTCCAATGCGAAGGGGAACGGTCGGATGACTGTCGCGGTGGAGGTACGTCAGGAGCTGCTCCACCTAGGTAGTCGAGGGTCGAATGGGGGTCTTCCGCACATTACAGGACTAGCAATGAGTACACTGCTCGGAGGCGTAGCTCCGGTGAGGGTTATTGCCGAGCAAATCACAGAGAAATGAGGGTGAGTGAGTTGACTCCCGATGAATGTGAAGGAGGTGAGTCGCGTCCCTAATCCCGACCAGAACGTCGAGCCTAAGGGTGATCAGGCTATGGTGTGAAGGTAAGTGTGCATAGTGGGTTCGATCGATATAGAGATGAGGCTCCAACGACCGGGATGGAGTTGATGAACGTGCGGCGGTGCTGGGTGAAAAGATGGAATCGAAAGGTGAAAGGAAGGGGATAGAAGGGATACCTGAAGATCTGTAAAGATTCCTGAGCTTCATGCGAATGTGGTCGACGAGGTATTGGCCTCAACCTCGCTGTGGAAGGCGGGGTGGTTAGATGCGGTGGAGCTCCGACCACGTAGGTTGAACGACGTGAATACACTTCCAAATTTCAATCAGTAGGGTCCCTCGGGAAGTTGTCACTCAACCTGAGGTGTCTAGGGGTGGAACGAGGGGCGAAGCATGAGCTAATGAACGTGAAGGTGGAAGAGAGATTATATAGGATTCCTAGGGGGCTAGAAGAATCTGGCGAAGGCATGCAACGCTAGGAAGATCTGCACCTTCTTAGGGATCTGCGAAGGTCGTGGATCCTAGGAGAGGCCACAAGCAAAGAATCGGGGTATGGGGTTGCATGACCTGACTAAAAAAATTTGGGACAAATTGGCCCAGCGAAGAGGGTAGCGTCGGGTCAAGCTTGGAAGACGACGTTGACCCGGGTCAATAAAATGACCCAGACCAATCAGAAAATTCGAATGTATAAAATATTTACAAATTCGATAAAAATAATAAATGATTTTAAATTAAAAAAGTTTTCAAAATAAGAAATGCTTTTTTTTTCAAGGAATTTTTCTGTGGTTTTTAATTATTTTTACAAAAAAATAATTTACGGTCTATATAGTATAGAGTAGTATATACAGATATAATTTACCTATGTATTTTGTAGAATTATTTTTATTTTTTTATTTTTACATAAGTACTCCCATTTTATATTTTATTAATTTACAGGATATCTTTAGGAGTTTAAAATAATTTTATTTTATTTTTATTAGTTTTGTACATGTATATAACTAATAAAGAATGTTGTATGTATACATGTATTTTGTACAAGTGAGAGATGATTTTATTTTAATTATTATTTTATTTTTCTGAATTTTGTTTTATTTTCATGTTCTTTTAGAAAAGAATACAGGAAGGTGAAAAGCATATTTTTTTTATTGTTAAAAATAATTATTTACAGATATAAGTGCTATATACAATATAGAATAGGCCCTATCTCTCTCTACTTCTTTTGTTTGGTGATCAGGTCAAGTCTTGAGCTTCTCTTGTTTCGGGTCACTCTGTATTTATTTTAAATACCTCCTTCCTTTTTCTTCTCCCATTATTCTTTTAATTTTTTACAAATACATGCTAAATATATACAGTTAACATATGCATGCAAAATGATAACTTATTGTATTTACACCTATCTACACGATGCTTTGCCAAGATAAATAGCTAAAATAAAGAATAAAGAGTGAGAATCATGGATTCATCACCCCCTATATTTTACCTTTGCTAGTCCCTTATCAAGCACTTATTTGAAAAAGAAGTGAAAATAGAAGGAAAAGAAAGTGAAGGAGAATCGAAGTTGATTATTAAAATTGTCTTTATTAAATTGATGTATGGAGCTCAGCCAGATATTTGGTTTATAAGTTTGTCAGAACCTTATTAGGACCTAGGTTTAAGACTCAACAACCTCTAAGTTCCACCAATCTATGGTCAAGACTCCTCTATAATCCAGATCAGAACAAGTCTACATACACAAACTCTAAGGACCGTGAATCTTTTCTTGTACGGTGTGAGTGATATGTAGCTCCCTACCTCAGAATTGACAAAGAAACAACCCCCCTCAACAAGGTAACTCTAATGCCCTTGTCCAGCAGCTCTTTCCTCGAGGAGCAGGGTATTCCCATTTAAGTTCAAGTTCAACCTGTTCAATAAGATGAGAAGAGAATGGACCATGACTAGTGTAGCCATGTATCATTGGGAGCCTAACTAGTGTAGTTAAGTCTCCCGTTGCAAGCTTCATGAGATGAGAAGGTGTAACATAATCTTTACTTTATTTGACTATATACACTCCGGCATGTATTTTATTTTCTATTATACTCGCCACTTTTGGAGTTTTCTTTCTTTTGCACCCCCTTTTTTTATGTGCATATGTACAACATATCTACATGGTGCTGCATAAATAGGATTTTTTCCTCTTGAGACAACAGACTATCCCTCTTTTGAATTATTATTGCAACCCAGAACTCCTGTCTTTAGACCACAACACCGCCAGACCAAGTTGAGGCGTACTTCCTTCCCTAAAAGATGAAGTCATGCTCCTCCTAGAAATACCCTCGTATGCTACCCCAAGCCAAAGGAAACTGCCTCCTCGCCACCTCATCCGTAGAGAGCTATGTTTATGGTGATGGTGTAAGTAAAGTCATTGTATGTGTGAGTCATGCGTGCGTTGTTAAGTATTCTACTTAGGCTCATCAAGATGGCATGTGATCATAGACTAGTGGACTTAAAGAATTAAGTCACCAATGGACCTGAGAAGTCTTAACACCAAATCCTATAAGGTTCCTCTTAAAATAGGTGGATTAAGGTCTTAACCAAGATCCATTTTCTATTTTAATTCCATGCTGGTTTAAGTGTAAACTACGATTCAAGAGAATATACAAATATTTACAAAAATCTATTTATGCAAAGTTTTTGAAAATTTGCAAAATTTTTGAAAATGTTTGAATATATGCACGAATGCAGAAGTTTTGCAAATTATTTACAAATATTTACAAAAGGTTTTTGCAAACTTTTATTTTTCAAACATGCTTCAAGAATTTTGTACTATATACATAATTTTGATACACAAGTATTTATTAACTTTTCACACGCAAAACATTTTTACAAACATTTGTACAAAAATAATTTTTATAAATAGCTATGTATGTGCAAGAAAGTATTTTATGTACAAGAAAAAATTTTGAAATTTTTGCGATTTTTAACTAAAGGATTTTAGCCATTTTATTTTATTAACACACTCACACAAAGTACGAGTTATGGTTGAAGTATATATATGTAATATATACATCACCCCCTATACTTAGCTCTAATGATGTCCTCAGAATGAACAAAGAGTGACGAAGAAGACATAACTCGTGCTTAGTATAAGGAAGTGAAAAGGAATGCTATACTATATCAATGAATAAAAAGAATAGAATGAAGAGGGCTCGATGGTTCCCCCTATACCTAGGATCAAGTAATCCTAAGTATAGAAGAATGTACACAAAAGGAAAAACACAGTGACAGAATGTACATGATTCACCTCCACTATACTTAAGGTAAGATATCCCTAAGTATAAGCAACAAAACAAAGGTAAGAAGAATCAAAAGAATAATAAAAAATCTGTCACCCCCTATACTTAGGGTAAAGTACAACCTAAGTATAGCATAATCACATGATGCAGATGGGGTATTAGACCAAAGAATGATGTGATATGGACATATGGATCAATGAAAGGTGGAAGACAGTGATAATAGGGCACGAGATGCGAATGATGTGAGTCAAAGACCACATCTCATGCAAAATGAATTGGGGTGACATCAACGATAAGCGACTCATGATCTAGATATGGTTTGAGGTGCTGAACGTTAACACAAAAGGTGGACTCAGATGACATCTCAGATATGTTAATAATACCATTGTCATGTACCTTTCGGACCAGGTATGGTCCTTTCCACTTGCTCTGTAATTTCCTTGGAAATAATCAAAGTCTGGCATCAAACAACCATACTCTCTGATTTGACTCAAACTGTTTATGGCTGATATGAGAATCATGCCATATCTTTACTCTCTCCTTATATTGTAGGCTGCTTTAGAAGGTTGTGTCTCTAAGCTTCTCCAGGACTGCCAATTTTGCCTTCCTTTGATCTTATGAACTCTCTGGATCCAATAATATATCAGTGACAACCCATAATGACTTATGCTTTATCTCAATAGGTAAATAACAGGGCTTGCCATAAATGAGATGAAAGGGAGACGTACCCAATGGAGTCTTGAAGGAAGTCCAGTATGACCACAAGATCGAGTCCAAAAGTTGTGACCAATCCTTTCAGTCTGGGAGGACTACCTTTTGCAATATCGTCTTAGTCTCCTTGTTCGATACTTCAGAAATACCATTAGTCTGAGGATGATATGGAGTGGCAACTCGATGGTCTATGCTGAACTCGCTAGCAAGGGCCTTTACCTTGTCGTTGATAAAGTGAGACCCCCGTCAGATATCAATACGCTAGGCACTCCAAACCATGAAATGATATTCTTCCTAAAAAATCTGCAAAGAGTCTTAGCATATGTGGTTTAGACAGGTATGACCTCAATCCAATGACCCACATAATCAATAGCCAACAAAATGCACTTGAATCACTGACTCTAAGGGAACGTACCCATGAAATCGATGCCCCATGCATCAAAAACCTCACAAAAGTGAATGGGCTGCATCAACATCATATCACACTATCCACAAATGCCTATCCTTTAACAGTCAGTAAACCTCTTCACGAATTCATCGGGAATCTTGAAGAGGATAGACCACCATAGGCCGAATTGGAGCACTTTCTGTGTTGTCTTCCTCCCAGAATGATGTCCTCCTACCTCAAGCTTGTGAAAGTATGTGAGGATGCTGTAGTTCTCCTCCAACGAATGCACTGACGCCAGACACTATCCCCTCCTTCGTGATAAAGGATTGGATCCTCCCAATGGTAAGGCTTGTCCTTCCCAAGGATGGTCTTATGTCGCTGCTTGGGCCAACCTTGTGGAACTTTCTTGGAGACAAGATAGTTCACAATATCGACGTACTATGGGAGAGAGACGATAGCAAGGATCGCCTCGTCTGGGAAGGTCTATGAAATAGGATCAATCTGCTTGGATTCCTCCAGATTTCTAATCAGTAGAGATGATACGTCACCAAATTCTTGACTCCAGGTTTATCCTTAATCTCAATATAAAACTCCTAGAGTAGAAGGATCCATCTAGTCATACTCGCTTTGGCATCCTTCTTTGCCATGAGGTACATGATGGAGGTATGATCTATAAAGATAGTCACTTTAGATCTAATAAAATATGATCTGAATTTGTCCAAGGTGAAAACTACGGCTAGCATCTCTTTCTCCGTGATAGTATAGTTCCACTGTACGACATCCAATGTAAGGCTAGCGTAGTGAATAGTAAATGGTACTCCATCCCTGCTTTGTCCTAGCATGGCCCCTATAGCAAAGTCGGAGCCATCCGTCATGATCTCGAATGCGAGAGACCAATTAGGTGGCTGAAGAACATGAGCCTCAACAACTAAACTCTTGAGAGTCTCAAATGATGCAAGACACTTATCATTAACAATGAACTCGGTGTCTTTTATTAGCAAATTAGTCAAAGGTCGGGCAATCATGCTGAAGTCATGAATGAAATGTCCCTAGAAATTGACATGCCCCAGAAAAGACCGTAACTGTCGTAAGTTGGACGATGGGTTAAGTTTCCAGATGATATGCAACTTGGCCAGATCAACCTCCATGTCCCTGTTGGAGATGATATGAACAAGCACTGTCTCCTGAGTCACCATAAAGTGACTCTTCTCCCAAGATAAGATAAGATGAACCTCTATGAAGCGCTGAAGAACGTGGTCTAGGCAGTCAAGACAAGCATCAAACATGTCGCCGTAGACTGAAAAGTCATCCATGAATACCTCTAAATAATCACCCACCATGTCTGAGAATATGGACAACATGCACCTTTGGAATGTCGCCAGGGCATTACATAGACCAGAGGGGCATCCGTTTGATATCATAAGTCCTAAACAGACAGGTGAAGGTCATTTTATCTTGGTTCTCAAGCGCTATGGCCATATGATTGTATCCGGAGTACCCATCAAAAAAGCAGTAGTGACTCTTCCCAGCTAGCCTCTCTATAATCTGATCAATAAAAGGCAGCAGGAAATGATCCTTCTTGGTGGCTTGATTCAATCATCTGTAGTCCACACACACCCTCCAAGAAGTGGGTATCCGGGTAGCTATCTCCTCTCCAAACTCGCTCACAACTATAGTTATGCCCATTTTCTTGGGCACCACATGTAATGGACTAACCCACTTGGAGTCAGAGATGGGGTAGATAAAATCGACGCTCCACCATTTCGATATTTCCTTCATGATTACTTCTCGAAGATTCGGGTTCAGCTGTTGCTGGAACTCATGTGATGGCTTGGCATCCTCTTCGAGATAGATATGGTGGGAGCACAGAGCCGAACTTATCCCTAAGAGATCTGCTACACTCCATTCTATCGCCTTGCGATTACTTTCAAGAACCTCCATCAAACGAGATTCTTTCTCTCCTGTCAAATCAGCTGAGATAATGGCTGGGTACATCTCATGCTCGCCTGCAAGGAATCTATACTTCAGCGACTGCGACAAAGGATTCAATTCAGGACAACTGGGAGCTTGTAAGTCAGGCCACTAAAAGGTCTGAGTAAATATAACCAGATCCGAATGAGAGAACTCTCGTTGATCATACAAAACTGGTAAAGACTGCCCTGCTGGTATATTTGCACTTAATGCTGGCAAGGTCTCCACCTAGCAGATGGCTCTTGGAAATTAGAAAAGGTAGTAAATGATCGAACTCTACCCAATCTATGTCTGTATCCGAGGGATCAGAATCTGAATCACAAGAAATATACTCAACCTTGCTATCCTGAACATGATCTTCAGCCTCGAATGTGTCCTCTGCCAAGAGTTTGCTCTCCAAACCCTCCTCTGCTGGGATTCGTGAATCTGTGGAATCTAAATGTGAGAGAAGGGCTTGTGAAATGGGGTAGGACCAAGCGACTTTATCATTAGTGATTATAAAGTCATACTTCTAGTGTACGTCTCGCTCTACATCTATCATCTGCTCTATGTCACTGCACTGCTCCGAGCAAGCTGAATCTCGTTCTCTGGTCTCTTGGATCGTCTATATTTGTATACTCTCGCCCTTGACGTGAAATTACACCGTCCCCTATCATGGTCGGATACCGCCTTGGCTGTGGCCAAGAATGGTCATCCTAAATTGATGGGGGTATCGTTCACAGATTCATGGATCTCCATGTCCAACACAACAAAGACTACGGGGAATTCTAGTCCCTGAATTGTGATGACAACATCCTTCAACAACCCCTTCAGCCTCTTGAAAGATCTATCAACAAACTGAAGGACTGTCCTACTCTGTTGAAGAGGGCCAAACTCGAACCGATCAAGTAAGGCTGCTAGAAGGAGGTTGATAGAAGAGTCGTTGTCTAATAGAGTACGGTCAAATCTCTGCTCATGAATATGGCATCTGACATATGGAGCTCCTGCATCTGGACTCTTGGCTGGCAGACGGTTCTAGATGGTGAAGGAAGTGGCATAGGTCAGTACATGTATCTCTACCTGGTGGTTCCTCTTCTTCCTGCGAATAGTGGTCTTCTCTCACAAGTACTTCTGGAAAAGAGGGATGTGCTCAAGTGCCTCTTGTAGAGTCAGCTGGATATGGAATCTTGATCATCTGTTGGCTGAACTCTAACTACTGATCTTTTTTTGGAATTTCTTTTTTATTCCCCTTAGCCAAGCGAAGTTCTTATAGGAAGGGGATTGCTGGGCTCTCCTCAGATAGAAGGCTAGTAATAGGTTCTTGCTGCTGTGAAGGCATGAAATCCATACAAGTGTCATCAATTATCACATATGGACTCGAAGATGAAGAAACCTTTCTTTTATTATTATTTTTAGTGTTTTTTTATGATGTCCCAGGGTACAAAACTTAAGAAAACACTACAAGAATAGAAGGGGTGGCCTCGGTACCACCCACGACATCAGAAACTACGACATCAACATCGTACTTTGGTTCAACATCATGTAATCTGGTGGCATCAATACCACCCTCTTCATCTGGAAAAGCGACGGCTTCAGTAGCATCGGCTGGATCAACGTCCTTGGTGGCATTAGTACCACCACCATCATCATCCTTAGAGGCATCAACATCGCTATCCTCTTCGTCTAGCACTCCGACATCCTCGTGGTGTCATTGCTCAGATGAGGCACCGTCGGCTGAAATCCTACCAGTCCTAAGTGACACAAAATCATTAGCAAATGTATATGAAGCAATGTCACCCATTGAATCACTATGAGTGGTGGTCTATGTAAACTGTACATGCTCAGATTTTCTTTTCAGGCTGTTAGGATTGGGCTCAATCTGAGCTGGTATGGCAGCCTTGCCATTAATGATCTCCTTCATCTCCTGGTGAAATTCGTCCATCTCTTGCCTAAATGATTCCTTCTGGTTGGAAAGTAGGAATGTTAGATCATCGAGTGCTGGGTTCTCATAGGCTGGCCAATGAGAACCGGACGGGTTGCCTCTCTGAAAATTAGGTTGCTGTTGGAACTGATGAGGGGCAAGTTGAGAATACTACAGAGGCTGCTGCTGCTGCTTCCACTGCTGTCCCTATCGGTAGTGATGAGGACCTGACTGGTAATGTTGCTACTGTGGCTGGTGAGGGAACTGGGGCTGTTGTAGTGGCTGGCTGAACTGTCCACCCTGAGTTGAAGGCTGCTGCTGGGTTGAGGCACCTCCGGTCTATTACCTGAATCCATAATGATCTCAGCAAATCTTAGATTGCTGTCGGTCGTACCAAATCCCATTGACTTCCATCAACTTCTCCTACTTGAAGGGGGGTGGTAAAAGAACGTTTAGTGGATGATCCTGATGATACACCACCATCTAGGTGTCCTAAGATGGAGGAGGCTGAGGGTACTGCTTATGCAGCTGCTGGAACGAACAGGCCTGGATGTGGTGAACCTGTCGGTACTTGGCGGAGTGTTGGGATTGAAGGATATTGAGAATCCTCAAGCGCATCACGGAAGCGTGTCGATCGCATCGTATGCAATCGGGGCAACTAGTCGCACTAGTCGCTAGATGTAGCGGAAATTAAAATTTTTTTAAACTAAAGATGAAACCACATGATCACGAGAACACTTCTCGGATCGTTTCATCAAACCATCAAGTATAAGGAATACCTCTTGGAGCGTGGTTGTAATCGCGAGATCACAAAGTAGAGATCCTCCTATCTTAAGTCCGATCCACGAAGAACGCACTTGCGGGCGCGATGATGAGTCACGTTCCATCCCGCAATCCTCGATGAAGATCCAAGCGATGGCTCCCCCGATTTCGTCAAACGAAATCCGTCATCTTTCTTTAGAGTAAGAAACTCCAAAGAAGAAGGAGATCCTCGAGTCGTCGAAGAAGAAGTCGAGAGTCTCTCCTTTCTCAACACAAAGTGGACGGCCACTTAATGGAGAAGAGAAAGAGAGAGAGGGCGAGAATGAGAAAGAGAGAGGGAGAGAGTTGTCACCTTGTACAACTCTTAATGATGTTGTTTTGGAAGGCTACCCTAGCCCTCCTTTTATATTAGTTTAGGATCCATTGGATCTCAATCCATGGACTCAAAGATCCAACGGCTAGGCTTGGTCTATGTAAGATCAATGGCTATAATTGTTGTTGGTTAAAACCAACAACATTTATTTATAATTAAATTAAATATATGTTGCAACATTATCAACACATTTTAATTTAACATAAATAAATTAGTTAAGAGATAAATCAAGATAATAAAATAGAGTCAATATAGCCTCCTAAAATCAAGGGGCGTCACCCATGACTTTTTCATGAGTGACGTCACCTCTAAATTTGGTGGCTTTATTTCTCCTTTTTATTATATTATTTTATCTTTCAATTATTGCAAAAATATCTACCAAATTAATTCCAAATTAATTTGTGAATATTTCAATCATGCCATTGAACATTATGTGAATCATATTCACAACCCAAACTAATTTGTAAATTGCATTTCCAATTAATTAACAAATGTGAATCCAATTCACACTATTAATTAATAAATGCTATTTACATAAATTCTCTCTCTTATATATACATATTATAAATCACATTTATAATACACATATATCATGGTTAGTATTATCCACATTCTCTAATCCTTGATTATTAATCTCATTTAATTATCTTGGATAATAATATGAATCATATTCATATTATGCTTGATAATTAAATCTCATCAAGTCCTTGCTTGGATATACATTTCATCAAATGAATTATTCTTGAACCCTTTCAAGAATAATGTGCTTTCTCCGCAGATACTTGGAGATAAGGACAGGGCGATTGTATTGTTCCACGTATAGTGACTTGGATGTTGAGATCTCGTCTCAAATCCAGATCGTACGAACCTCCCACAGATGCTTGATTAAATCAAGACCGCAAATCCAATCTTCTCATTGAATCTGAATCTCATTCAGATCAATGTCCAACACTTGGACTAAGATCAGATTGCTTCTCTACTGGAAGGAGTCACTAAAATCCAGACCTGTTTCATCACTCCCTCGGAATGGAAGCGTCATGGATATACAATCGTTTATGATCACATCACCCTCAGGTATTCCCAATACCTGTACATCCTGCATACTGGAAGACCTATGGTCAACCCGAAGATCAAGATCTATTTTACACTGTCTTCTTCAGGGTTTGATCACCAAGTTTCTCATTTGATCATTGGGATTTGGTATCGATCATATACTTTCCAAAAACATATATCATACCTAGGTCTTGATCATATACTTTCCAAAAGTATATATCAAACCTACAAATTCAGTCAAGCTTCCAAAGCGAGACGACCGTGCACGGAATTTGATTCTTCCCAATATCTCATGAGTGAGCTCATGTCTTCCGGTTCAGTAGTGAACCTGTATGATCCCTTTGAGAGATCGTATTACTCATATGCCCTTACATGCACACCAGCGCGTCGGTGTATAGACCTTGGTTAGGTCATCAACCTATTGGTCTGCCAAATGTACATACTCAGACATATAGCAATACATCTGTCTCCGGTCAGAGGATGCGTGCCTATGCTGTGACAACATTCAACATAGGACTTTGGTTATCTCGATCGAGTTAAGTCAACTCTTTGACCTAACTAATCTGACACCTCCGAATCTCTATTCCTATGCAGAGGACCTGCATCAAGAGGTCGGTCAGATATCAGCCTATGTGAGAAAAGGATTGCCATCTCCTACTCAGGCTGGAGATCACATCTTAACAATCATTTGACGGTGCTTGATGAGTCCTCAATCTAACCCTTTAGATATTCATCCAAGCACCAGCCTCTATGATTCATTAATTGAATCAACAGCTGTATGATCATTAAGATAGCCATGGTACATAACCCTAATTGTACAGAGGGACCTATTATGCAAATTATTTATTCTTCATTTCAGATCAGGGAATGATATTCGCAATAACATTTATTGCATAATGGCTCGCCGTGGGCTCACATGTCCAACAATCTCCCACTTGCCCAAAGAGCCATTAACGGGCTAATCATTTAATCCACACTCATGTAACAATCATATGCTATTTAGAAAAATAGCTAGGTAAGCTGATCAGTCACTCTGTTCCCAAAATACTATGCCAAGTCCTTTTACGGCACTTGCATATCCCTAGGTAACAGTGCTCGCATCCATTGCGAATGTTGCATCTAATGCAACCTATACTCAGTCTAGTCAAAGCAGTTATAGTGTCCTTGACACTATTGCTCAATTATTATAACCAGTATTTTCATAATCCTTATCAGAATACCCTTATTCAGGGAGATCATTATCTCTCGAGGTATCCACAGTTAAGACCATTTAGATCTCTATCTATAAAGTCTTAAGCTCTTGAAGATAAGACTTAGAGATCACTATCTCTAAAGCCTTGTCATCTTTGAAGATATTGTTATTACTACAATCAAGTGTTCTTTCTCCATAGTAGGATTAGTAACAGTTTACTACTCCCACTGCATGGCAGACATCTGGGTTTTGTACACATCTAGCATACTTAGCTTCTCGTAACTGATGCACAAGTGCAAGCAGTTCTAGCATTCACTTCCTCAACTCTTTGAGGTGCTATCCCTTTAGATAGGTTAGTATCAAATCTCTAGGGAAAGGAAGCCTTTCTAGGAATTTCCAAGAATGGAAAATGTCCAAGGTGTAGTACAAATATGACAATCCCAATACCCTCTTTTCTTTGCTTCTGAACAACTTCAGAACTAAGATCCAAGAGGCATCTTTGAGATCGTATCTCAAGGTATGGAATAGCCAGTCTATAAAACACTTATTATCATCCTTATATCATTCCAAATGATTAGGATATTACCTACATTTAGCACGATGAATACAATGGCACTCCCACTAAGCTTCACATGGTACATCAAGATTCTATCTGAAATCATAACATTTATAATTTCATCAAATCTTATGTTCCAACAACAAGAAGCTTATTTGAGTCCGCAGATGGATTTCTTTATCTTTCACACCTTACTTTCCCCAAACATGAAGCCCTGGGGCTACTTCATGTGAATATCCTCAGAAAGGTATTCTTAGAGGAATGCAATCTTGACTTACATCTTGAAGATGCAATAGTCAAGTTGTGTAGCTAAGGTTAGCAATATTCTGATGATTTTAAGCATGGTTACCGAAGAGCAAGTCTCATTGCAAGCAATGTCTTCTCTTCCGGTGTGTAGCTTATGGCTACGAACTGAGCTTTGAAGGTCTCTACCTTCTCATCAGGTTCCCTCTTCTCTTGAAGATCCATTTACACCTTTATGGGTCTTACCCATATAGGTGGATCCTCGAGGGTCCATATACAACATTTGTATATGAAGTCTACTTTAGACTTTATTGCCAATATCCATCTTTCCATGTCATGATCCTTAGGAGCTTCATCACATGAAGTCCGATCACTCTCAGATTTAACTGACACATGGAATACATCCTCAAACTTATTTGAAGAGGTATCAGTGCTTCATCTTTAATTATCCTTTTAGTTTCCGATTTCAAGAGCCTCATTGTCATCTCAAGATTAAATGAGTTCCTTCACTTCATTTTCATCTTGATTCTCAAGAGTCTCAATTGTCCAAGAATCACATTCTCAGAAATGAGATCTTTTAAGAATCTCAAGGTCATAAAGTAGGTATCCAATACCATCCTTTACTATCCTAATGAAGTAGCATTCTCAAGTGCTAGATTCCAGCTTACATGTATGGAATCTTATTAAGGATATATATTGTAGTCTCTACTACATATATACCTTGAAACTAAGGGATAATTATGCTAAAATTCATCATTGATCAAATCATGTCACACATGATCCAATTGTATTTCCCTACAACTCTATTGAGTTCAGGTTTATCAGGAGGAGTGAGATAGAAATGATATTCATATCTCCATAAGGTATTCTTTGAATTTTATCTAATAGGTACAAGCTACCTAGGTTAGATCAAATTCATTTCATCTTTCTTCAAACTTTGGTTCTAAACCAAAATTGTGAAATCTTTGAACATTTCAAAGGTTTCTCAGGTGAAGAGAAGAAATCTCATATCATACATAATCATCAATAGATATCACATATCCATAATGTTTACTATGATATAGATGATCTACATACATCAATATGTATGAGATCTTGAATACCTCGACATCTAACACCATTCCCAGAGAAGGGTGTATTGGACATTTTACTTTGAATACAATACTCACAAGTATGTAAGATTTGAAATTTTAGACATTCTAAAGTTTCATATCTTACTAGTCTATTGATAAAATCAATAGACAAATGTCCAAGGCTTGATGCCAGATCATTGTCAAATGATCTTCATCCTCCTATTGATCTATCAAGGTTTAATTTTCAGTATTAGAAATCTTAATGAACCATTCATTAATTTTTCTAATTTTGTAGAGTCCACTAGATGTTAGATTATTATCTGAAATATATCCATCATAACTCTTTATGATAGTTCTATCTCAGAATTCATGTTTATTTCCAACATTTAGAAACAAACAATGAGTGTACTATATTATCTAGGTCATAGAGACATTCTCCAAGACTAAGGGCTCTCCCACCGAGAATATGAAGTCCATCTATCCAATAGAGACTGCTGCAACAATTACAACAATATCCATGTAGATGACTACTAAACCTTAAGATCAAATTTCTAATCTTCTAACATATATATGCAACCAATTGCAAATGTCATTAAAAGATTGAGATACAATTGTCAGACTTTATCTTATGAAATAAGAAAGTCAGAGTCAATGATTATATGTAGATTATTTTGATGCTCTATCTGAGTCCTTCACTAAGGATTTTAGACAGATTTGATAGTCATACTATCAACACATCAACTTATTGCAGTATTGGCATTCATCCAACTCTTTGGATGTCATATGGAAGTCACAAAAGTAGGTCAACTTTTTGACTTTCCTTCTTACTCGGGTCCGACCCATACTTCCACTGTGCTCTCTTCATCTATAAACAACCATTGTTCAAGACAAAGAATCTCTTATGTTAAATTCAAAAGATTTCAATATAAGAGAACTTCAACATTTATGCATGCTTCACTTAATTCATACAATATAAATATTATGAAGCTTCATGAATGACTAGAGTATAGACAGCAGAATGATGACACTCATCATATCTACATGCATCTTAACTCTTAGAGATTTAGGTTCAGGTAGGTATTCAAACATTTTGAATACATCATCTCTCTCGAGCTACCATTCTACATAATGCATAGAACCATGTCATTCAAGATTAAATGTCTCGAGCACATATGTATGCCAAAATATCTTCTTTTATTTTATAAGGATTATTCGACAATTACGATCACCATCGACATGTCACTTCTAAAGTACATTCGATGGAAGATCAAGAACATGGAGACATACAAACCCTAAGGTGATGTCTTATTGTCTTATTTAATTGTCATTCCTCATTATGTTGAGGAAACTTGCACATTACAACCACATACATTATGTGTCCAATTGCAAGTACAATATCTGGATCATGAGTCCAATCCAAGATATTTTACTGGTTATAATTGAGTATATCATTGAGTAGGTTTAATGAAAGATTATCTGAAATAAGAAATTTTGCATAAGTGTATATATATTATATATACATGTTTTACTTTGATTTAGGAATTTTTTATATCAAAGTTGTCTTGCCTTGTCAACACTGAAAGTTCATTCCCTTAATCACTTTCAATGTAAGAGATATTCTTACCATTGTATCTCCAGCAAGATCTGGGATCTCCTTTCCTATCTTTGTCGCATCCCAATAATATGAGAACTTACGACTCCGATAAAAAGAAGAGGGAACTCATTCCGCCTTGCAAGTCCAACTTGCATTCCCAATTCGGTCTTTAACACCCGGGCCCACCACCCCTAAGATGATGTTTACCCGTTGCTAATTGAACCAACCGTCAACAGGATTAGAACTCGCTATGCACAATCCAATATCGCCCCAATAATATGAGGACTCGATATTGGGGTCACTACGCATACGGCCTTACTCTTTCGAGAAGCAAAGAACCTGATTCAATTAAATCATATATAGGAACTGTCACTTCGGACAGGCGTCTCCTATATACAACAACTGGCGACGGAATCCTTTGCCTTGACGGGAGACCATGGATGTCACTTATGTGATCCTCCACCTCATATTCAAATTTTATAATTAATTATCGTGAATCACATTCACATAATTAATTCTTCCAAGGGAAATACACATCTATTCATGATAGAGTGTTTATTGGATATAATTAATTTAATCATATTAAATTAATCATTAATCCAATCATCAATCAACAAACATGTCTTTTACTTGAATAGTAGGTATTATCTCAAAGTACGTATTATTCGAATTTTAATAATTAGAAAAATACACATTGTCTGTCTCCGGTATTATACAGTCCCTACCCGCTGTCATGGCCAGTACCGATGAGAGTGGGACGAACCACATACGTTGCAACCCGCTACCCCAATGCTCTCTGACTAGGCACCACATCCGCCTCGGGAAAGGATAATACCAGATAGACCGTCATGTACTTTGAGATGTTCGTCGGTTTTTCAACCGAAATTATACCATATAATATAAATCAAAACATTTTTGATTATAAGGAGATTTTCTAGACAAATCCCCAATCCTATTCAAGCAAAAAAAAGGGTTTTTCATGTAAAAGTTGTCCTACAACTATTGTAGGATAAACTATGGTTTTCATGAAAGCAATGTTTGTTGATGAACCAATGATCAAGATCTAATATCTCATCATTGTGGTTTAGGCAAGTGTCATTCAATGAAATAATTATCTCTTTAAATATTTCACAAATATTTATCACTAATTATTCCAGAAAATTAACAATTAATTTTCATCATGATAATTGAATGACATATCACAAGGTTCAAGATCAAAATTGTTAATTTCCAGCAGTGACCCCCAATCACTAAAATTAACTTATCTTGATCAATTTAAATCCAACAAATGCAAACTCAGTTTCCAAAGATTGCCTATTTGATTTATTAAAGAACCCAAGTGATAATTCATGCATTTCGAGGCGGGTTAAAACCGTAATTATTTCATTAATCACGATTAAATCCGCACTTCCCGCAACAGTGAATATAGTCATATTCAAAAAGCCATATCTTGAGCAAATGAAGTCCAAATTTAGTAAACTCAAGTCCTATGGTTTCCTTGTTTAATGGGAAACAAAATCCAATTGAAAATTTCGTGTTTGAACATTTTAAACAGTGCCGAAAAAAATTCAATTAGACAGAGGTGCGAAAATTGAAATGCAGTAAAAATTTCGCAACCCTTTCAAGAACCAAATCGTTTAAAGTCTATGGATCATATCCAAATCCTTATTCAACCTGGCTCTGATATCACTTGAAGGATATTGAGAATCCTCAAGCGCATCACGGAAGCGTGTCGATCGCATCGTATGCAATCGGGGCAACTAGTCGCACTAGTCGCTAGATGCAGCGGAAATTAAAATTTTTTTAAACTAAAGATGAAACCACATGATCACGAGAACACTTCTCGGATCGTTTCATCAAACCATCAAGTATAAGGAATACCTCTTGGAGCGTGGTTGTAATCGCGAGATCCCAAAGTAGAGATCCTCCTATCTTAAGTCCGATCCACGAAGAACGCACTTGCGGGCACGATGATGAGTCACGTTCCTTCCCGCAATCCTCGATGAAGATCCAAGCGATGGCTCCCCCGATTTCGTCAAACGAAATCCGTCGTCTTTCTTTAGAGTAAGAAACTCCAAAGAAGAAGGAGATCCTCGAGTCGTCGAAGAAGAAGCTGAGAGTCTCTCCTTTCTCAACACAAAGTGGACGGCCACTTAATGGAGAAGGGAAAGAGAGAGAGGGCGAGAATGAGAAAGAGAGAGGGAGAGAGTTGTCACCTTGTACAACTCTTAATGATGTTGTTTTGGAAGGCTACCCTAGCCCTCCTTTTATATTAGTTTAGGATCCATTGGATCTCAATCCATGGACTCATAGATCCAACGGCTAGGCTTGGTCTATGTAAGATCAATGGCTATAATTGTTGTTGGTTAAAACCAACAACATTTATTTATAATTAAATTAAATATATGTTGCAACATTATCAACACATTTTAATTTAACATAAATAAATTAGTTAAGAGATAAATCAAGATAATAAAATAGAGTCAATATAGCCTCCTAAAATCAAGGGGCGTCACCCATGACTTTTTCATGGGTGACGTCACCTCTAAATTTGGTGGCTTTATTCCTCCTTTTTATTATATTATTTTATCTCTCAATTATTGCAAAAATATCCACCAAATTAATTCCAAATTAATTGGTGAATATTTCAATCATGCCATTGAACATTATGTGAATCATATTCACAACCCAAACTAATTTGTAAATTGCATTTCCAATTAATTAACAAATGTGAATCCAATTCACACTATTAATTAATAAATGCTATTTACATAAATTCTCTCTCTTATATATACATATTATAAATCACATTTATAATACACATATATCATGGATAGTATTATCCACATTCTCTAATCCTTGATAATTAATCTCATTTAATTATCTTGGATAATAATATGAATCATATTCATATTATGCTTGATAATTAAATCTCATCAAGTCCTTGCTTGGATATACATTTCATCAAATGAATTATTCTTGAACCCTTTCAAGAATAATGTGCTTTCTCCGCAGATACTTGGAGATAAGGACAGGGCGATTGTATTGTTCCACGTATAGTGACTTGGATGTTGAGATCTCGTCTCAAATCCAGATCGTACGAACCTCCCACAGATGCTTGATTAAATCAAGACCGCAAATCCAATCTTCTCATTGAATCTGAATCTCATTCAGATCAATGTCCAACACTTGGACTAAGATCTGATTGCTTCTCTACTGGAAGGAGTCACTAAAATCCAGACCTGTTTCATCACTCCCTTGGAATGGAAGCGTCATGGATATACAATCGTTTATGATCACATCACCCTCAGGTATTCCCAATACCTGTACATCCTGCATACTGGAAGACCTATGGTCAACCCGAAGATCAAGATCTATTTTACACTGTCTTCTTCAGGGTTTGATCACCAAGTTTCTCATTTGATCATTGGGATTTGGTATCGATTATATATTTTCCAAAAGCATATATCATACCTAGGTCTTGATCATATACTTTCCAAAAGTATATATCAAACCTACAAATTCAGTCAAGCTTCCAAAGGGAGACGACCGTGCACGGAATTTGATTCTTCCCAATATCTCATGAGTGAGCTCATGTCTTCCGGTTCAGTAGTGAACCTGTATGATTCCTTTGAGAGATCGTATTACTCATATGCCCTTACATGCACACCAGCGCGCCGGTGTATAGACCTTGGTTAGGTCATCAACCTATTGGTCTGCCAAATGTACATACTCAGACATATAGCAATACATATGTCTCCGGTCAGAGGATGCGTGCCTATGCTGTGACAGCATTCAACATAGGACTTTGGTTATCTCGATCGAGTTAAGTCAACTCTTTGACCTAACTAATCTGACACCTCCGAATCTCTATTCCTATGCAGAGGACCTGCATCAAGAGGTCGGTCAGATATCAGCCTATGTGAGAAAAGGATTGCCATCTCCTACTCAGGCTGGAGATCACATCTTAACAATCATTTGACGGTGCTTGATGAGTCCTCAATCTAACCCTTTAGATATTCATCCAAGCACCAGCCTCTATGATTCAATAATTGAATCAACAGCTGTATGATCATTAAGATAGCCATGGTACATAACCCTAATTGTACAGAGGGACCTATTATGCAAATTATTTATTCTTCATTTCAGATCAGGGAATGATATTCGCAATAACATTTATTGCATAATGGCTCGCCGTGGGCTCACATGTCCAACAGGGATGAGTTGTTGCTACTAGGATCATCCAATGACCTGAGACGGGTTTGAAACGTCATCTATGCCTCTGGGAGACACATGATCTGGGTCTTAAGGTAACTCAACGTCTATACCAACTTATTGATCTGAGTCATGCCCTTGCACTGCTTATTCTCGATAATCTCGATGCGGTCCAACTTCTCGCTGATGGTGCCCATATCAGCGACCGATAACTCTACCTGTGCTACGACTGCTGAAGAGGTGGATGGACCTGCATCGACTCGTGCTATCTGAAGGATATGGTTAGATCCTCAAGCGCATCATTGAAGCATGAGCATCATATCAAATTGGACGAAGAACTACTAGTCGGACTAGTTGTTCTATGCAGCGGAAATTAAAATTTTTTCATGCGACGAAACCACATGATCCAAGAACACTTCTCGGATCATTTCATCTAAACCACAAACAAGTAATAGGATTACCTATTGAAGCATGGTTGCGATTGAGGCTCTAAACGAAGAGATCTCCTGTCTCAAGTCCGATCCGACGGAAGAGACGCTAGCGAGAGCGGAGATGAACCGCGTGCTTCTCGCAATCCATGTTGATGATCTAAGCGGTCGATCTCCTGATCTCGACACACGAGATCCATCATCTTCTTCACGAGAGAGGTGCATCGAAGGAGACAGAGATCCATGAGCAAACCATCGGGCGGCATGACAGCGACACTGCGATGATGGAGAGTCTCTCTAGGGCATCCATGGTGGACATCCATGAGAGGAAGAGAGAGTGCTGACATGTAGAGAGAAATAGAGAGATAGATGTGCTACACAAGCATTGTGTAAAGAGGAGAAATGGGGTGCCTCTCCTTTTATAACATCTTGGGATCCATGGATCTCAGTCCATGGGACAACACAAATCTAATGGTTCACATTGATTTATGTTTCTTTCAATGGATAAGATTTTGTTGGTAAAAACCAACAACAATTAATTTAATAAAAAAATCAAATATACAATAAATATAATTTGATTTATATCAAATCAATCTCCATTGGACAAATAGGAAGGATGCAAGCCTCCTTCCATAAAAGGGGGGAGGACGCCTATGAGTCCTATAAGGACTTGGTGGCCGTCCCCTCTCCTTATTAGGAAGGGAGCCTCCTTTCTATATTACGTGAGATTGCATTATCTCATGATTCTCTCCAATATTTGCAACAACTTTTGTTGCAAATTATTTCACAAAAATAAATCCAATTTATTTTGTGAACATTGCAATCATTCCATTGGAAAATTGTGAATCATATTCACAACCCAAAATAAAATGTAAATTACATTTTCAATTTAATGTCCAATGTGAATCCAATTCACATCAACATTTAATTAACAAATGTAAATTACAAATAGCTCTCTCTTATATATTACAAATCACATTTATAATATATATGACTAATATGGATATTGCTATGGACATTTACCATATCCATGATAATTAAATCACATTTAATCATCCTGGATCTCTATTCTCATGTGCCCAAATAATATGAATCACATTCACATTATTTTCATCTTTGACAATCAAATCACATTTAATTATCTAAGATAACACTCTTTATAATATGAATCGAATTCATATTAATCATGATAATTAAATCACATTTAATTATCCATTTTCTCAATGCTCGGATACATTTATCAACAATAGAATTATCCATGAACTCTTTCAAGGATAATGCGCTTTCCCCGCGAATACTTGGAGATAAGGACAGGGCGATTGCATTGTTCCACGTATAGTGACTTGGATATTGAGATCATATCTCAAATCCAGATCGCGGGCCTATCATAGATGCTTGTTAAATCAAGACCGTAAATCTAATCTTCTCATTGCATCTGAATTACATTCAGATCAATGTCAAACATTTGGACAAAGATCGGATCACTTCTCTACTAAGAGGAGTCACTAAAATCCAGACCCGTTTCATCACTCCTAAGGAATGGAAGCGTCATGGTTATACAATCGTTTCCGATCACATCACCCTCAGGTATTCCCAATACCTGTACATCCTGCATACTGGAAGACTCAGAATAAACCTGAAGTATTGGATCAACTTTATACTGTTCATGGTTTTATCAGTAAGTTTCTCATTCGATCATTTGGAGTTGGTATCGATCATATACTTTCCAAAAGCATATATCCTACCTAGGTCTTGATCATATACTTTCCAAAAGTATATATGAAACCTACAAATTTAGTCAACCTTCCAAAGCGAGATGACCGTGTGCACGGAATTTGATTCTTCCCAATATCTCATGAGTGAGCTCATGCCTTCCGGTTCAATAAATGAACCTGTATGATCCCTTTGAGAGATCGTATTACTCATATGCCCTTATATGCACACCAGCGCGACGGTGTATAGACCTTGGTTTGGTCATCAACCTATTGGTCTGCCAAATGTACATACTTCGACATATAGTAACACATCTGTCTCCGGTCATAGGATGCGTGCCTGTATTGTGACAACAGACGATATAGGACTTTGGTTATCTCGATCTCGTTATGTCAACTCTTTGACCTAACTAAATTGACACCTCCGAATCTCTATTCCTATGCAGAGGACCTGCATCAAGAGGTCAATCACATATCAACCTAAATGAGAAGGAATTGCCATCTCCTACTCAGGCTGGAGATCATCTCTTAGCAATCATTTGACGGTTGCTTGATGAGTCCTCAATCTAACCCTTTAGATATTCATCCAAGCACCAGCCTTTATGATTCAATAGTTGAATCAACAACTATATGATTATTAAGATGGCCATGGTAAATAACCCTAATTGTACTAAGGGACCTATTATGCAAATTATTCATTCTTCATTTCAGATCAGGGAATGATATTCACAATAACATTTATTGCATAATGGCTCGCCGTGGGCTCGCATGTCCAACACTATCCTCTGATACACGACATGGTGTGAGGGCTTCCCTTGAGTGTAGAGAAAGGTCTGGAACATAACTGTGTAGTTCTCGGCCATCTCCTCGTACATGGCCCAGACCTATTCTTCGTCCTTGGCAAAGTAGTTGCCCCCACAAAAAGCATTTACAAGCCGCTACAGCTCCGGTGTCAGCCCACAATAGAAACTCTGTACTAAGTTGGACATGGAGATGTCATGGTGTGGACAACGTTCAATAAGCCCACGGAAATGATCCCACGCCTCATGGAACTACTCGTTGGGGAACATGGAGAACTTATTGATCAAAGCTCGAGCTACATTCTTCCGGTCAAGTGGGTAGTACCTGTTCAAGTACTCGGTCCGGATTTGTTACCACGAAGTGACGTATCTCCAAAAATGCTTTATCTAGTAGGCTGCTTTGTCGATCAGGGAGAATGGAATTTCCATCATCTTGATGGTGTCCTCATCCATGTATATGTCATGGACAATGCTACAGATCATCTCAAAATTCATGTAAGTGAAGATGCGGCTCCTCGGTGGCAAGCCCATGGAATTTAGGCAACAACTTGATAGTCTGAGGGGGGAGATTGAAATCTCCAAGAATTGCTAGAAGCTGAATCCAACGGTGTGTAAGGGTCGCACAAGGGTTGCACAACTCTCTCATTGGACTAGCTGGTCGGATTGGATCCTATGGATCCTCTGGATGTCCTTCGTTTCCTCCTCCGAGCTGGGGAATCTATCCACCTCCTGCTTGGTTTAGCTATCCTCGATCATCTTGCATCTGTGCCATATCTCAGCGCACCTCTGCCATGAAGGCTCCCTGGTCTCTGATCTGATGCTGCATTATCTCCAAGGAGGCTAACATTGTGTTGTTGATGGCTCCCTAATCTAGAACATATGTGGTACTCTGGGGCTGCCCATAGGTGCGCTCCTCGTTGTGGGCCATATCTTGGATCTCTGCAAAGGCAAAAGACACCAACTCAGGTGCCGTCAAATGAACAAATATCTGCTCTGATATTTTCTCTGGCACCTCGGGACTGGAAGAAGGATGATCGAGGAGGAACAGGGTGGAATTGAACTCGGGTTCGGAGAGTGGGTCTAGGCTCTCATGAACCAGCCTAGACAAATGGGGCGGAGTGCTCGAAAGTGGTGTAGCCAAAGGCTACCTAAGGGACCTTCAGTCCGTCATCGTGATTTATAGAGAAGGCGGATTGGATCTGGAATCAAACAAGATCAGAAAGCAAACCCCCAATTCACCTACACAATGCTGAGCTGATGATTGTAAAGGTCCGATCTTTTATCTTATCAGTTTTATTTAGGTGATATGGCGATTAAGCGCGCTGGTAGGAACCCAATGACCCATGCTATCCTTTGATAGGACACGGCCTTTGGAAAGGGCTTCCCTTATGTGTAGATTAGAGTCTGGGACATCACTGTGTCATTTTCTGCCATCTCCTCATAGACAGCCCAGACTTGGTCCTCATACTTGGTGAAATAGGAACCCTATATAAAACATTGACAAGCCCATGTAGCTCCGGTGTCAGCCCATAAAAGAAACTCTGGACTAGATTGGGCTTTGAAATTTCATGATGTGGACACCGGTCAATAACCGCTCTAAAGAGATCCTACGCCTCATGAAATTGCTCTTTCTGGATCACAATGAAGTTCTTGATCATATCTCTAGCTACATTGCTCTGACCAAGTGGATAGTACTTGTTCAAGTACTCAGTCCGGAGCTGCTCCCAAGTGGTAACATATCTCCCCAAATTTTTCAGATGGTAGGCTACTCTGTCGACTAGGGAGAAAGGGAATGACATCATCTTTATGGTGTCCTCATCCACGCATCTTTTGTGGACTGTGCTGTAAATCATCTCGAACTCTTAAAGGTGCAGATGTGGCTCCTTGGTGGCTAGCCCATGGAACTTGGGAAGAAGCTGAATCGTATGGGGGCAAACCTCGAAGTCGCCAAGAATCTCAAGAAGCTGGATCCAACGGTGGGTAAGGGTTGCACCAGGGTTGTGCAACTACCTCATCGTCTGTGCAGGTTTGGCTGGCTCATGTGGATTCTCTGGCCATCTGTCTGCTCCTTCTCCAGCAGTTGGTATGTCTCCATCGACTGGTCGTTGTGTCCCTCCTCTGTCGGCTCGCATCTGCGCTAACTCTCGACGCGCCTCTGTCGTGAATGCTCCCTGATCTATAATCTGTCTGTACATCATCTGCAGGGAGGCTAGGAGTGTGTTGTTGATGGTACCCTAATCAAGTACGTATGTGGAACCCTGGGGCTGCTCATCGTTGCGTCCCTTACAGCTAGCCATCTCTGGTGTCTCTACAAAGGCAAAAGACCCCAACTTAGGTGCCATCAAATGGACAAATAGATGTGCTGGACACTACTCCGGTACTTCAAGACTGGGAGAATGGTGGTTTATGAATCCCAATTCATCTTTATTCCTTTATTTTAGTTAGAAACCTTGGCCAAATGCCATGTAAATTTGTGTAAATATCATAAGTTGACAAAATGCATGCATCTTGTAAATATGCATAATTAGCATGTTTTTGTGTCAAAATAAACGAATAAAGAAATACAAGAAAAATAGGGAAATATTTAAAATAACTATTTAGCGACCTAATCCCAAGGGAGGGCTCAACATGGGCCTGACCGCAAAAGAACCCAAGTAGAGAGAGATAAGGTCAATAATATGTGTACAAAAATCCCATGAATATAAATAAATTTATTTTCCTCAACACAAAATAAAAAGTGTTTCTAATATTTTGTACATATTTGTAAAAATAAAACTAAAATAAAAATGAAAAAAAATAAAAATAAATAAAAGTCTCTCTCACCAGTGTACATAAACCATATATATACAATAAAATACCTATTTATTTTCTTCTTGTAAATAATTAATAAACCCAATAAAAATATATTTTTACACTCCATATATTATGGTGTAAATAAATAAAATAAAAATCAGAAAATAAAAACAAAATAAAAATCATCTCCCACCTTGTATATATACCATGTACATATGTATATAAACCTATTTATTTAACCCATGTAAATACACCATAAAAATAAAATAAAAAAACCATATTATTCCAAATTTTATGTTGTAAATAAATAAAATATAAATTTGGAATAATTATACAAAAATAAACAATTAAAAATAAAAATAAAAAATACATATATGTATATACCTATATATAATAATAATATATTGTAAATACATTATATATTTTTCAAAAAAATAATTAAAAATAACTAAAAATAATTTGAAAAATAATAAACAATTTTCATGTTTAAACTTTTTCGAAATAAAGTGATTTACTATTTTTAAATGAATTTTTATATAATTATTAATCAGGATTACCTGATTGGTCCACGGGGGATGTTGACCCCCGGTCAACTCCCCTTCCAGGACCACTTCCTTCGCGGACTTGCGCTCTGACCCGACTTCGCCTATTTTTCGCGCATTGATCTGACTACCTCTCACCTAAACCCCGGGCTCCGATCTTCCAGGATACATTCGCGATTCACGCCCAATACTTTCCCTAGGGATCCGTGCACCACTGTGCTTCGCCCGACCCCTTCTTTGTCGGATCTTCACATGTATATAGGTCTCCTCCGCCGCACCTTTTCACTCATCTTTGGCTCCGACCTTCTATCCAAGGACCTCCACCTTCCTTTATAGAGTGACAGCTATCGAACAGAGGTGTCGCAGAGAGGAGGAGGTGTCTCCAACCACTGATCCTGCAAGTCCATCGCCGTGCACCGCCGCGAGGTGCGTTAAGCCTCGGGACTCCGACGAACCCTTGAGGCAAAGACCCCAGGAGCTCCGCCAGCTTCAGCCTAGTTGACATCCTCCATCAGGTATCCTCGATTCCTTCTAGAATAGGCCAATTTCCACTTTCCCCCTTTTTGCGTCGCCGGGATTTACCGAATGATTCACATCGACTCGATCATCCATCCGCTCATCCGACTTGACCACGACGCTCATGAGATCTATGCCCATGTTCTTCACCCATCCGATCAACTTGGTTCGCCCCAGAACCAAGAAGAGGACCTCCACCACCGTCGCCTCGTCGGAGGTCTCCGCTCCGACTTATCTGACCACCCATTCCACCCCTAACCGGGTCGAGGCAATTTGCCCTCGACCCAATAGTCTCTCTGTGCTGTCTTGCAGGTCGAAGGGGCCCATCTGAGGGTCTGAGCTTTCGAGCAAAGAAGCTTAGCTCCTCCACCGTCGTCGGGCCGCTCCGGTGGTCTCCGTCTTCATCGGAGGAGTCCATCAGCTGCGGAAGAGTCCAAGCTTCACGTTCCCTATCTCAGCAGCTCCAAAGGAGGTCCTCGACGTGCGCATTGGGCCGGCAAACCTCGCCGACGTCAAGTTCTTAGAGGACCCTCGTTCACCGTCCGATCATCCCCTTCGTGCCAGATTAGATCATAGCCGCTCGTCTGCGGAGATTTCCCAGCCGTCGATCCATATGATGGTTTGATCAGGACCATCCATCCAGCTGAAGAGGCACCAGCGTCCCCAAAGCCATCTGATCCTCCACGTGGTGCGCCGTTAGCCATCGATATGAATATCGAGGGTAATTTGCACTTAGGCCCTCTTCTGTTTTGATATTTCTAGTTAGTGATGTAAATCTTAAGTTCAGTTGTTTTTATTTTGGAATATTTGCACCGACACGTGAGGTTTTCGACAATTTGCATGTTTGGTCCTGTGGTTCCTGTATGTTACTATTGATCTTTTATAAATAGGAATTACATCCATACCCCTCCGTGTCTGAACCACGTGCCTTGCGCGTGCATTGTAGGCTTTTTGCATTCCAAGCCCTGAGCTTTATTTACTTGTTATTATTTGGTCCTAGGAATACTTTTCTTTGCATTTTGGTCCCTGTCTGTTGTGTGCCTTGTTTTTATTGACTAAAACATCAAATTAAATTCGAAATAGGTGAAATTTGGAAACATGGCTCTTTCCTCTGTGTAAAAATTTCCCTAAATTTTGGGGACATTTTTTAGGCTTTTTGGCATTTTTAAAAATTCAAAAACAGTGATTTTTGGTACTGTCTAAATTGAAAAATCAAAGAAAAATATAAAAACTTCTTTAAAAAATCTAAAAAATTAGTGATAGTTTATTTTAGTGTTTTCTAGCTTTTGTCAAATTTTTGGCTTATTTGGAATTATAAAACCCAAAAAATTTAAAAAATTTAAAACCTTATAAAATTTTTAAAAAATTCTATAAAAATCAAAAAATGCAAACTCTTTTCCTGTAGCTTAGTTTTTGCATATATTTTTCATACAAATTGCTTCCAGACTTTTATAGATCAATTTTATATTTTTAATTGATCTTTCAAGTCTGGCTGCACAGTAACCCTTATTTTTCCTCTTTCTCGATTTTTATAAAATTAACTAAAGTGAAAAATTTTGAAAAATTCACCAAAAACACTTAAAAACATGAAAAACACGAAAAATAATTTTGTTTGAATTTTTGGAGTATTTTTGAGTGCTTAAATAAATTGTTGTGTTTGCTTGTTTTCCCTTTTTCTTATTTTTCCTCATTATTAAAATACAAAAAAAATTAAAAGAATTGAAAATCCACTAAAAATTTTTTTATTCTTTATTCTTTACTTTGACTACTACGTAGGCCGCAAGGCCAACTCGTGCTCCCTGAGTCTGACCCTGGTCGCTATACCAGACTAATAAAATTAGCGAGGACCGCTTTTCGATTCTGATTGTTTTATACCTTGTTTGGTGGTTCCTTACATTTTCTTGTTGAGTCTGATTCTCCGAGATCCAGGTAGCAACGACCCGAGAGTGATTTTTTACCTCACACGGATTTTGGAGGTGATTTTTCGGCTCATCAGAATGGCGCCATTGCCAGGGAGCACGACTTAGTAGTCAGTTTCGATTTCTCGTGGTTTTTCATTTCTGCGGCTTTTTGTAGATATTTGTAGATATATTATTTATCTGACTCATTTATATATTTTCTGGACTGACACTTTTGTGTTTTTCTTTCTTGTAAGGGACCGAGGCGACTTTTTCGGAAGCCGAAGTAACCAGGGGAGTCGGAGGCAGCTTCTTTCTCTACGAAGCCGCAGGAGAGTGTGAGGTGGAGCCGAAATTCGGGGGCCACAAAATAACCGTAGATTAGCCGTAGACTTAGCGTAATTTATTTTGAACAGACTTATTTTATTGTAATAAAACAGGGACCTGGACAGAGACTTGGCTGAGATCGGGGTCTGTTTCGTTGAGCACCGGTGTGCTCAGGAGACCTCACCGTGATTTTCACCGGTTTTCCGAGTTTTGACCGTTTATTTACTAGCATTTGATTTACGTGGTTTTTAGACCTAGCTTAGGATTTTTATTGATTGTGACGTAATTGATTAGGATCCCAACACCTAATTATCTGCATGTACCTATAGATCGTAATTGGACCTAATTAATTAAATCACCAAGAAAAAGTCGGCTTATTTGAGATCTGGTCCACGTGCCTTGAGGAGTCACATACAATGTGTGCAGGATCTGTTGTGGCAGACTCCGAGTGGCTCCCAAGATAGGACTCCGGACCTAGGCTCGAGTACCCGACTACTGTTCTTTACATGTAGAAATTGCTCTGCTAGGGCCGGTTTTCGCGTGCATCATATAGGTAGTTTATATTCAGTCTTTTATTTATGCACGAATCACCCTGCATGTAGACTGTTGGAGTCAGTTACACATCTCTTACTCTGCATGCATCATTGATTCCAGCGCATCGGCTTTTTTGTCTTCTCCCCTCGGTTTTTGGACTTAAAATAATCAGGAGAATCAAAAAATTCGTTAGGCGTTGTTTGATTCGAAAAATACCTAAAAACAAAAACTATAAAATTGGGACTGCTAAACAAACTTGACCCTAAAAGACACCTCACCTAAAAATCTATCTTGGGGAGAGCAACCCCCTTGCATGAGAGAGTGACCCACACACAAGACTAGAGCCACATCCGAGCCCCGATCAGACTACCGACCTTTTATACGGGACATTCTGGTTGGCGGATTGGATTCCTACCAGGTCACATAACCGCTCTGATATTCTGACATGATCACCTAAATAAAATATACAAGATAATTGACCGGGCTCTTACGGTCTTCATCTCAGCGTGGAGTAGGTGAATCCGGGGTTTGTATTTCTCATCTTGTTTGTTTCCAGATCTCATCCGCCAGACTCGCCAGAATGAGATGATGGGCAGGAGGTCCCTTAGGCAGCCTCTGGCTGCACCGCTTTTTAGCACTCCAGCCCACTCATCTAGGTTGGTTCGTGAGAGCCCAGACCCGCTCTCCGAACCCAAGTTCGATTCCGCCCTGTTCCCCCTTGAACACCCTTCTTCTGTTCTTGACTTACCAGTGCCAGATGCGAGACCACATGCAGAGGATATTTCAGCACCTGAGTTTGGGTCTTTTTCCTTTGCAGAGACTATGGCCAGCAACGAGGATCGCATCGAGGGTCAGAGGCCAGAGACGACCACATATGTACTAGACCAGGGTGCGATCAACACCACCATGTTAGCCTCACTTGAGACGATGCAGAGACAGATACGAGACCAAGGGGCTTTCATGGTGGAGATGAGGAGAGAGATGGAGAGGCTCCGAGAGCAGAGAGAGCAGCCGCGAGCCGATGGACGCAGGGATCCAGACCAGCCAGACCAGCCGGCGGCAGCAGCAACAGCAGAGCCGAGATCGATGCGGGAGTTACACAACCCCGGATCGACACTGACGCACCGGTGGGTGGTTCTTCCGGCTATCGTGGGGGACTTCAAGTTCACCCCGAACACGCTTCAGTTACTCCCCCGCTTCCACGGTCTCGCCATGGAGGAGCCCCATCTTCATCTCCAGGAGTTTCTGAAGATCTGCAGCACCGTCTACGATTGACAGGTGGATGAGGACACCATCCGGATGATCGCCTTCCCATTTTCACTGGCAGATAGAGCAGCCACTTGGTTGAAGCATTTGGGGAAGTTTGTTTACACCTGGGAGCAGCTCCGCACTGAGTACTTGCACAAGTACTATCCACTCGGGCAGACCAACGCAGCGAGGGCCCTGATTAGCAACTTCTCCATGCTCCCCAACGAACAATTTTACGAGGCATGGGAGAGGTTCAGAGAGCTGACCGGCAGATGCCCGCACCATGACATCACGAAGCCGAACCTAGTTCAGAGCTTCTTCTGCGGGTTGATACCAGAGCTGCAGGGCCTGGTGAACGCTTCTTGTGGACCTTCCTACTTTGCCAAGGATGAGGATCATGTCCAGACTATCTATGAGGAGATGACCGAGAACTATACAGTGATGTCCAGACCCGACTCTATAATCAGGGACGCCCCCAGCCACAGACTGTGCAGTTTCAAAGGATAGCATGGGTCGACTCCGGTCCTTCCACTTCATCAGCGGCAGCTGCATAGGCCAAGTCTACAGCCGCCGACATGGGCATCATCAGCGAGAAGCTGGACTGGATGGAGCTGATAGAGAAGAAGCAGTTCCAGAGCATATCTTAGATGGATCAGATGGCACAGATGCTGAGTGATCTGAAGACACATGTCATGTGTTTCCGGGAGGCACCGACAACTTCTCAACCCCGTCTTCAGTCACGAGGAGATCCGAGCAGCAACGACAGCTCGTCCCAGCGCTCCAGTCAGCCTAGACAGGTTCACCTTGTACACGCGGAGCCGTACCAGCAGCCGTAACTGTACTACCAGATACAACCATCCCCAGACACTCAGATGGTGGTCTACCAGCCGGATCAACCCCTGGAATTACTCCCACCACCCTCCTACGAGCAGGAGCCGTTGATGGATGTCAACGGGATTTGGTACGACCGACCCAACCCGGTATCCGACGAGACCATCCCAGATTCCGTTAGTCAGCCGGAGGTGCCAGTTCCCAGCAACAACCTCCAGTTCAGGGTGGCCAGTACGACCATCAGCGAGAGCAGCACCAACAGCCCCCAGTCTCCCAACAACAGTTATCCCAGCCAAAGCAGCAGTATGGTCCTCGTCCCTATCAGCAGGGATAGTCTTGGAGGCGAGAGCAGCCTCAACAGTATCAACCCCAACAGTACCCCTCTCACCCGCACCAGCCATAGCAGCAGCCTCACTACCAGCGAGGCCACCCGTCAGGTTCTCATGGCCAAGCCTATGAGAGCCCGCCTTAGATGATCTAGCCTGCCTCATGACAGAGCATCATGCTACTTTCAGATGGGAGATGGACGAGTTCCGACAGGAGATGCGAGAGATCGTGAGAGGGAAGGCCGCCATTCCTGCTGAGATTGAGCCGATCCCAAACAATTTGAAGAGGAAGTCTGAGTAGGTAAAGTTCACAAAGATTACCACTCCTGGTGATTCCTTTGGTGATTTGTCTGCATACATTTTTGATGCTGATTTTATTACACATAGGAGCAGTAGGATGCCAGCAGGCGGTGCCTCATCTGAGCGACGACCTCACGCCACTTCCAGGGTGCCAGGTAAGGAGGAGCGCGGTATTGAGGCCGCGAGAGATGATGACGGTGGTACTGATGCCACCATGGACGTTGATCCCGCCGACGGTACTGAGGCCGTCATTTCACCAATTGGAGGAGGTGGTACTGATGCCACCACAGTTGCTGAGGCAGAGCGCAGTACTGATGCCACGAGACGACATGTCGAGGGTGGTACTGAGGCCACCATTTCTACTTCTACTAGTCATGTTGTCTTTCCATCTGTACATGTATCTCAGGACGTTTCTTGAAATAAAGGAAAGGGTATGTTATTTTCGAATCCACATGTGTTGATTGATGATGTTTGTGTGGATTCTGATGTTCATGAGCATGCCAGACCCTCTCCTAGTCCTTCATCTAGGAAGGACCCTGTGATCCCCTTTCCATGAGCACTTCACATGGCAAAGAGGAAGAAAATCGAAAATCCAAAAAAGAATCACCAGATAGAGTTCAGCCAACAGATAATAGATCGATTCCATATTCAGATGACTCTACAGGAGGCCTTTAAGCACATCCCTCTATTGCAGAGATCACTCAGAGAGAGGACCACAATTAGGAGGAAGAGGAGGAACCATCAGTTAGAGATCCGTGTACTTACCCGAGCCACTTGTTTCGCGATACAGAACCGTCTGCCAGCAAAGAGGCCAGATGCATGAGCCCCATATGTCAGATGCCACATTCAGGAGCAGAGGTTCGACCATACTCTATTCGACAGCGGTTCTTTGATCAACATACTTTCGACAGCCCTTCTCGACCGCTTCGAGTTGGGCACTCTCCGATAGAGCAGGACAGTCCTTCAATTTGCTGATCGATCAGTCAAGAGGCCGAAGGGATTGCTGAAGGACGTTGTCGTCACAATACAAGGCCTGAAATTCCCCGTGGACTTCGTTGTGTTGGACATGGAGATCCCTGAGTCGGTGACCGATACCCCCATCATTTTAGGACGCCCGTTCTTGGCCACAACCAAGGCGGTGTCCGACCATGATAGCGGGAAGGTGTACTTTTGCGTCGAGAGCGAGAGTATACAAATAGAGACGGTCGTGGAGACTAGATCCAGAGATTCAGCTTGCTCAGAGCCGACTTCCGATTCAGAGCTGATGATAGAGGCAAGGTTAGACATCCACCAGGACTGTGATTTTGTGATTACAGATGACGAGGCAGTTTGGGCAGATCCAGTCGCACAGTCCATCCTCTCTCCTTCAGAGTTCGCTGATGCAGAGACGAGAGCAGAGGAGAGCTTGGCGAGTGCATTCCTGGTCCATGATACTTTTCAGGCCGCAGACCTGGTTCTTGACCGTGAGACAGATTTTTGTGAGTATGATACAGATCCCTCGGAGTCAGATATTGATTGGACAGAGTTCGATGATTTGATACCTTGTTTGACTTCCACTGAGCCTACAGCTAGGGAAGAGGTTGACGCCGAGCAGAGCAGAGACAATCCAGCCGAGCAACCTTCTCCAGATTCAGATTGTGAGCTAGAGTCTTCATTCTCCCATACAGATTTGGCAGCATTCACTCAGAGCTTTCAGAGGCCAGATTTGCCAGCACCGACTTGTCCAGAGTTGAAGCCGCTACCAGCGTCGCTGAAGTATAGATTCCTTGCGGGAGAGCATGAGATGTACCCAGTCATTATCTCCGCTGATTTGACTGGAGAGCAAGAATCCCGTCTGATGGGGGTTCTTGAAAAGAACTTCAAGGCGATAGGATGGAGTGTAGCTGATCTCCAATGGATCAGTCCATCTTTGTGCTCCCACCATATCTATCTCAAGGATGAGGCAAAGCCGTCGCGTGAGTTCCAGCGGCGGCTGAACCCAAATCTTAGAGAGGTTGTCATGAAGGAGATCTCGAAATGGTGGAGGGCCGATTTTATCTACCCCATCTCCGACTCCATGTGGGTCAGTCCGTTGCATGTGGTGCCCAAGAAGACGAGCATCACTTCAGTTCTCAGCGAGTCTGGAGAGGAGATTGCTACCCGGGTACCCACTTCTTGGCGGGTTTGTGTGGACCACAGACAATTGAACCATTCCACCAAGAAGGATCATTTCCCCTACCCTTTATTGATCAGATTATTGAGAGACTGGTAGGGAAGAGCCATTATTGTTTCTTGGATGGGTACTCCGGTTATAATCAGGTGGCCATCACGCTTGATGACCAGGACAAGACTACCTTCACCTGTCCCTTCGGGACATATGCTTTCAGACGCATGCCATTTGGATTATGCAACGCTCCAGCGACATTCCATAGATGCATGTTTTCCATCTTTTTGGACATGGTGGGGGAGTGCTTGAAGGTATTCATGGATGATTTCTCGGTCTACGACGACGGATTCGATTCTTGTCTTGACTGCCTAGACCGAGTCCTTCAGCGATGCATTGATGTTCACCTTGTGTTGTCTTGGGAGAAGAGTCACTTCATGGTGACTCAGGGGAAGGTGCTTGGCAATATCATCTCCAATAGGGGCATGGAGGTTGATCTGGCTAAGGTGGATGTCATTAGAAAACTCAATCCACCGTCCAACTTGCGGCAGTTACGATCTTTTTTGGGGCACGTCGGTTTCTACCGACGCTTCATTCATGATTTCAGCAAGATCGCCCGACTGTTGACTGATCTGTTGATGAAAGACACCGTGTTCCTTGTAGATGATAAGTGTCTATCGTCGTTTGAGACTCTCAAGAGCTGTGTTGTAGAGGCTCCTGTTCTCTGGCCACCCGATTGGTCTCTTCCATTCGAGATCATGACGGACGCCTCCGATTTTGCCGTGGGGGCCGTGCTGGGACAGAGGAGGGATGGAGTCCCATTTGTCATTCACTATGCTAGCCGTACATTGGATGCCGCGCAGTGGAACTATATGATGAATACCCATTCATCACTCTTTATTCTTATATTTTAGCTAAAAAACCTTTGCAAATACACGTAGATAGGTGTAAATACAAATAATTAGCAAAAAGCATGCATTGTGTAAAAACTAATAATTATCATGTTTTTGTGCTAAAATAAAAGAATAAAGAGTCAAAAGAAAAAGAGGGAAATATTTAGAATAAATATTGAGCGACCTAATCCCAAGGGAGGGCTCAACATGGGCCTGACCGCGTAAAAGCCAAAGTAGAGGGAGATAGGGGCTCATGTGTGTAAATATTCATGTAAATAAATAAAGGTATTTTCCTCACAAAAATAGACTCAAATTGGCTTGTAAATACTTGTATATATTTATAAAGATAAAAACAAGATAAAAATAGAAAAATTAAAAAGAAAACAAAAACATAACTCTTGTATATAGTCATCATGTATATAAAACAACCATCCTTTATTTATTTAGCCTTATAAATAAATAAAATTAATTTTCAAAAATTTTGTAAATATTTTGTATTGTATAATGTAAATAAATAAAATAAAATAAAACAAAAACAAAATAAAAAGAACAAAATTAAAAATAAAAAAATACTATTGTAAATATACCACGTATATAAATGTACATATGTATTTATTTCACCTATGTATATAAATAATAAAAATAAAATAAAAATATCCTTTTATTCCTAATTTTATGATATAAATAAATAAAATATCAAATGGGAATAAAATTGTATAAAAATAACAAATTAAAAATCAAAATTAAAAATCTATATATTGTATATATACCTATATATAGACCTACTATGTAAATACATTATTTTTATTTTGAAAAATTAATTAAAAATCACTAAAAAGTAGAAAATATTAAAACAAAAATATTTTATGTTTTGACTTTTTAATAATTCTGCCATTTACTATTTATAATTGATTTTTCAAAACTTTTATACCTGGTAGTTTCTCATTGGTCCACGGAGATATTGACCTCCGGTCAACTCCCTCCGCGGACCTTCTTCTCCAGCGGACCTCGCGCCCGACCCAACTTCTCCTCTTTTTCCGTGCTCGATCCGCTCGCCATCTCCCTAAACCCTGGGTCCTAATCCTTCGTTGCAGATCCGAGACCACCGCCCGGGGTGGATCTTTGGGGTCCGTGCCTCGACGTTCCCACCCGACTCCCATTTAGCCGGACCCCTAGCCACTTAAATACCCAGCTCCGCCACACGATTTCTCTATCTTTGGCCATTCGTTCCACCCCCCAGTGAGCTCCATCGCATCGGCGAGAGTGACAGCTCGTCCCCCGTGGTGTTGCAGCGAGGAGGGAGTGCGAGACCATCGATCCGACGAGTATCACTGCCGTGCTCTGCCCTGAGCTGGAGCTCGAGCCTGGAACGTCGGCGCTCTGTGAGGCGAAGACCCAGAGCTGCGCAAGCTCGACCACAGCCCATTCCTTCACCCAGGTAGACCTGTAGCCTTTTCTTTTTCTCTAATTTTCGATTTCCCCCATTTCGCTCCGCCGCCGTTCACCGCCGATTCCGATCACGTCCGACCTCCGTTCGACCATCAGGCTTCGCCATAGCCTCCGCCTTCTTCCCGCGCACGTTCTCCACACTCCCATTCAACCCAGCTCGCACAGGAGCTGGGGCTCGAGCTCCTCCATCTCCACCCTCGCTGGAGCTCGCCCATATCGCACCACCGTCCACCTTCACCTCGCCTAACCGGGTCGAGGCAGTTTGCCCTCGACCCGCGAGTCTTCTGACCTATTTTGCAGGTACATCCAAGCCCATCTGAGGGCTTGGACCATTCGGTCCAGGAGCTCTACCTCCGCCGACCTCGCCGGAGCTCCCCAGATCTCGGCTGGGTCATCGAGGACCACCATCAGCTACGGAGCATCATCGTGGAGCTTCTCTGATCTTTAGAAGCAGCAGTGGAGGTTCTCAGCGCGTGTACTGGGCCGGCGAAGTTCGCCGTCCACCTGTTCTTCGAGGATCCCCATCGATCGTCCGATCAGCCTCCAGCTCCAGTTTTCATCTAGGCCGTCCATTCCAGGAGCAGCAGCCACCGTCAGATCAGTGGAGGACAGATCCCAGCCGTCGGTCCAGCGAGGTTTAGCCACCGAGAGCCTCCACCGTTCGATCCCCCGCATGGCGTAGCCTCAGTCGTCCGATCACTGCGAGGACCTCGGCGTTGGAGTGCCACCCGATCCCGACCATCCGATTCTCCACGTGGCGTCCATCCAGCGGCCCGCATTAATAAAGGGTAATTTGCCCTTAGGCCCCCTCGTTTATTTTATTTAGTATTTAGTCTTGTAAATATTTAGTGTAGTTGTTTAGTTTTTGGTACAATTTCATAGAGGACCCTGCACTTCATTTTCTTCGCATTTATGCCCCTGTGTTTGGTGTAGCACGTGCTTCGACACGTGGTTTCTGGGCTTTTTGCATATTCTACCTTGTGGTTCTGAGATGTTGTGGATTGAATGAAAATGTTTGGATATTTGCATTTATACCCCTGTGCGTGATTTATTATTGCATGTGCGTATATTCGTGGGTTATTTGCAGACTAGTCCCTGGACTTTTGGTACATGTTACCAAAAGGTCCTCGGACTTAGTTTTTATTACATTTGGGTCCCTGAGTGCCCCAGACACGTGCTTGGCACGTGATTTCTCGGGTATTTTGCACCAGACCCCCCAGGACTCCTGGTATTTGCGTTTTGGTCCCTGTGTACTTTGCCCTTGTGTTTGATTTTAATAAGATAGCAAATCAACACCAAATTTGATGAAAATTGGAAACATGGCTCCTGCCATGATGTAAAATTTTCTGTAAATTTTGGAGACATTTTAGACACTGTTTGATATTTTTAAAAATTCAAAAACACGTATTTTCTCTACTGTTTAACTTTGAAAATCACAAAACAATATTAAAACTCATCTAAAAATTACAAAAAATTACCTACTGTTTGTTTGGGCTTGCTTGATTTTCTAGCCAATTTTGGCTATTTTTCATTATCTAAAACACCTAAAAATAGAAAAACACTCAAAAACTCATAAAAATTCTAATAAATAATTTAAAAATCTAAAAATAATAATTTAGGTGCCCAAATTTTCCTTTTTTTTCTCTATACAGGAAAATTACCTCCAGGATTATTGGAGTTTTAGATATTTTATCTAAGTCCATCAAGCTCGGCTGGACAATACCTTCTTTTTTATTCACTGTTTGATTTTTAAAAAATTAAATAAACATCAAAAAATTCTCAAAAATTCACTAAAAATAGTAAAAATTATAAAACGCACAAAAATATTTTTTCTGGAATTTTTGCTTGAGTTTTGATACATAAAATAAATAGTTGAATTGCTTGCTTTACTTGTTACCCTTAATTTCTTAATTAATTAAAAAATCCAAAAAATATAAAAAGAATTAAAAACCATCAAAAACACCTTTTCTTCTCTTTTCTTTGATTTTTGACTACTTCGTAGGCCGCAAGGCCATTTCGTGCTCCTTGTGTTCGACCCTGGTCGCTATACCAGGTTAAAATAATCGCAAGACCGATATTGAGTTTCGAGTTGATTTTATTTGATATTGGTGGTCTATTTTTTTTCTGGATTGACCGCATCTGGTGACTTGGATCGCAACGACCATCTTAGATACCTTTACCTGAGTCGCTTGGGATTTTCTTGGTCATCAGAATGGCGCCGTTACCGGGGAGCACGGCTTAGTAGTCGTTTTTCCGCGGTTTTTCTTTTCGTGGCTTTTTGTATAGCTTTCTGCATATATATATTTTTCTGACATTTTTATAATAATTTGGTTTGTGACACTTTGTCTGTTTCTTGCGAGGGCCCGAGGACCGAGGCGACGACTCTAGAGTAGCCGGCGCAACCGCGGGATTCGGAGGCGACTCCTTTCTGCACGGAGCCATAGGAGAGCGTGAGGAGCAGCTTAGTGTAGAGTAGTTTAGATTTATTTCAGTCCATTTTATTTGAACTATTGTAATAATACAGGTACACTCAGAGATAGTTGGACTTTTGGGGTCTGTTTCGCCGAGCACCGGTGTGCTCGGGGGACCCCTTAGCTAGTTCGGTTTTTCGCGGTTTTTACGCGGTTTTTCTTCACTGCCTTTTCCGGTTTCACGCGGATTTTCGAGCCCCTAGCCGTAGGATTTTCTGCTTGATTGTGACGTAATTCATAGGATCCAAACACCCTAATATAATTGCCTGTTCCTATAGTATGGTAATTGGACCTATAATAAAAAAATAATAAAATGGCCGTCCCATCACCTCCGAGCCTACGCGCCGCGAGCCCGCCCCGTCAAGCGCTACTCCTGAACTCGACCTGTTGAGAAGAGGAGGGGTAGGTCTAGGCCGGACTCTTTGGATTGGAGGCTGGTGGTCGGCTAGCCGTTCTTTCGAGTAGCACTGCTGTTTAGGGACTCGGTTTTCCGCCTGCACCATTTAGGTAGTTTATTTCCTGTCTTTAAATTCTGCGCGGATCATATTGCATGTAGAGTGCTGGAGTCAGGTACGCATTTCTATCTCTGCATGCATCATTGATTTCTCGCGCATCGGCTTTTTCGTCTTCTCCCCCTGTTTTTGGCTTAATAACCAGGAGAACCGAAAAATTCGTTAGGCATTTTTGCTTGCATTAAAAATATCTAAAAAAACAAAAACAATAAAATCGGGACTGCTAATCATACTTGACCTAAAAGACACTTCACTGAAAATCTATCTTGGGGAGAGTAACCCCCTCCTTGTTTGGTTTGGATGAGCGAGAGAGTGACCCACACATTAGGATAGAGCCTCCGATCTTTCTTGACTGATTACCGGCTTTCAATATGGGACAGTCGGTTGAGAAATATCCGGATACCTATTTACTTCACGTAATCGCTCTGATAGACTGAATGATCACCTAAAATAAAATCGACAAGATAATTGACCGATCCCTTTTCGGTCTTCAGCTTTGTGTGCGTAGGTGAATTGGGGGTTTTCCTGTTCATCTTGTGTGATTGCCAGATCCCTTCGATCTTTTCCATCTTCCTCCATCTAATTCCCACCCTCCCTCCCTTCAGTTTCCCTCTTCTTCTCCTTTACCCCTGGATGATGGATCCCTCTCACTTCGAGTCGACGCTTACGGCTTCTTCTCCATCTTCTGACCATCACTCCAGTCCACCTTCTAGGGAGGTCGGATCTCTGACCAACCTCCCGCTCCCTCCCTCCCTTTCTTCTCACTACTCTGGGCATGCTGTGCTAGACGTCCGAGGATTCCAGCTAGAGCAGATGCAAGATCCGGACGATGCTATTGCTGAGTTGAGAGCGCACTCCGTTGGTGACCAGAGAGAGCAGTGGAGATCAGCAGACATTTCCTATTCCAGAAGGATGGAGGAGCATATAGCACATGGAGCTGAGTCAGCTTCTACACTAGGACCATTCGTTTTGGAATTGGATTACATTCAGCGACTGCCGACATTTTCAGGAGAGGAGCACGAGGAGCCTTATATTCACCTGTCCGCATTCGAGGAGTTTTGCAGAGCTCAGAGATATTCAGATGTCACTGCAGAGGAGCTGATGACGAGGACCTTCCCATTCACACTTCAGGACAGAGCCATGAGATGGCACCGCCGATTGGGGAGGACATTCGATGCGTGGGGAGAGCTACGCCGAGAGTTCTTACAGAGACACTTCCCTCCATGTAGAGTAGATTTCATGCGGTCTTTGATCACCGATTTTTCAGTAGACCCCCAGGAGCCATTGCACGAGGCATGGCCGAGGTTTCTTGACCTCTTGAGGAGATTTCCCAAGCATGGACTTCCACTGACAGACCTGATAGAGATCTCCATGCGAGGGATGACCGCAGAGCAGATAGCACTAGTGATTACCACATGTGGCGGTTCACACCGCAGTTCGGACATTCACTTACTGGACACCATCTCGAGTTTACTTTCACAGAGATCTTCTTCACGAGATGCCGTAATCAGGACAACACATGTGGACGATGCTATACCAGTGAGGTGTGTTACTTTACATGATGAGTCAGCTTCTACACACCAGCCCGAGGACTTGGAGCAGACAGCACCACTGACAGAGGAGATGACTGCGATAGCAGAGGTTCGGACCCAGGGTCTTCTCGAGTTCCCGTTGTTTTTATAGCTGGAGTTCGAGGCAGCCCCCGAGTTTCCAGTCGACGAGTCTTGGATATCAGATCTTCTGATATTCCAGGAACCGGAGGAGCCCCCGCTACTAAAGCCATGGTCTCAGACACTTCAGATTCCATTCCCGGAGGACTCAGCTTCCTTTCTGCAAAGATACTTCTTGGACACGGACATCTACCAGGACTCAGCCCAGCAGCCACAGCTCGAGGGGGGACACCACTTTGAGAGTACAGACACAGAGAGCCCCATCTTAAAGCCTTTTGTCCTCCACTTTGTTGAGATAGATACACTTCCTGAGGACCAGCTGACAGCCAGCATAGCCGCAGAGCGAGGATCAGCCGCATACACTTTGCCAGCTTCCGCGGTGTTGACCAGTACCTTCTCCTACTTCCAGATTGCCGAGAGCTACACTTCCAATAATGATGCAGCCTGGTGCACCGAGTGGATACTTGATAGCACTGCAGATGCCCATCTAGATCCTGATCCTCTTCTTGTCACTCCTGATTTCACATTTCTCCCCGAGGGTTATCTGCGGGAAGATGTTGCACTCGATGAGTACTCGGTTTCACCTACTGAGAGTGTTTCCGGTCTGGCGGAACACGAAATCGAGTCTTTAGATCATTCTGATTCTGAGTCTTCTCACCTCGACGACCCTCGCGAGGATGATCCCATTCTGGAGATATTTGATGATTTGCCTGATCTGATTCTATTTCAAGCATCGGATATCAGTCTGCTTAGAGAGTCTCCTGATCTTGATTGTCCACACCTGTTTGAGACACTGATTGACGTGGAGGATTCTATTACTGATCCATCCTTCTCCACGTTTGATTTCTTCGGCTCCACACTCTCACTCAAATCTGACCCAGAGCCGCTGCTTTCTTTTGTGCTACCGGACCCCGATCACTTCTTTCCATATCACTGGCCGGTAGCAGACACCCGCTTGATTGCATACCTGGGTGTCTTTGTTTACACTGTTGAGTTCGTCGCAGTTTCCATATCGAGATTGTGACGACAGTACGGCATGCGACTTACTGATGCCGTCCTGAACCTTGATACGGCCTTATCCTAGCCTTTGCGCCCAGCTAGGGGCGTAAAATCTAGCGCTTGTTGAGAGGCACCTCAACATTGTACTCTTTTGTATATACGTGTTTTGTCTTAGTTCGATCTTTCTGTCTTCCGTTCTTGTTTTCACCCCAGGTCTCGCCTGGGATTATCCTTGCTATACTTAGGATATTCCTCATCCTAAGTATAGGGGGGTGGAAACACCGGGTTGTTCATTCGTTCTGTTCATCACTTCTGTTGTGTTGCCTATACTTAAGGTGCTTCACCTTAAGTATAGAGGGAGTGATGCCCCTCCACCTTGCATATATGTGTTGATTTTCTTCGTGTTTTGTTGCCCCTGTTTTGCCGCCTATACTTAGGGATATTTTACCCTAAGTATAGGGGGGGCAGACTCTGTTCATTCTTCACTTGGATTTCCTTTCATGTACAGCTTGCTATACTTAGGATTATTTAATCCTAAGTATAGGGGGAAACCACCGAGTTCTCCTCATTCTATTCATTCATTCATCATTGTATCTAGCCATTCCTTTTCACTTCCCTGTTACTAAGCACGAGTTATGTCTTCTTCATCGCTCTTGATCACTCTGAGGACATCGTTCGAGCTAAGTATAGGGGGGGTGTGTATATTATCCATATATACTTTAGCCATAACTCGTACTTTGTGTGAGCATGTTAAAAAATAAAATGGCTAAAAACCCCAAAAATCACAAAAAATAAAAATTTTTCATGTAAATAATCATTCTTTTATTTGCACATACATAGCTAGTGTATAAATTTTTTTTGTAAAAATATTTTCAAAAATCTTTTGTGTAAAGCTTGTGTAAATATTTTCTTATCAAAATTATGTATATAGTACAAATTTTTTTCCAAAATGTTTTGAAAATCAAAAGTTTGCAAAAATCTTGTGTAAATGTTTGTAAATACTTTTGCAAAACTTGCACTTCATGCATCCATCCATTCATGATTTCAAAACATTCTTCAAAAATTTTGAACGATTGTAAATATTTGTATATAGCATTTTAGTGTATATATGTATATAGTTTTTCCTGGATGATAGTTGACATTTGAACTAGCCTGGAATTAAATTGAGAAATGGAGCTTGATTAAGATCTTAATCCATCTAATTCTAAGAGGAACCTTATAGGGCTTAGGGTTAAGGCTTTTCAGGTCCATAAGGACTTAATTCTTTGAGTCCACTAGGCTATGAGCATATATCATCTTGATGAGCCTAAGTATAACACTTAACAACACACGCATGACTCTTAGAGACAATGGCTTGACTTGCACCAGCACCTTACACATAGCTCTCCACTGATGAGGTGGTGAGGAGGCAGTTTCCTTTGGCTTGGGGTAGCATATGAGGGTAGTACTTCTAGGTGGAACCTCTCTTCTTCTTCTAGTGAAGGAAGTGCGTCTCAACTTGGTCTAGTGGTGATGACGGCTAAAGACAGAAGCCGTGGGTTGCAATAAAGCTTCAAAAGAGGGATAGTCTACTGGCTCAAGAGGAAATTTCTTATATATGCTGCACCATGTAGATATGTTGTACAGAAGCACTTAAAAAAATGCAAAAATGCAAAAAGAACTCCAAAAAAGTGGTGGGTCGGATTGAAAATTTAATAACCCCACCGGAGTGTATATAGTCAAATAAAGCAAAAGCTTATGGTATCCATGTTGCATCTCATGAAGCTTGTAGCGGGAGACTTAGCTACACTGGCTGAGCTTCCAAAAGTCTATACTTCTTCCCCCTCTTCTTGAGCCGGTTGCACTTGAACTTAGAAGGGAATACCCCGCTTCTCGAGGAAAGAGTTGCTAGACCGAGGCATTAGAGTTACCAGGTTGGGGGAGGTTGTTTCTTTGCTACTTCTGAGGTGGGGAGCTACATATCACTTACACTGCATGGAAAGATTCATGGTCATTAGAGTTTGTGTATGTAGACTTGTTCTGATCTGGTTTATTGAGGAGTCTTGCCCATAGATTGGTGGAACTTAGAGGCTGTTGAGTTTTAAGCTTAAGTCTAAATAAGGTTCCGACACATTAATAATCCAAAGATCTGATCGAGCTCCATAATTCAATTTAATGAAGGAAAGTTTAATATTCAACCTTGATCCATGTATATTCCTCTCTTTTTCTTTTTCTTTCTTTCTTTTTCACTTCTTTTTCAAATAAGTGTTTGCTAAGGGACTAGCAAAGTTAAGTATAGGGGGGTGATGAATACCCATTCATCACTCTTTATTCTTATATTTTAGCTACAAAAACCTTTGCAAATACATGTAGATAGGTGTAAATACAAATAATTAGCAAAAAGCATGCATTGTGTAAAAACTAATAATTAGCATGTTTTTGTTCTAAAATAAAAGAATAAAGAGTCAAATGAAAAAGAGGGAAATATTTAGAATAAATATTGAGCGACCTAATCCCAAGGGAGGGCTCAGCATGGGCCTGACCGCGTAAAAGCCAAAGTAGAGGGAGATAGGGGCTCATGTGTGTAAATATTCCTGAAATAAATAAAGGTATTTTCCTCACAAAAATAGACTCAAATTGGCTTGTAAATATTTGTATATATTTATAAAGATAAAAACAAGATAAAAATAGAAAATTTAAAAAGAAAACAAAAACATAACTCTTGTATATAGTCATCATGTATATAAAACAACCATCTTTTATTTATTTAGCCTTATAAATAAATAAAATTAATTTTCAAAAATTTTGTAAATATTTTATATTGTATAGTGTAAATAAATAAAATAAATTAAAATAAAAACAAAATAAAAAGAACAAAATTAAAAATAAAAAAAATACTATTGTAAATATACCATGTATATAAATGTACATATGTATTTATTTGACCTATGTATATAAATAATAAAAATAAAATAAAAATACCCTTTTATTCCTAATTTTATGACATAAATAAATAAAATATAAAATGGGAATAAAATTGTATAAAAATAACAAATTAAAAATCAAAATTAAAAATCTATATATTGTATATATACCTATATATACACCTACTATGTAAATACATTATTTTTATTTTGAAAAATTAATTAAAAATCACTAAAAAATAGAAAATATTAAAACAAAAATATTTTATGTTTTGACTTTTTAATAATTCTGCCATTTACTATTTATAATTGATTTTTCGAAACTTTTATACGTGGCAGTTTCTCATTGGTCCACGGAGATGTTGACCTCCGGTCAACTCCCTCCGCGGACCTTCTTCTCCAGCGGACCTCGCTCCCGACCCGACTTCTCCTCTTTTTTCGGGCTTGATCCGCTCGCCATCTCCCTAAACCCCGGGTCCTAATCCTTCGTTGCAGATCCGAGACCACTGCCCGGGGTGGATCTTAGGGGTCCGTGCCTCGACGTTCGCACTCGACTCCCATTTAGCCGGACCCCTAGCCACTTAAATACCCAGCTCCGCCGCACGATTACTCTATCTTTGGCCATTCGTTCCACCCCCCAGTGAGCTCCATCGCATCGGCGAGAGTGATAGCTCGTCCCCCGTGGTGTTGCAGCGAGGAGGGAGTGCGAGACCATCGATCCGGCGAGTATCACCGCCGTGCTCCGCCCTGAGCTGGAGCTCGAGCCTCGGACGTCGGCGCTCCGTGAGGCGAAGACCCAGAGCTGCGCAAGCTCGACCACAGCCCATTCCTTCACCCAGGTAGACCTGTAGCCTTTTCTTTTTCTCTAATTTTCGATTTCCCCCATTTCGCTCCGCCGCCGTTCACCACCGATTCCGATCACGTCCGACCTCCGTTCGACCATCAGGCTTCGCCATAGCCTCCGCCTTCTTCCCGCACACGTTCTCTACACTCCCATTCAACACAGCTCGCACAGGAGCTGGGGCTCGAGCTCCTCCGTCCCAACCCTCGTCGGAGCTCGCCCATATCGCACCACCATCTACCTTCACCTCGCCAAACCGGGTCGAGGCAGTTTGCCCTCGACCCGCGAGTCTTCTGACCTATTCTGCAGGTACATCCAAGCCCATCTGAGGGCTTGGACCATTCGGTCCAGGAGCTCTACCTCCGCCGACCTCGCCAGAGCTCCCCAGAGCTCGGCTGGGCCATCGGGGACCACCATCAGCTGCGGAGCGTCATCACGGAGCTTCTCCGATCTTCAGAAGCAGCAGGGGAGGTTCTCAACGCGTGTACTGGGCTGGCGAAGTTCGCCGGCCACCTGTTCTTCGAGGATCCCCATCGATCGTCCGATCAGCCTCCAACTCCAGTTTTCATTTGGGCCATCCATTCCAGGAGCAACAGCCACCGTCAGATCAGTGGAGGACTGATCCCAGCCGTCGGTCCAGCGAGGTTTAGCCACCGAGAGCCTCCACCGTTCGATCCCCCACGTGGCGTAGCCTCAGCCGTCCGATCACTGCAAGGACCTCAGCGTTGGAGTGCCACCCGATCCCGACCGTCCGATTCTCCACGTGGCGTCCATCCGGCGGCCTGCATTAATAAAGGGTAATTTACCCTTAGGCCCCTCGTTTATTTTATTTAGTATTTAGTCCTGTAAATATTTAGTGTAGTTGTTTAGTTTTTGGTACAATTGCATAGAGGACCCTGCACTTCATTTTCTTCGCATTTATGCCCCTGTGTATGGTGTAGCACGTGCTTCGACACGCGGTTTTCTTGGCTTTTTGCATATTCTACCTTGTGGTTCTGAGATGTTATGGATTGAATGAAAACTTTTGGATATTTGCATTTAGAACCCTGTGCGTGATTTATTATTGCATGTGTGTATATTCGTGGGTTATTTGCAGACTAGTCCCTGGACTTTTGGTACCTGTTACCAAAAGGTCCTCGGACTTAGTTTTTATTACATTTGGGTCCCTGAGTGCCCCAGACACGTGCTTGGCACGTGATTTCTCGGGTATTTTGCACCAGACCCCCTAGGACTCCTGGTATTTGCGTTTTGGTCCCTGTGTACTGTGCCCTTGTGTTTGATTTTAATAAGATAGCAAATCAACTCCAAATTTGATGAAAATTAGATACATGGCTCCTGCCATGATGTAAAATTTTCTATAAATTTTGGAGATATTTTAGACACTGTTTGATATTTTTAAAAATTCAAAAACACGTATTTTCTCCACTGTTTAACTTTGAAAATCACAAAAATATTAAAACTCATCTAAAAATTACAAAAAATTACCTATTGTTTGTTTAGGCTTGCTTAATTTTCTAGCCAATTTTGGCTATTTTTCATGATCTAAAACACCTAAAAATTGAAAAACACTCAAAAACTCATAAAACTTCTAATAAATAATTTAAAAATCTAAAAATACTAATTTAGGTGCCCAAATTTTCCTTCTTTCTTTCTCTATAAAGGAAAATTACCTCCAGGCTTATTTGAGACTTTTAGATATTTTATCTAAGTCCCTCAAGCTCGGCTGGACAGTACCTTCTTTTTCATTCACTGTTTGATTTTTAGAAAATTAAATAAACATCAGAAAATTCTCAAAAATTCACTAAAAACAATAAAAATTATAAAACACACAAAAATATTTTTTCTGGAATTTTTGCTTGAGTTTTGATACATTAAATAAATAGTTGAATTGCTTGCTTTACTTGTTCCCCTTAATTTCTTAATTAATTAAAAAATCCAAAAAAATATAAAAAGAATTAAAAACCACCAAAAAAACCTTTTCTTATCTTTTCTTAGATTTTTGACTACTTCGTAGGCCGTAAGGCCATTTCGTGCTCCTTGTGTTCGACCCTGGTCGCTATACTAGGTTAAAATAATAGCAAGACCGATATTGAGTTTCGAGTTGATTTTATTTGATATTGGTGGTCTTCTTTTTTTCTGGATTGACCGCATCTGGTGACTTAGGTCGCAACGACCATCTTAGATACCTTTACCTGAGTCGCTTGGGATTTTCTCGGTCATCAGAATGGCGCCGTTGCCGGGGAGCACGGCTTAGTAGTCGTTTTTCCGCGGTTTTTCTTTTCGCGGCTTTTTGTATAGCTTTCTGCATATATATATTTTTCTAACATTTTTATAATAATTTGGTTCGTGACACTTTATCTGTTTCTTGCGAGGGCCCGAGGACCGAGGCGGTGACTCTAGAGTAGCCGGCGCAACCGCGGGATTCGGAGGCGACTCCTTTCTGCACGGAGCCGCAGGAGAGCGTGAGGTGCAGCTTAGTGTAGAGTAGTTTAGATTTATTTTAGTCCATTTTATTTGAACTATTGTAATAATACAGGTACACTCAGATACAATTGGACTTTCGGGGTCTGTTTCGCCGAGCACCGGTGTGCTCGGGGGACCCCTTAGCTAGTTCGGTTTTTCACGGTTTTTACGCGGTTTTTCTTCACTGCCTTTTCTGGTTTCACGTGGATTTTCGAGCCCCTAGCCGTAGGATTTTCTGCTTGATTGTGACGTAATTCATAGGATCCAAACACCCTAATATAATTGCATGTTCCTATAGTGCGGTAATTGGACCTATAATAAAAAAATAATAAAATAGCCATCCCATCACCTCCGAGCCTACGCGCCGCGAGCCCGCCCCGTCAAGCGCTACTCCTGAACTCGACCTGTCGAGAAGAGGAGGGTGGGTCTAGACCGGACTCTTTGGATTGGAGGCTGGTGGTCGGCTAGCCGTTCTTTCGAGTAGCGCTGCTGTTTAGGGACTCGGTTTTCCGCCTGCACCATTTAGGTAGTTTATTTCCTCTCTTCAAATTCTGCGTGGATCATATTGCATGTAGAGTGCTGGAGTCAGGTACGCATTTCTATCTCTGCATGCATCATTGATTTCTCGCGCATCGACTTTTTCGTCTTCTCCCCCCTGTTTTTGGCTTAATAACCATGAGAATCGAAAAACTCGTTAGGCGTTTTTGCTTGCATTAAAAATATCTAAAAAAACAAAAACAATAAAATCGGGACTGCTAATCATACTTGACCTAAAAGACACTTCATTGAAAATCTGTCTTGGGGAGAGTAACCCCCTCCTTGTTTGGTTTGGATGAGCGAGAGAGTGACCCGCACATTAGGATAGAGCCTCCGATCTTTCTTGACTGATTACCGACTTTCATTACGGGACAGTCGGTTGAGAAATATCCGGATACCTATTTACTTCACGTAATCGCTATGATAGACTGAATGATCACCTAAAATAAAATTGACAAGATAATTGACCGATCCCTTTTCGGTCTTCAGTTTTGTGTGCGTAGGTGAATTGGGGGTTTGCCTGTTCATCTTGTGTGATTGCCAGATCCCTTCGACCTTTTCCATCTTCGTCCATCTAATTCCCACCCTCCCTCCCTTCTGTTTCCCTCTTCTTCTCCTTTACCCCTGGATGATGGATCCCTCTCACTTCGAGCCGACTCTTACGGCTTCTTCTCCATCTTCTGACCATCACTCCAGTCCACCTTCTAGGGAGGTCGGATCTCCGACCAACCTCCCGCTCCCTTCCTCCCTTTCTTCTCACTACTCTGGGCATGCTATGCTAGACGTCCGAGGATTCCAGCTAGAGCAGATGCGAGATCTGGACGATGCTATTACTGATTTGAGAGCGCACTCCGTTGGTAACCAGAGAGAGTAGTGGAGATCAGCAGACATTTCCTATTCCAGAAGGATGGAGGAGCATATAGCACAGGGAGCTGAGTCAGCTTCTACACTAGGACCATTCGTCTTGGAGTTGGATTACATTCAGCGACTGCCGACATTTTCAGGAGAGGCGCACGAGGAGCCTTATCTTCACCTGTCCGCATTCGAGGAGTTTTGCAGAGCTCAGAGATATTCAGATGTCACTGCAAAGGAGCTGATGACGAGGACCTTCCCATTCACACTTCAGGACAGAGCCATGAGATGGCACCGCCGATTGGGGAGGACATTCGATACGTGGGGAGAGCTACGCCGAGAGTTCTTACAAAGACACTTCCCTCTACGTAGAGCAGATTTCTTGCGGTCTTTGATCACCGATTTTTCAGTAGACCCAGGAGCCATTGCACGAGGCATGGCCGAGGTTTCTTGACCTCTTGAGGAGATTTCCCGAGCACAGACTTCCACTGACAGACTTGATAGAGATCTCCATGCGGGGGATGACCGCAGAGCAGATAGCACTAGTGATTACCACATGTGGCGGTTCACACCGCAGTTCGGACATTCACTTACTGGACACCATCTCGAGTTTACTTTCACAGAGATCTTCTTCACGAGATGCCGTAGTCAGGACAACACATGTGGACGATGCTATACCAGTGAGGTGTGTTACTTTACATGATGAGTCAGCTTCTACACACCAGCCCGAGGACTTGGAGCAGACAACACCACTGACAGAGGAGATGATTGCGATAGCAGAGGTTCGGACCCAGGGTCTTCTCGAGTTCCCATTGTTTTTACAGCTGGAGTTCGAGGCAGCCCCCGAGTTTCCAGTCGACGAGTCTTGGATATCAGATCTTCTGATATTCCAGGAACCGGAGGATCCCCCGCTACTACAGCCATGGTCTCAGACACTTCAGATTCCAGTCCCGGAGGACTCAGCTTCCTTTCTGCAGAGATACTTCTTGGACACGGACAGCTACCAGGACTCAGCCCAACAGCCACAGCTCGAGGAGGGACACCACTTTGAGAGTACAGACACAGAGATCCCCATCTTCAAGCCTTTTTTCCTCCACTTTGTTGAGAGAGATACACTTCCTGAGGACCAACTGACAGCCAGCATAGCCGCAGAGCGAGGATCAGCCGCATACACTTTGCCAGCTTCCGCGGTGTTGACCAGTACCTTCTCCGGCTTCCAGATTGCCGAGAGATACACTTCCAATAATGATGCAGCCTGGTGCACCGAGTGGATACTTGATAGCACTGCAGATGCCCATCTAGATCCTGATCCTCTTCTTGTCACTCCTGATCTCGCATTTCTCCCCGAGGGTTATCTGCGGGAGGATGCCGCACTCGATGAGTACTCGGTTTCACCTACTGAGAGTGTTTCCGATCTGGCGGAACACGAAACCGAGTCTTTAGATCATTCTGATTCTGAGTCTTCTCACCTCGACGACCCTCACGAGGATGAGCCCATTCTGGAGATATTCGATGATTTGCCTGATCTGATTCTATTTCATGCATCGGATATCAGTCTGCTTAGAGAGTCTCCTGATCTTGATTGTCCACACATGTTTGAGACATTGATTGACGTGGAGGATTCTATTACTGATCCATCCTTCTCCACGTTTGATTTCTTCGGCTCCACACTCTCACTCCAATCTGACCCAGAGTCGTTGCTTTCTTTTGTGCTACCGGACACCGATCACTTCTTTCCATATCACTGGCCGGTAGCAGACACCCGCTTGATTGCATACCTGGGTGTCTTTGTTTACACTGTTGAGTTCGTCGCAGTTTCCATACCGAGATTGCGACGACAGTACGACATGCGACTTACCGATGCCATCCTGAACCTTGATACGGCCTTATCCTAGCCTTTGCGCCCAGCTAGGGGCGTAAAATCTAGCGCTTGTTGAGAGGCACCTCAACATTGTACTCTTTTGTATATACGTGTTTTGTCTTAGTTTGATCTTTCTGTCTTCCGTTCTTGTTTTCACCGTAGGTCTCGCCTAGGATTATCCTTGCTATACTTAGGATATTCCTCATCCTAAGTATAGGGGGGTGGAAACACCGGGTTGTTCATTCGTTCTGTTCATCACTTCTGTTGTGTTGCCTATACTTAAGGTGCTTCACCTTATGTATAGAGGGAGTGATGCCCCTCCACCTTGCATATATGTGTCGATTTTCTTCGTGTTTTGTTGCCCCTGTTTTGCTGCCTATACTTAGGGATATTTTACCCTAAGTATAGGGGGGTGGGGGGCAGACTCTGTTCATTCTTCACTCGGATTTCCTTTCATGTACAACTTGCTATACTTAGGATTATTTAATCCTAAGTATAGGGGGAAACCACCGAGTTCTCCTCATTCTATTCATTCATTCATCTTTGTATCTAGCCATTCCTTTTCACTTCCCTGTTACTAAGCACGAGTTATGTCTTCTTCATCGCTCTTGATCACTCTGAGGACATCGTTCGAGCTAAATATAGGGGGGGTGTATATATTCCATATATACTTTAGCCATTACTCGTACTTTGTGTGAGTGTGTTAATAAATAAAATGGCTAAAAACCCCAAAAATCACAAAAATTAAAAAATTTTCCTGTAAATAATCATTCTTTTATTTGCACATACATAGCTAGTCTATAAATTATTTTTGTAAAAATATTTTCAAAAATCTTTTGTGTAAAGCTTGTGTAAATATTTTCTTATCAAAATTATGTATATGGTACAAAATTTTTTCCAAAATGTTTTGAAAATCAAAAGTTTGCAAAAATCTTGTGTAAATGTTTGTAAATACTTTTGCAAAACTTGCACTTTATGCATCCATCCATTCATGATTTCAAAACATTCTTCAAAAATTTTGCACGATTGTAAATATTTGTAAATAGCATTTTAGTGTATATATGTATATAGTTTTTCCTGGATGATAGTTGACATTTAAACTAGCCTGGAATTAAATTGATATATGGAGCTTGATTAAGATCTTAATCCACCTAATTATAAAAGGAACCTTATAGGGCTTAGGGTTAAGGCTTTTCAGGTCCATAAGGACTTAATTCTTTGAGTCCACTAGGCTATGAGCATATGTCATCTTGATGAGCCTAAGTAGAACACTTAACAACACACACATGACTCTTAGAGACAATGGCTTGACTTGCACCAGCACCTTACACATAGCTCTCCACGGATGAGGTGGTGAGGAGGCAGTTTCCTTTGGCTTGGGGTAGCATATGAGGGTAGTACTTCTAGGCGGAACCTCTCTTCTTCTTCTAGTGAAGGAAGTGCATCTCAACTTGATCTAGTGGTGATGAAGGCTAAAGACAGAAGCCGTGGGTTGCAATAAAGCTTCAAAAGAGGGATAGTCTACTGGCTCAAGAGTAAATTTCTTATATATGCTGCACCATGTAGATATGTTGTACAGAGGCACTTGAAAAAAAATGCAAAAATGCAAAAAGAACTCCAAAAAAGTGGTGGGTCGGATTGAAAATTTAATAACCCCACTGGAGTGTATATAGTCAAATAAAGCAAAAGCTTATGGTATCCATGTTACATCTCATGAAGCTTGCAGCGGGAGACTTAGCTACACTGGCTAAGCGTCCAAAAGTCTATACTTCTTCCCCCTCTTCTTGAGCCGGTTGCACTTGAACTTAGAAGGGAATACCCCTCTTCTCGAGGAAAGAGTTGCTAGACCGAGGCATTAGAGTTACCAGGTTGGGGGAGGTTGTTTCTTTGCTACTTCTGAGGTGGGGAGCTACATATCACTTACACTGCATGGAAAGATTCATGGTCATTAGAGTTTGTGTATGTAGACTTGTTCTGAACTGGTTTATTGAGGAGTCTTGTCCATAGATTGGTGGAACTTAGAGTCTGTTGAGTTTTAAGCTTAAGTCTAAATAAGGTTCCGACACATTAATAATCCAAAGATCTGATCGAGCTCCATAATTCAATTTAATGAAGGAAAGTTTAATATTCAACCTTGATCCATGTATATTCCTCTCTTTTTCTTTTTCTTTCTTTCTTTTTCACTTATTTTTCAAATAAGTGTTTGCTAAGGGACTAGCAAAGTTAAGTATAGGGGGGTGATGAATACCCATTCATCACTCTTTATTCTTATATTTTAGCTACAAAAACCTTTGCAAATACATGTAGATAGGTGTAAATACAAATAGTTAGCAAAAAGCATGCATTGTGTAAAAACTAATAATTAGCATGTTTTTGTGCTAAAATAAAAGAATAAAGAGTCAATAGAAAAAGAGGGAAATATTTAGAATAAATATTGAGCGACCTAATCCCAAGGGAGGGCTCAGCATGGGCCTGACCACGTAAAAGCCAAAGTAGAGGGAGATAGGGGCTCATGTGTGTAAATATTCATGTAAATAAATAAAGGTATTTTCCTCACAAAAATAGACTCAAATTGGCTTGTAAATATTTGTATATATTTAGAAAGATAAAAACAAGATAAAAATAGAAAAATTAAAAAGAAAACAAAAACATAACTCTTGTATATAGTCATCATGTATATAAAACAACCATCTTTTATTTATTCAGCCTTATAAATAAATAAAATTAATTTTCAAAAATTTTGTAAATATTTTATATTGTATAATGTAAATAAATAAAATAAAATAAAACAAAAACAAAATAAAAAGAACAAAATTAAAAATAAAAAAATACTATTGTAAATATACCATGTATAGAAATGTACATATGTATTTATTTCACCTATGTATATAAATAATAAAAATAAAATAAAAACATCCTTTTATTCCTAATTTTATGATATAAATAAATAAAATATAAAATGGGAATAAAATTGTATAAAAATAAAAATTAAAAATCAAAATTAAAAATCTATATATTGTATATATACCTATATATAGACCTACTATGTAAATACATTATTTTTATTTTGAAAAATTAATTAAAAATCACTAAAAAATAGAAAATATTAAAAAAAATATTTTATGTTTTGACTTTTTAATTATTCTGCCATTTACTATTTATAATTGATTTTTAAAAACTTTTATACGTGGTAGTTTCTCATTGGTCCACGGAGATGTTGACCTCCGGTCAACTCCCTCCGCGGACCTTCTTCTCCAGCGGACCTCGCGCCCGACCCGACTTCTCCTCTTTTTCCGCGCTCGATCCGCTCGCCATCTCCCTAAACCCCGGGACCTAATCCTTCGTTGCAGATCCGAGACCACCGCCCGGGGTGGATCTTAGGGGTCTGTGCCTCGACGTTCGCACCCGACTCCCATTTAGCTGGATCCCTAGCCACTTAAATACCCAACTCCGCCGCACGATTTCTCTATCTTTGGCCATTCGTTCCACCCCCCAGTGAGCTCCATCGCATCGGCGAGAGTGACAGCTCGTCCCCCGTGGTGTTGCAGCGAGGAGGGAGTGCGAGACCATCGATCGGGCGAGTATCACCGCCGTGCTCTGCCCTGAGCTGGAGCTCGAGCCTCAAACGTCGGCGCTCCGTGAGGCGAAGACCCAGAGCTGCGCAAGCTCGACCACAGCCCATTCCTTCACCCAGGTAGACCTGTAGCCTTTTCTTTTTCTCTAATTTTCGATTTCCCCCATTTCGCTCCGCCGCCGTTCACCGCCGATTCCGATCACGTCCGACCTCCGTTCGACCATCAGGCTTCGCCATAGCCTCCGCCTTCTTCCCACGCACGTTCTCCACGCTCCCATTCAACCCAGCTCGCACAGGAGCTGGGGCTCGAGCTCCTCCGTCCCCACCCTCGCCGGAGCTCGCCCATATCGCACCATCGTCCACCTTCACCTCGCCTAACCGGGTCGAGGCAGTTTGCCCTCGACCCGCGAGTCTTCTGACCTATTTTGCAGGTACATCCAAGACCATCTGAGGGCTTGGACCATTCGGTCCAGGAGCTCTACCTCCGCCGACCTCGCCGGAGCTCCCCAGAGCTCGGCTGGGTCATCGGGGACCACCATCAGCTGCGGAGCGTCATCGCGGAGCTTCTCCGATCTTCAGAAGCAGCAGGGGAGGTTCTCAGCGCGTGTACTGGGCCGGCGAAGTTCGCCGGCCACCTGTTCCTTGAGGATCCCCATCGATCGTCCGATCAGCCTCCAGCTCCAGTTTTCATCTGGGCAGTCCATTCCAGGAGCAGCAGCCACCGTCAGATCAGTGGAGGACAGATCCCAGCCGTCGGTCCAGCGATGTTTAGCCACCGAGAGCCTCCACCGTTCGATCCCCCGCGTGGCGTAGCCTCAGCCGTCCGATCACAGCGAGGACCTCAGCGTTGGAGTGCCACCCGATCCCGACCATCCGATTCTCCACGTGGCGTCCATCCAGCGACCCACATTAATAAAGGGTAATTTACCCTTAGGCCCCCTCGTTTATTTTATTTAGTATTTAGTCTTGTAAATATTTAGTGTAGTTGTTTAGTTTTTGGTACAATTGCATAGAGGACCCTGCACTTCATTTTCTTCGCATTTATGCCCCTGTGTATGGTGTAGCACGTGCTTCGACACGTGGTTTTCTGGGCTTTTTGCATATTCTACCTTGTGGTACTGAGATGTTATGGATTGAATGAAAACTTTTGTATATTTGCATTTATTCCCCTGTGCGTGATTTATTATTGCATGCGCGTATATTCGTGGGTTATTTGCAGACTAGTCCCTAGACTTTTGGTACCTTTTACCAAAAGGTCCTCGGACTTAGTTTTTATTACATTTGGGTCCCTGAGTGCCCCAGACACGTGCTTGGCACGTGATTTCTTGGGTATTTTGCACCAGACCCCCCAGGACTCCTGGTATTTGCGTTTTGGTCCCTATGGACTGTGCCCTTGTATTTGATTTTAATAAGATAGCAAATCAACTCTAAATTTGATGAAAATTGGATACGTGGCTCCTGCCATGATGTAAAATTTTCTATAAATTTTGGAGACATTTTAGACACTGTTTGATATTTTTAAAAATTCAAAAACACGTATTTTATCTACTGTTTAACTTTGAAAATCACAAAAAAATCTTAAACTCATCTAAAAATTATAAAAAAATTACTACTGTTTGTTTGGTCTTGCTTGATTTTCTAGCCAATTTTGGCTATTTTTCATTATCTAAAACACCTAAAAATTGAAAAAAACTCAAAAACTCATAAAAATTCTAATAAATAATTTAAAAATCTAAAAATAATAATTTAGATGCCCACATTTTCCTTGTTTCTTTCTCTACACAGGAAAATTACCTCCACTTATTGGGGACTTTTAGGTATTTTATCTAAGTCCCTCAAGCTCGGCTGGACAATACCTTCTTTTTCATTCACTGTTTGATTTTTAGAAAATTAAATAAATATAAGAAAATTCTCAAAAATTCAATAAAAACAGTAAAAATTATAAAACACACATAAATATTTTTTCTGGAATTTTTGCTTGAGTTTTGATACATTAAATAAATAGTTGAATTTCTTGCTTTACTTGTTTCCCTTAATTTCTTAATTAATTAAAAAATCCAAAAAAATATAAAAAGAATTAAAAACCACCAAAAACACCTTTTCTTCTCTTTTCTTAGATTTTTGACTACTTCGTAGGCCGCAAGGCCATTTCGTGCTCCTTGTGTTCGACCCTGGTCGCTATACCAGGTTAAAATAATAGCAAGACCGCTATTGAGTTTCGAGTTGATTTTTTTTGATATTAGTGGTCTATTTTTTTCTGGATGGACCGCATCTGGTGACTTGGTCGCAACGAACATATTAGATACCTTTACCTGAGTCGCTTGGGATTTTCTCGGTCATTACTATACCGTAACAGAGAAGGAGATGCTAGCCGTAGTCTTCGCCCTAGATAAGTTTAGATCTTACATCATTGGATATAGAGCGACCATTTTTACTGATCATACCGCCATCCGGTACCTCATGGCAAAGAAGGATGCCAAAGATAGATTGACTAGATGGATCCTTCTACTCCAAGAGTTTAATATTGAGATTAAGCATAAGCCTGGAGTCCAGAATGTGGTGGCGGAGCATCTCTCCTGATTGGAGTATCTTGAGGATTACGAGCAGACTGAGCCTATTTGTGAGACCTTCCCAGATGAGGTGATCCTTGCTATCGCCTCGCTCCCATGGTACGCCGATATTGTAAACTATCTTGTCGCCAAGAAAGTTCCACAAGATTGGCCCTGGCAGAAACTTGAGATCTTCCTCACGAATGCCAAGTTTTACCATTGGGAGGATCCCGTCCTTTACCATGAGGGAGGGGATAGTATCTGGCGTCGGTGCATTCCTCAGGAGGAGCACCACAGCGTCCTTACTTACTGCCACCAGCTTGAGGCAGGAGGACATCACTCAGGGAAGAGAACGGCACAGAAAGTGCTCCAATCTGGCCTATGGTGGCCTACTCTCTTCAAGGACTCTGATGAGTTCATGAAGAGGTGTACTGACTGTCAGAGGATGGGCACTTGTGGACAGTGTGATATGATGCCGATGCAGCGCATACACTTTTGTGAAGTTTTTGACGCATGGGGCATCGATTTCATTGGTCCATTCCCTAGGAGTCAGGGATTTGAATACATTCTGTTGGCCGTGGATTATGTGAGTCGTTAGGTTGAGGCCTCCCCGCCCGAACCGCAGATGCTAGGACTGTATGAAGATTTTTGAGGAAGAATATCATTTCATGGTTCGGGGTACCTCTAGTGTTGATATCTGACGGGGAGTCTCATTTCGTCAACGACAAGGTAAAGGCCCTTGCTAGCGAGTTCAGCATAGACCATCGAGTTGCCACTCCATACCACCCTCAGACGAATGGTCTTGCTGAAGTGTCGAACAGGGAGATCAAGACTATATTGCAGAAAGTCGTCTGCCCTGACCGAAAGGATTGGTCACATCTTTTGGATTCGGTCTTGTGGGCATATAGGACGTCTTTCAAGACTCCTTTGGGTACATCTTCCTTTCGCCTCGTTTATGGCAATCCCTGCCATTTACCTGTTGAGTTGAGACGTATGTCACTTTGGGCAATCACTGATATACTTTTGGATCCAGAGAGTGTAGGAGATCAGAGGAGGGCAGAGTTAGCAGCCCTGGAGGAGCTTCATGATACCGCCTTTTCAAACAGCCTACATTATAAGAAGAGAGTGAAGGAGTGGCATGATTCTCATATCAGCCACAAGAAGTTTGAGCCAAGATAGAGATTATGGCTGTTTGATGCTAGGCTTCGTCTATTTCCAGAGAAGCTACGGAGCAAATGGAAGGGACCGTATTTGGTTAGAAAGGTACATGACAATGGGAGTATTGATATATCTGAGTTGTCTTCTGATGCTACCTTTCGAGTGAACGGCCATCGGCTCAAGCCATATCTAGATCATGAGCCGCAGGTCGTTGATGTTGCCCCTATTCACTTTGCGTGAGATGTGGTCTCTTGACTCACATCTATTGCATCTTACGCCTAATTATCACTGTTCTTCCGGCTTGTATAGATCCCGTTGTCCATATCACTCAATTCTTTAGTCACACATCCCTTTTCTCATCTTATGATTATGTTATACTTAGGGTGTACTTTACCCTAAGTATAGGGGGGGATGTAGGACTTTTGGGTACTCTATTGATTCTTTCTACCCATATTTGCTGCCCATACTTAGGGATATTTCACCCTAAGTATAGGGGGGGTAGACTCTGTACATCCTTCTACTCGGAATTCCCTTCATGTACAGCTTGCTATACTTAGGATTACTTGATCCTACGTATAGGGGGAAAACACCGAGTAATCTTCATTCTATTCTTTGATTCTTCTTTGTACATACTATTCCTTTTCACTTCCCTATACTAAACATGAGTTATGTCTTCTTCATCGCTCTTGATCACTCTGAGGACATTGTTCGAGCTAAGTATAGGGGGGTGTATATATTTCATATATACTTTAGCCATAACTCGTACTTTGTGTGGTGTGCTAATAAATAAAAAATGGCTAAAAATCCATAAAAATTTAAAATTTTCCCTTGTAAATAAAATTCTTCTTGCACGTACCTATTTATTTATAAAATTATTTTTGTACAAATGATTGTAAAATCTTTGTGTAAATAGCTTGTAAAATATTTTCATACCAAAATTTATGTATATAGTGCAAAATTTTTGTAAAATGTTTTGAAAATAAAAAGTTTGCAAAAACCTTGTGTAAATTTTTGTAAATATTTTGCAAAACTTCGCATCCATGCATACATCTATGTTTTCAAACATTTTTCAAAAATTTAGCACATGTGTATATATTTGTAAATTGCATATTTGTAAAATAGCATCTTTGTAAATACTTGCACAGTTTTTCCAAATCATAGTTGACATTTAAACTAGCCTGGAATTAAATTGACAAATGGATCTTGGTTAAGACCTTAATCCACCTAATAATAAGAGGAACCTTATAGGGCTCAGGATTGAGACTTTTCAGGTCCATTAGGGACTTAATTCTTTGAGTCCACTAGGCTATGAGCATAAGTCATCTTGATGAGCCTAAGTAGAGCATTTAGCAACACACGCATGACTCTCAGAGACAATGGCTTTACTTGCACCAGCACTTTACACATAGCTCTCCACGGATGAGGTGGTGAGGAGGCAATTTCCTTTGGCTTGGGGTATCATATGAGGGTAGTACTTCTAGGAGGAACCTCTCTTCTTCTTATAGTGAAGGAAGTGCGTCTCAACTTGGTCTGGTGGTTATGAAGTCTAAAGACAGAAGCTGTGGGTTGCAATAAAGCTTCAAAAGAGGGATAGTCTACTGGCTCAAGAGGAAAAACTCCTTGTATATATGCTGCACCATGTAGATATGTTGTACAGATGCACAAAAAAATGTGCAAAAAGAAAAGAACTCAAAAAAAGTGGTGGTTCGGATTGAAAATTTAATAATCCCATCGGAATGTATATAGTCAAATAAAGCAAAGCTTGATATCCATGTTCCATCTCATGAAGCTTGCAGCGGGAGACTCAGCTACACTGGTTAGAGCTCCCAAGGATACATGGCTACACTGGCCATGGTCCATTCTCTTCTTCCCCCTCTTCTTGAGCCGGTTGCACTTGAACTTAGAAGCGAATACCCCGCTTCTCGAGGAAAGAGTTGCTAGACCGAGGCATTAGAGTTACCGGGTTGACCGAGGTTGTTTCTTTATTACTTCTGAGGTGGGGAGCTACATATCACTTACACCGTACAAGGAAAGATTCATGGTCATTAGAGTTTGTGTATGCAAACTTGTTTTGATCTGGTTTATTGAGGAGTCTTGACCATAGATTGGTGGAACTTAGATGCTGTTAAGTTTTAAACTTAATTCTAAATAAGGTTCCGACAAATTAATAATCCAAAGGTCTGATTGAGCTCCATATTTAAATTTAATGAAGGAAAGTTTAATACTCAACGTTGATTTCTCCTCGTTTTCTTTTTCTTTCTCTCTTGCACTTCTTTTTCAAATAAGTGTTTGCTAAAGGACTAGCAAAAGTAAAGTATAGGGGGGTGATGAATCCCAATTCATCACTCTTTATTCCTTTATTTTAGCTAGAAACCTTGGCCAAGTGCCATGTAAATTTGTGTAAATATCATAAGTTGACAAAATGCATGCATCTTGTAAATATGCATAATTAGCATGTTTTTATGTCAAAATAAAGGAATAAAGAAACACAAGAAAAAGAGGGAAATATTTAAAATAAATATTGAGCGACCTAATCCCAAGGGAGGGCTCAGCATGGGCCTGACCGCAAAAGAACCCAAGTAGAGAGATGAGGTCAATAATATGTGTACAAAAACCCCGTGAATATAAATAAATTTATTTTCCTCAACAAAAAAATAAAAAGTGTTTCACATATTTTGTACATATTTGTAAAAATGAAACTAAAATAAAAATGGGAAAAAAATAATAATAAATAGAAGTCTCTCTCACCAGTGTACACAAACCATGTATATACAATAGAATACCTATTTATTTTCTCCTTGTAAATAATTAATAAACCCAATAAAAAAATATTTTTACACTCCATATATTATGGTGTAAATAAATAAAATAAAAATCAGAAAATAAAAACAAAAATAAAAATCATCTCCCACCTTGTATATATACCATGTACATATGTATATAAACCTATTTATTTAACCCATATAAATACATCATAAAAATAAAATAAAAATACTTTATTATTCCAAATTTTATGTTGTAAATAAATAAAATATAAATTTGGAATAATTTTAAAAATATAAACAATTAAAAATAAAAATAAAAAGTACATATATGTATATACCTATATATAATAATATATTGTAAATACGTTATATATTTTTCAACAAAAAAAACAAAAAATCACTAAAAAATAAACTGAAAAATAATAAACATTTTTCATGTTTAAACTTTTTCGAAATAAAGTCATTTTACTATTTTAAATGAATTTCTAAATAATTAATAAATCAGAATTACCTGATTGGTCCATGGGGGATGTTGACCCCCGGTCAACTCCCCCGCCAGGATCACGTCCTTCGCGAACTTGCGCTCTGACCCGACTTCACCTATTTTTCGCGCATTGATCTGACTACCTCTCACCTAAACCTCGGGCTCCGATCTTCCAGGATACATCCGCGATTCACGCCCGACACTTTCCTTAGGGATCCGTGCACCACCGTGCTTCGCCCATCCCCTTCATTGCCAGATCTTCACTTGTATATAGGTCTCCTCTGCCGCTCCTTTTCACTCATCTTTGGTTCCGCCCTTCTATCCCAGGACCGTCACCTTCCTTCATAGAGTGACAGCTATCAAACGGAGGTGTCGCGGTGTGGAGGAGGTGTCTCCAGCCACTGATCCGACGAGTCCATCGCCGTACGCCGCCGCGAGGTGCGCCAAGCCTCGGGACTCCGACGAACCCTTGAGGCAAAGACCCCAGGAGCTCCTCCCGCTTCTGCCTAGTCGACATCCTCCATCAGGTATCCTCGATTCCTTCTAGAATAGGCCAATTTCCGCTTTCTCCCTTTTTGCGCCACCAGGTTTCGCCGGCTGATTCACGTCGACTCGATCATCCATTCGCTCATCCGACTTGACCACGACGCTCACGAGATCTCTCCCCACGTTCTTCACCCATCCGATCAACTTGGTTTGTCTCGGAACCAAGAAGAGGACCTCCACCACCGTCGCCTCGCCGGAGGTCTCCGCTCCGACTCATCTGACCACCCATTCCACCCTAACCGGGTTGAGGCAATTTGCCCTCGACCCAGCAGTCTCTCTGTGCTGTCTTGCAGGTCGACGGGGCCCATCTGAGGGTCTGAACTTTCGAGCAAGGAGGCTTAGCTCCTCCGTCGTCGCCGGGCCGCTCCGGTGGTCCTCGGCTTCATCGGAGGAGTCCATCAGCTGCGGAAGAGTCCAAGCTTCACGTTCCCTATCTCAGCAGCTCCAGAGGAGGTCCTCAGCGTGTGCATTGGGCTGGCGAACCTCACCGGCGTCGAGTTCTTAGTGGACCCTAGTTCACCGTCCCATCATCCCCTCCGCGCCAGATTAGATCAAAGCTACTCGTCTGCGGAGATTTCCCAACCGTCGATCCATCTGAGGGTTTGATCAGGACCATCCATCCAGCTGAAGAGGCAACTGTGTCCCCAAAGCCATCCGATCCTCTACGTGGTGCACCGTTAGCCATCGATCTTAATAACGAGGGTAATTTGCACTTAGGCTCTCTTCTGTTTTGATATTTCTAGTTAGTCCTGTAAATCTTAAGTTCAGTTGTTTTTATTTCGAAATATTTGCATCTTGGACCTCTATGTTTATGATATTTGCATTTCAGTCCGTACATATGAGAGACACGTGCATCGACACATGAGGTTTTGTACAATTTACATGTTTGGTCCTGTGGTTCATGTATGTTACTGATTGATCTTTTATAAATAGGAATTACATCCATACCCCTCCATGTCTAAACCACGTGCCTTACGCGTGCATTGTGGGATTTTTGAATTCCAGGCCCTGAGCTTTATTTACTTGTTATTATTTGGTCCTAGAAATATTATTCTTTGTATTTAGGTCCCTAATTGCTGTGTGCCTTGTTTTTATTGAATTAAAAATCAAATTAAATCCAAATTAGGTGAAATTTGGACACATGGCTCCTGCCACTGTATAAAAATTTCCCTAAATTTGGGGACATTTTTTAGGCTTTTTGGTATTTTTAAAAATTCAAATACAGTGATTTCTGGTACTATCTAAATTAAAAATCAAAGGAAAATATAAAAAACTTCTTTACAAATTCTAAAAAATTAGTGATAGTTAATTTTAGTGTTTTCTATCTTCTATCAAAATTTTGGCTTATTTGGATTTATAAAAACCAAAAACATTAAAAAACATTAAAAACCTTATAAAAATTCTAAAAAAGTCTATAAAAATAAAAAAATGCAAACTCTTTTCCTATATCTTAGTATTTACATATAATTTTCATACAAATTGCCTCCAGACTTTTATAATCAAATTTTTATTTTTAATTGATCTTTCAAGTCTGGATGCACAATAGCCCTTATTTTTCCTCTTTCTCGATTTTTATAAATGTAACCAAAAAGTGAAAAAATCTGAAAAATTCACCAAAAACACTTAAAAACATTAAAAATACAAAAAAAAGTTTTGTTTGAATTTTTGGAGTATTTTTGAGTGCTTAAATAAATTGTTGTATTTGTTTGTTTTCCCTTTTTCTTATTTTTCCACATTATTAAAAATACAAAAAATTTTAAAAATAATTGAAAATACACCAAAAAATATTTTATTCTTTATGGTTGACTTTGACTACTTTGTCGACCGCAAGGTCAACTCGTGCTCCCTGAGTTTGACCCTGGTCGCTATACTAGGTTAATAAAATTAGCGAGGACCGCTTTTCGATTTTAATTGTTTTATACCTTGTTTAGTAGTTCCTTACATTTTCTTGGAGTCCGATTCTCCGAGATTCGGGTCGCAACGACCCGAGAGTGATTTTTTACCTCACCCGGATTTTGGAGGTGATTTTTCGGCTCATCAGTGGTCGAGGGGGAACAGGGTGGTATAGAGCCTAGGTTAGGATAGCAGGTCTAAGCTCTCCGGAACCTCCCTAGATGAATAAGGCGGAGTGCTCAAAAGCGATTCTACCAGAGGCAGCCTAAGGGATCTCCTGCCCATCATCGTGATATGGAGAGTAATGTGGATGAGATCTGGAATGCAACCAAGATAAGAAGTCAAACCCCCAATTCATCAACTGAACACGAGAGCTGATGACCGCAAAGGTTCAGTCGTTAATCTTGTCAATTTTATTTTAGGTGATCAATCAGTCTATGAGAGTGATTAAGCGAGCTGTAAGGAACTCGATGCTCCTTGGAGATTATCCCAACCCCACAATTAGTTTTTCCCAGCCAGTATGATCGCGAACCGTTTACCGGATACCTGATCAATTCAATCTGCTAAGGAAGTCTTGGACCTCTTACCAGCAACCTAGATAAGTCCTCACTAGACAACAACTATCTACAAGACCAGTAGTCTGGAAAAACTTCAGGTATGGCTCTATCCTACGATGCAGATCACTCTCTCGCTGCAAACAAGCCAACCAATGAGGGGGTGACTCTCCCTAAAATAAAGATTTTTAATTGAGGTGAATTTTTGGGTCAAGTTTGCATAAGCATTCCCAATTTTATTGTTTTCACTTATTTAGGTATTTTTAAGACAGAAATAACTCCTAACGGATTTTTCGATTTCCTTGGTTATTTTGAGTTCAAAAACTAGTGGAGGAAGTCGAAAAGCTAATGCACGATCAAACACAATGATGTATACATAGATAGAAATGCATAACTGTCTACAACACTCTACATGTAGGGTGATCAACACATAAATTTAAACATGAAAATAAACTAACTATATCATACAAAAGGAAATCGACCTTAGATGAGCAACTTCTATTGATCATGAAGAACAATAGCTACCTAATCGAATCGAGTCCAGAGTCCTATCTTGGGAGTCTCTCGGTGCCCGCCACAATGGGTCCTGCTAGAGTTGTATGCGACTCCTCACAGCGTGTGGTCTCAAATACAATTAAGCTAAATTTTTTTATTTATTATTAGCTAGGTCCAATTATAAACTATAGGTACATGTAAGCAATTAGGTGTTGGGCCTTACACGTCGTAATCAATAAAAATCCTAAGTCTATGGGCAAAATACACGAGAATCAAATAGAAAGTAAGGTGGTGCAATCAAAACATGAGAAAACAACGATGAGGTCCCCCGAATGCACCGGCACTCGGCAGAACAGACCCTGAAGTGTCTAATGTCCAAAAGTCCAAGTCCACAATTATTACGATAAGAATAAAGAGTTTGTTGAAAAATAAACTATCTATCTACTATAACTAATTCCTGCTCCTCCTCAAGTGTAATCCCCTCCAGAGCATCCTCGGACGATTCCTCGCACAAAAAGCAAAGCAGAGAGCGTGTCAGAAAGCAGTTATATCAAATAGAGGCAAATATAATCAAAAATTGAAAAATGACTACTAAATCGTGCTCCCCCGCAACGACGTCATTTTGATGACATGAAAATCTAGATCGACTAATGTGGAAAATAATCAAAGTCAGTGTCCTTAATCAACCAATTCGATCAACCAAGAAGAAGAAAAACACTAAAGAAAAGAGATAAAACAATCAAGTACACAAAATGTAAGCGGTCTCGTTATTTATTTTTACATGGTATAGCAACCAGGGTCAAACACAAGGAGCACGAGTGAACCAACTAAGTAGTCGTAATTCAAAAAATAGAAAGCATGTTTTTAGTGGTTTTAATTTTGCAAATTTTTTATATTTTTAATGAAGAAATAAAATCAACAAATAAGGCAACACACAAGTATTTTTGTATTTTCTTCTGTTGCTAAAAAAGCTCAGAAAATTTATGTAAAAATATTTTTGGGTTTTTAATTATTTAAAGTATTTTTGCTAATTTTATATATTTTTACAAATGTTTTTAGAATTTTTTAAAATCCAACAATGAAGAAAACTACAAACAGTTAACAGTCAAGACTAAATTGCAAATTTAAATTACTTAAAGTGTCCTAAAGTCTTGGGAGTAATTTTTGGATAAACTATATATAAAAAGCTACAAACATGAATAGAAAAGAGGGTTTTTAGATTTTCTTTGATTTTATAAGATTTTTATAATATTTTAAGAATTTTGTTGTTTTTAGAGTTTTTTATAGGAGATTTTCAAGCCAAAACAATACATGAGTCAAAAGACACTAAAAGATACATACACAAATTTTTATAGAATTTCTCAGGTTCAAATTTTTACAGGTTTTATACTTTAGACAGAACACTTTTTTACGATTTCTGATTTTTCAAGAAAAAGAAATGCGGCAAAATTAATCCAAAAAAATTACGATAAATACTACGTGTCAAGAGGAGCCAACAATAATTATTAGGAAATTTTTGGAATTAATTTGATATTTATTTAATTCATTATTACAATTAAAATAAAGCTTTGGGCCAAATAGTAACATATGTTGAAAGTTTAGAGTCACAAATGTAAAATTTCCAGGTAAACACGTGCGTAGCACGTGAATCAGGCTAATAGAGGCGTAAATACTAATCTAAAAAACTTTCCATTCAATTTATAACATCCTTAAAGTGTAGGGAACGAAAGGCAAATAACCAAGAAAGGCACATGGGACTCCACGTGAGTTCAAATAAACTGGACTAAACCATAAATATGGGAAAAAACGAGGTCCAAACTGTAAAATATCTGTACTACAACTTTTTCTACTGGACTAAAAACTAAATACAAAATTAAATAGGGCTAAAGGGGAATATACCCTTGTAGGGCGTGTGTGGGGCACGTGGGAACACGTGGTGGGCTCTGGTGGAGGCCCTTGGCCTACGGACCTAATCAACTGAAGACCACAGATCTGACGGTCTAGAGAATGTCGGCTACATGTGGTCGAATATGTCATATGGCGTCGGATCTAACCGTTGAAAGGTTGCAACTGTCGATGACTTAGATGCGATCTGGTGAGAGAGGGGCTCATCTGACGGCTCGGGAAGGGTTTGCATGAACTCCTCCAGGTTGAGCCTTGATCGAGCGGGGGAGGAGATACGCTGACCGGTGGAAGATCTAGAGGGTTCATCAACTTCGTGGAGGTGCGTCGCATCAGGATAAGGGATCCGATGAAGGTTGAGACGATCGGATGGAAGTGGTGATGGCCGACTACCTAAAGTTGCTCCACCTGAGTACGTGGAGGCTCTAAATGGGCTCATAGCGTGTGCTAGGACCTACAACAGATAGAAGGAACTCAGGGATCTACTCCGGTCATGTTTATTTTAGTAGGAAAGGAAAGATGCGTGAGGAGGGGGGATGGTGATCTATTTCCGATGAGTGTGGAGGAACGAGATCCGCATCCTAATCTTGACTCGATGGTTAAGGCTTAGGGGTGTAAGGTTGCATGAGAAGATGTGGAATGGAGTGGTGATTCAATCCGAGCAGATAGGTGTGCGTAATGGGGTTCTGACCAGCTCGTCAGACCAAGGGACTTGACACCGAAGATGGAACAAAAAATAGTAATGAATAGAGAAAATGCAAGGATAAAAGTGATACTTGAAGGTTGGAACGCGTTCTTGGACTTCAGGCAAAGATGGTCATTGGGGTAATGGCCTCGACCACATTACGACGGACGGGGAGGCTGCACGCAGCGAAGACATCCGGCCACGTCAAGCTACAAGCCTCATGGCGACTCCCTGAGGGTACTAAGCCACTCACTCGATGGTTGTCACTTCAACGAGGATGGTTTGGGTGGAAATGAGATGTGAGGGACGAGTTGCGCCTTCAAGAGGCGGAGCAAAAGGTTTTGATAAGAAACTCATGGGTCCAAAAACATTGACATGGAGCGCAAAACCCTAAAGAGATCTGGATCATCCTGGGGATCCGCAAAGATCATGGAGGTTCAAGGAATCACGGGTCCAAGAATTGAGGCGAGTGGCGATCGAAGTCGGGCTGGGTAATTGGGAGAAAATGCTCCGACGAAGAAGATTCGACTCGACCCGAGCTAGGAGGGGGCATTGACCGGACAGAGTCTACAAACTATCCATGACTAATCAGAAAATTCGAATTTACCAAATACATGCGAATCCAATAAAAAATAGTAAATGAATTTAAAATAAAAAGCGTATAAAATAAAAAAATATTTGTTATTTTTAAAGTATTTTTCTGTGATTTTTAATTACTTTTATGAAAAATAAATTAATGTATATACAATATATAATATTATATACATGTATAATACACCTATGCATTATGTATAAATTTTTTTATTATTTTATTTTTACATAAATACCATGGGATCCCATAAGCTGATGAATCACGGAGGCATGGCAGTAGATATGTAATGAGCAGTTTTTTCACCACGTTAATGATCGCCTTTTTTGTAGTACATGTGGTGAAAATGGTTCAGCAAAAATCAGGCTTTCGAATATGTGGAAATTATTTTACTTGGTAAGTATACCAAGGTCGAACATAAAGACACGAGCCTCCTCGTTTATTCATCGAAAATTATTGATTAAATAATAAGTGATTGATTCATCTATTTAAGTCTTCATATGTAGATGCAATGTACAATACAAAATGCATAAATAATATGCATAAAATGAGTAATGAAAGGGTTTATGCATGGACAAAATAATATGATGCATGCAATTTTGTTTGGTTTTATGTAATTTAAACAATAAGAAATATGTGTGATTTGCAAACATGTGATAGTATTCCCTAAAATAATTCATATCTAGAGCAAAAAGTGATTTTATTTCATCATCAAACTGAGCATTAAACTGAGCAATGATTCAATAATGGCATTTAAATGATGAGCAAATGATGCAATGAATCATCTAGAAATTAACAACTGAAATTGTGCATCAAATCAGAGAAATGAATATGCCATATTATAGATCATTAAATCAGCAGCATAGTGAAATTGAAATCAACCAAACTGGAGTTTGTATGCTCGAGTTATGAATAAATAGTGCAAGAGCAGAAATACAAATAAAAATATGAAAATTAATCGATAAATATTTATAAAAATGCCCTTGAGGGGCCTATTCGCAATTTTCAAAAGCCAGAGGAGACTCCCTTATATTTTTCCTTATACGGGGGGCATATTTGCAATTATCATAAACTGACAGGGGTCCACTGCAAATTAACGAGGCAATCACATGAGGAGCACATGCCTGAAAGGGACCTAACTACAAAATGTGAAACTTGGCGTGGCACTGTTGCAAATAGCCCAACCCACATGTGCTCTGCATGTGTGCCAGCTAGACTCGGTCCGAGATGAAGGGTCGGTGCTCACGTGTCATGGGAAAGGTGACACAGGGCCAAGCTTCAATTACCTCGAGCTGAGGGTGAAGGATATGGAATTTATCCTCAAGCGCATCACGGAAGCGTGATCGTCGTATCGGATACGACGAAGAACGACTAGTCGCACTAGTTGTTCAGTGCAGCGGAATTTAAAATTTTATTCGATGAAACCACATGATCCGAGAACGATTCTCAGATCGTTTCATAAATAACCACAACAAGTATAATGCAATACCTCTTGAAGCGTGGTTGATCAAGTCTCTAAGAGAAGAGACCTCCTGTCTCAAGTCCAATTGTCAGTGAGACCGCTTGCGAGCACGGGGATGAACCGCTGTTTAACCCAAAAATCGGTGATCTTAAGTTCCACACAAGGCGGGAACTCAGTCGCTGAATCGACCACGTGAAATCCGGATTAAAACAACAATTAACCCACGACAAATATATCAAGCAATGAAAGTAAATGTGCGGAGTTAAAATTTATTATTACTCTACAACAAGATGTGTATAGTGCAAGTATGTGTAGAGGTCGAACACAGGGAGCAAACAGGTAGAATGGGGCACTAAGGCACCAAAATGTGTGTGAAAGTGATCAAGAGTCTACTATGCTAATTTTTTGTGGGTTTTTAATTTTATATTTTTTTATATTATTTTTAATTTTATAATTTTGTATTTTGATTTTTAATTTACTGATTTTATATTTTCTTTTTATATTTTATATTTTTTTTATTTTCTTTTTCAATATTGGAATATATGAACTATGTAATAAAAGGGAGAAAGAGGTATTTATAAAAATAGATAAAAATGTTCAAAAATTAGCAAATAAAGTCTTTTTGGTCTTTTTATATTTTTCTACTGTTTTTGTGATTTTTGGGTAATTTTTAGAATGTTTTTGGTATTTTTAATTAGCAAAATAAAGAAAACAGTAGCAAAAATGCAAGGCTGAAACTAAAATGGAGAAATAAAATAGCAATCAGTAACAAAAATTCTCCAAATTAATTTTCATTGAAAGATAATAAAACAAAGAAAATTCAGAGACAAAGTTTGTATTTTTAGGATTTTTGAGGAATTTTTAGGATTTTTATGAAGGTTTTTGGAGTTTTGTGATTTTTATGAGTTTTCTTTTGTAATTTTTAATGATTTTTGGCCAGGAGCTAAGACACACTAAAGGGAACGAAATATATTTTTTTGGGATTTTTCTGGAGTGTTTTTATATTTTTTTGGTATTTTCTAATGCAAACAGTGCTGAAAATGAGTGTTTTGAATTTTTATAAATATGGAAATGCAATAAAAAGCAATGAAAAAAGTGGCGTGAATGAGAAAGTTAACAGGAGCTTAAAATGATTTTTGTGGAATTTTTTGGCGTTTTATAATTGCATGCATAAAATACGAGAAGCAAAAGGAAAAAGGCACACGTGCAGGGGCTTTAATGTAATTATCAAGAAATGCAAGGGCCTCTGCGCAAATACTTCAGAACTATTATAACTAAAGAAAATACTTGCAGGACTAAATCGAAATGCATAGATCCGCAGGGTTAAATGCGCAAAATTGCCAGGCGCCACGTGACGTTCACGCGACCTGGCGGGGGTTCTTATGTAATATGACAAAATCCCGGGGCGTGTCATGCAAATACTACAAAAACTATTTAATGGCAGAATAAAGTTTTGGTCTGAATATTTAATTACAAAATCGCTCGGGTGAAAAGGGCAAAATACCCAAGCAGGGCCGATCCGACGGCGAGGGAGGATCCACTTAAGCCACGTGTCGCAGCGGAATCGGTCGATACCCCTTCGGCCTTGGACGGTCGAGATTAGATTGGAAGTCACGATCTGATGGCTGTGGCTTGCAGGGATGCAACGGCTGATAAAAGAACTGGAATGGGGGCCGATCCAACGGACGCGGAGTGGCCGGCAAGAACAGCGAAGATCTCGAGCTTGGCGAGCTTCAATCGGCCAGAGCTCGAGCCTCCCCGCGCCTGCGACTTCTCCGACACCACTGGAAGATCCCCGTGGCTGCTCTCCGACGAATAATGGCTTCAGCGGGTGCGGCAGAGCAGCGGCATAGACCGGCGAGCATGGAGCGGAACCGAGCTCCAGGTGCCTCCGGTTTGAGCAAAACTCGACCCCAGGAGGGGGTCCTTGAAGACCTGGGACCTGCAACAAAGTACGAGGACCGACAGTGAAAGGTTCCCAAGTCCTTCGAGGCGCGGAAGGAATGTGAATGGTGCGGAGGAAAGTTCACCGGAGCAAAACTCCGGTGAACTTCAAATGGCTGATTTAGCGAATGCAAGCTGATAAATGAAAAGATAAAGACCTAGATGAGATGTAGGAGTGCAAACACGATTAACAGCAGCAATAAAAATGACTAAAAACATGCTCGAATGGCTGGACACCTTGAACATGGACCTCAACGGCCAAGAATGGCCGGAGGTGGTGGAGCGAGCGCCGCCTCGGCCCTCGCCTGGGCCCCGCGCACGTGCTGGAGGAGGGCTGTCACCCCTCCGGTCCGGAGCGCGGCGAACTAGGGTTCAGATCTGGGTAGAAGAGGGTTCAAAGTCAAGAGGAAGGATGGGGTCGGTTTTTTGAAACATGGTGGAGACGGCTCCTTCGACGAGGTGCACGAGGCGCGTCAGAGGCCCAATCCCCAAGATAATCAATGGGCGAGTAAGTTCAATGGTAGGGGAGAAAAACTCGTGAAGGAATCGACCCCAAATGGCGAAAGGTGCGGCCTCCAAAAATCCGCGAAATCCAAGAAAACTCATCTCTGACAACAGCCCAGGTGTTGGGCAGAGAGTTGACCGAGGTCAACTCTCCTAGCCCCCTGGTTGGTCCACGTGGACCAACCAGGAAAAACCTGGAGAAAAAGATTTCTAAAATCAAATTAAAATAGCAAAAGATTTTATTGATTTTTAATTATAAAATAAAAAATGTTTATTATTTTATGAATTAATTTATGGTGATTTTTATTTATTTTTATGAGACGTATTTTTACAAGTTTGCATTTATGCCCTTTATAGTATATATATCTATATATTTAAGTATTCAATTTTTATTTAGGTATTTTAATATTATTATTTTTATTTATGATTTTATAAAATTATAAAGTACCTTTATCTACACAAATATATTTTTATTTTATTTTTATGAAAAGTTTTGTATATTAAATAAAATATAAAGGTATAATGTATAGGTATGGATATAGGTAGTGTACCTATGTATTCTATATATGTTCATTTTTATTTTTATTTTTCTCTGCATTTTTATTCTGATTTTAATACACATAATTATTATAAGTAATATTTACAACATTATAAAAATATAAAAATATAAAAATAATGAATAAAGAATAAATTGAATATTTTAATATGTACAAGTATACAATAGGGGTCCAAAACTCAACTTTCAAACCGTAGCTCCGCCAAATGTGAAACCACCACCATTAAATAGCTTATTTTCTTCTATATCCAATTAAAGGTGAATATGCTGCATTTGGAGTTTTCATTAATGAGATACGGGTCTGGGAAGTTGGCATTCTGGATTTTTATTCAGACCATAACTTTTTATCTGTACATTATTTTTCTGTGAAATCAATTTTGTATTTTTCTATATAAAATTATCTACAATTTTCATGTACAAAGTTTCTTCATTTGATGTATAAAAAGTGGAACCAAAAATAGGTCCCAAAACGAATAGAGAATGAATAGAATGTATAGGTATTTTATCTGTATTTCTGACCTTATCTCCCCCTATTGAATTCCTGGTCGACCTATTCATCAAGATGCCTAGGTCTCGAGGGTTTTGGGTCATAAAATATTTACAATATTTTATTCTTTTTCTTTTCTTTATTTATTCTATAATTTTGGCTTTAATTACAGTATTTTATACACTAATATAATGCACATGCATGGATGCTAAGATGATGATTTTAATGCTATTTACGGGCATTTGCTAGGGTTTTTGGTGCCAAAATAATAGAATAAAGATGATGAAATGTGGATTCATCATCCTCCTATACTTTACCTTTGCTAGTCCCTAGCAAACACTTATGCAATAAGTGCAAAAGAAAAAGAAAGAAAAGAAAAAGAAGAACTTGGATTTAGTACAATCATCAAACTTGTCTTCACAAAATCAAAGTTTGGAGCTTAAGTCGGACCTTTGGAATTTTAGTGCGGTCGGAACCTTAATGAGAACCAAATTTGAAATCCAACAGTCCTTGAGAATCCCAAAACTCTGTCCAAGTCTCCTCAATAGCCAGGTCAGAAATACTTCAACTCATACGCAAACTCTTACGACTATGAGTCTGACTCGTACAGTGTAAGTGATATGTAGCTCCCCACCTCAGAAGTAACAAAGAAACAACCTCCCCCAACCTGGTAACTCTAATGACTCGGTCTAGCAACTCTTTCCTCGAGAAGTGGGGTATTCCCTTCTAAGTTCAAGTGCAACCGGCTCAAGAAGAGGGGGAATAAGAGGTATAGACTTTTGGGAGCTCAACCAGTGTAGCTAAGTCTCCCGATGCAAGCTTCATGAGATGTAACATGGATACCATAAGCTTTTGTTTTATTGGACTATATACACTCCGGTGGGGTTATTAAATTTTCAATCCGACCCACCACTTTTTGGAGTTTTTTTTCTTTTCTCTTTTTTTTCTTTTCTTTTTTTTTCAATTGCATCTGTACAACATATCTACATGGTGCAGCATATATACAAGAAATTTTCCTCTTGAGCCAGTAGACTATCCCTCTTTTGAAGCTTTATTGCAACCCACGACTTCTGTCTTTAGCCTTCATCACCACTAGACCAAGTTGAGGCGCACTTCCTTCACTAGAAGAAGAAGAGAGGTTCCGCCTAGAAGTACTACCCTCATATGCTACCCCAAGCCAAAGGAAACTGCCTCCTCGCCACCTCATCCGTGGAGAGCTATGTGAAAGGTGCAGGTGTCCAAGTTAGGTCATTATCGACAAGAGTCGTGCGTGTGCTCCGAAATACTCTACTTAGGCAGTCAAGAATCCATTGAACCAAGTCCCGTGATCCTCAAAGAATTAAGTCAACTAGACCTGAAGTACCTCAAACCCAGTTCCTATAAGGTTCCTGTTATTAGGTAGATTTTAAGGTCCAATCAAGCTCCAATCTCCGGATTTTACTTAGAATTGTTCAACTATCAAACTCAATCCGAAAAATGCTCATGCCATGCAATGCTATGCAGAAAATATTTTTGTGATGCAATTTTCAAAGATTTTGAACTTTTTATGGATTTTTGAAAAGATAATGATGATGCATGCAGATGTATTTTTTGTATTTTTCAAAAAGATTTTTCAAATGTTTTTTTTGATTTTAAATTTTGCAAATGTTTTTGGAATTTTTGAAAACAAAAGATTTTTGGCTGAAAACTAGGTGAAAAATATGTACACGGGCGTGCTTCTTATATACAAGAAGTGGATTTTAAGAATTTACAAGGGTAAGTGGTCAGTTTTATACACATATATAGTGGATTTTAGTGTGATGTAAATATTCCTCAAACTTATTTGACACAAGCTTTTTCACACGATTTTTTGAAAACTATAGTCCAAAATAGTTTTTACAAACATTTTTACAAACATGTACACACATTTGAAAATCATTTTGCAAAGGCTTTCAAAACAGCATATATAGGTTTTTCAAATATTTTTGCAACCATTTTTCAAACCATTTGCAAATCATTTTTCAAACATTTTATTTCAAACAAAGAAAATAAGTTTTACAATCACAATATTTTTACAAAGGTTGAAAACATGTGACAAAATATTTTCAAAATAGTTTTCAATAGATGTTCACAAAGATTTTCAAACTACTTTTCAAACATTTTGCAAAAAACATTTTCACCTGATTTATTAATCAGTATATACAAAAAGAATTTGAGGAACAAAACACCTTTTTATTAAGGATTTTTAAAGAGTTATTAACTATATTATTTAGAAAATACGAAAGTACGAGTTATGGCTAAAGTATATACATAGTATATACGACCCCCCTATACTTAGCTTGAGCTAGGTCCTCATAGATCAGAGAGAAAAGAGAAGACATAACTCGTACTGAGTATAGGAAAATCTAAAGAATAAACGAATAAGGAATGAATGGATGAATAAGAAGTCGACCGTCCCCCCTATACTTAGGATAAAATAATCCTAAGTATAGCAGATTGTACACAAAGCAGGGAGGGTCAAGGGTGGGAATGAACAGATCGTACTCAGACTGTCTCCCCCTATGCTTAGGGTAAGATATCCCTAAGTATAGACAAGAAGAGGAGACAATGGAGAGGATCGAAAAGAATAGAATCAACTCGGGGTGCACACTCCCCTATACTTAGGACAAAGTACGTCCTAAGTATGGAAAACTGTCTACAAGGGCGGCACCTTTTTGATAGATGAAGAAGGTAGAAGAGGAAAAGAAGAAAAGAAGAAAAGGGATGAGAATGGAAACGAGATCAGAGGATGTACACACCACTCCTCCTATACTTAGGGTGAAAGAAGCCCTAAGTATAGGCAACGACAGGAGTGATGATATGGAACGATGAAAGAACACTCGGCTCGTCCACCCCCCTATACTTAGGACAAAGTACGTCCTAAGTAAGGCAAACACGAGAATGGGTGGACGAGCAATACGATAGAGAGAACAGAGGTACACAAAAGTGAATATACAACAGAGATGGATATACAGATGGTCAAGAAGGTTGAAAGCGAACCTTCTTGCGGGACCGCTGAGGAATAGATCTGGTATGGTGTATGTCGACATCGGGGTCTACAGTGGACGGAAGCCAATCGGGGCCGACAGAGTGAAGGTCCTCAGGGGCCCTAGGGTGTGAAGGCACAGACGGTGTAGTGAAAGAAGTGCGGCTAGGTCCGGCCTTGGCAGTCTCGCTGATATCAAAGTAGAATGGGACGAACTCATCATCATCGGAAGTAGTGTACTCAGAGTCGTCCTGCGAGGAGTCATCCAGGTCAAAACCAAAAGGCACGAACTCATCGGTGGAAGTAGTCGAACTCTGGTCGTCCTCTATAATTTCAACTGGATCATCTTTCTCATCAAAAGGCCTGAATTTCTGAAGAAAAGAACTAAATCAAATTCGGCCTTAGTCTCATCAGTATCTACATGGACAGGAGCGGACTCATCAGTGGAAGTAGTCAGAGCATGTCCGTCCTGTATAGTCTCTAAATCCGCCCTCCGCTCAATGGTGTCAATCGTGTAGATCCCGCGGATGTCATCAACACATCGCCAATCACAGGAAGCGGAAACACCAAGGTCTATGCTTTCCGAGCTTTCCTCCTTGGAGAGGAATTCTCGGGTCTCATCATCGGTCATGAAGAAGGTCTCTCTGATATCCTCATATAGATCATAGTCCTCGGAGTCAACCAAGATAGGTGAAGTCATATCAGGTGCAGGTTTCTGGTCGGCAGTAGGTGCGGTGATCAACGCTTCGCTCTCGTCAGCAGGACGGAAGCGAATCTCTCCTGATCCGTAATCAATAACGACCCTCACAGAGGCGAGGAATGGTCGCCCCAGGATGATTGGAGAGTGCTCCCCAGTGGAGGTCTCCATGGGCAAGACAACAAAATCAACGGTGTATCTCATGCCCTGAATCGAAATGACGGCGTTTTCAAGGATACCCTTCGGCCTCTTTATTGATCCATCAGCAAACTGTACGATCATCCTGGTCTTTTTGAGAGGCCCTAAGTGAAGAGTCTGTACCAGCGAGAAGGGTATGATACTGATCGAAGCACCGCCGTCGAGGAGAGTGTGATCACATGTGAAGTCAGAGATGATGCAGCTAATGAAAGGTGTGGCAGTGTTCCTCTTCTTAGGAATGGGACGGTGTGTGATGGCGTGGGCAGTGGCCATGGTCAAAATATGACGCTCAGATCTGCTCCTTCGCTTTCTCTTCTTGGGAAGAGGAGCAGATAAATCAGTCATGGCCTGCTGAAGTGGGGCACGGATAATCTCATGTATGGTGGCCACCACTTCGGGTTCAGTCAATATTTTTTTGAATTTTTGGACTTCCTCCATACAAGGGAGGAAGTCGGAATCATCATATACACGAGGCATGACAAGAGCAGTCTGTACAGCGGCATCCTCGGGGTCACAGGTGGGACCGGATGTGAAAGGTTGTGTGGTCAAAGGATCTGGCAAGTGGGTACTCTCCTCACAGTCCGACTCAATCATGTGTCTCCCGAAATCTTTTTGGATTTTTAAATTTTTCTCATTTTTTTGTATTTTTGGCGATTGCAAGCTCTCATGGAAATCCTCAAATGAACCCATATCATCAAATGGTGGAATATCATGGTTGCTCTTATTTGTGCTAGTGAGGTGGTCAATCCTCTATCTCATATGATCCATCATCTGGGTCAAGTGCTCAAGGGTGGATTCCATGAAAGGTGACTCCAACAGATTAGTCTCGGGTGAATGTGAAGGTGGAAAATACGGAGGTGGAGGTGGGTGTAGGTAGAAATCCGAATCCTGATACTGCGACTGAGGTGGATATGTACAAAGGTCAGGAGCAAAGTCCTCCTGGAAAAAGGAGGTGGACCGGCTGGAGTGAACGAGGGATCCGCAAAGTCCGGATAAAATACGCTCCAGGGGTCCATCTCGGAGTCAAAAGACAATGATCGGGAAAGCACGATGGTCAAGTCAAGAGAAGTGGAGAAAAGGCGCAAATGCACAGAGATGATCTAGGGCACACACAAAACAATCACAAACAAAAAATATAACAATCAAACCCTCAATTCACCTACTCAACTCGGTGAAGACCACAAATGCGGTCTTTTTATTTTGTCTGTTTTAGAGTTAGGTGAGAAGTCAAAGAGTTGCACATACACTTAGGGGCTGAAGATGGGATTTGGGCACTAGTCCTTAGGGTGTGCGCGAGCAAGTAAAAGCGAAGACAATGAGGGGATTACTCGCCCCAATACAAGATTTTTCTTTTGATCGATTTTAGGGTCAAGTAAAAATAGCAGTCCCAATTTTATTAATTATCACTTTTTTTGGTATTTTAATGAGAATGCACGAGCCTAACGGGGAGTAAATTTTACATAGCACCTAGGTGATCAAAATCAGAGGTAGAGGAGCGGGAAAGCAATGCAAGCGGTAAAACGATGATGAATGCTAAAGCATAAATGCTCACCTTGCCTCCAGCACTCTACATGCAAGGATGCTCAGCAGAATTGAAACCTATCTATATGCAAATGCAAGCCGATGAAATCGCCCTAAGTTTCAGAAATTGCTATTAACGTGAAGCACCACAAGTCGGCCACTTATCTTTAACCTAAGAGTCCGGTCTTGGCTTACCCCTCCTCTTCTCGACACACTCGAGTTCAGGAGTAGCGCTTGATGGGGCTCGCTCACGGCACACAGGTTAAGAGATAAATGAACAGACTGTTTAAATTTGACTAAGTCCAAACGAGTCTATAGGTATATGCAAGATATTAAGTGTTTGGCCTTAGTCTATCGCAAGCAATCCTAAAACTAGGGGCTCAATCACACAAAATAAGGAAAACAAAATCGGAAAACAAAATAAGAAAAAGGCGATGAAAACCGATGAAAAGCCGCGGTGAGCCCCCAAGTGTACAAACACTTGGAAATTGGGCCCGAAAGTCCAAGAGTCCGAGTACCTGTATTATTACAATATAGTGGTCTCTCTCTCACAAAAATTACAAAAATAAGTGCAGGAAATGAATTCTACAACTAAAGTAGAGCTCAGTCTTCAAAATTTCCTCTTCGTCTCCTCGGTGCTTGGCTGGCAGATGTCAGCTTCACGTGGGTGCGTAGGCGCCAAGGGTGGAGCGCCTCCCTTGATCCGCGGTTCCTCGCACGAAGTCAACAAAAGAGAAGGTTAGACAACTCAATAGAAACAAAGAAAATAAAATAGCAAAAATGAAAGCAGCAAAATAGACAATAAATCACAATCACAAACAAGACCCGACTAAGCGTTGTTGCTCCCCGGCAACGGCGCCATTTGTTTAACCCAAAAATCGGTGATCTTAAGTTCCACACAAGGCGGGAACTCAGTCGCTGAATCGACCACGCGAAATCCGGATTAAAACAACAATTAACCCACGACAAATATATCAAGCAATGAAATTAAATGTGCGGAGTTAAAATTTATTATAACTCTACAACAAGATGTGTATAGTGCAAGTATGTGTAGAGGTCGAACACAGGGAGCAAACAGGTAGAACGGGGCACTAAGGCACCAAAATGTGTGTGAAAGTGATCAAGAGTCTACTATGCTAATTTTTTGTGGGTTTTTAATTTTTATATTTTTTTTATTTTATTTTTAATTTTATAATTTTGTATTTTGATTTTTAATTTACTGATTTTATATTTTCTTTTTATATTTTATATTTTTTTATTTTCTTTTTCAATATTGGAATATATGAACTATGTAATAAAAGGGAGAAAGAGGTATTTATAAAAATAGATAAAAATGTTCAAAAATTAGCAAATAAAGTCTTTTTGGTCTTTTTATATTTTTCTACTGTTTTTGTGATTTTTGGGTAATTTTTAGAATGTTTTTGGTATTTTTAATTAGCAAAATAAAGAAAACAGTAGCAAAAATGCAAGGCTGAAACTAAAACGGAGAAATAAAATAGCAATCAGTAACAAAAATTCTCCAAATTAATTTTCAATGAAATATAATAAAACAAAGAAAATTAAGAGACAAAGTTTGTATTTTTAGGATTTTTGAGGAATTTTTAGGATTTTTATGAAGGTTTTTGGAGTTTTGTGATTTTTATGAGTTTTCTTTTGTAATTTTTTAATGATTTTTGGCCTGGAGCTAAGACACACTAAAGGGAACAAAATATATTTTTTGGGTTTTTTCTGGAGTGTTTTTATATTTTTTTGGGTATTATCTAATGCAAACAGTGCTGAAAATGAGTGTTTTTGAATTTTTATAAATATGGAAATGCAATAAAAATGCAATGCAAAAATGTGGCGTGAATGAGAAAGTTAACAGAATCTTAAAATGATTTTTGTGGAATTTTTTGGCGTTTTAGAATTGCATGCATAAAATACGAGAAGCAAAAGGAAAAAGGCACACGTGTAGGGGCTTTAATGTAATTATCAAGAAATGCAAGGGCCTCTGCGCAAATACTTCAGAACTATTATAACTAAAGAAAATACTTGCAGGACTAAATCGAAATGCTTAGAGCCGCGGGGTTAAATGCGCAAAATTGCCAGGCGCCACGTGACGTTCACGCGACCTGGCAGGGGTTCTTATGTAATATGACAAAATCCCGGGGCGTGTCATGCAAATTGATGAACCTCAGTTTCATCATCTTTATTTCCTATAATTAACCCCCTTGCTTAAAAGTTTGTCAATAAATCCCTGTTAATGTCTTATAATTAACAGAGTCCTAAATAAAATAAAAACCACAAAAAATGACAAAGCAAAAATTCGTGGTATTTTTAGCTTTAAAAATACCTTCAAAAATATTTCGGGCCCTTGTTTGATTTCATCTCTAGTTTTGGCCAACATGAAACTTGTAGATCTCATCAAGATCTACAACTTTCATGTTTTGAGTTTTCTCAAATTCGGCCATTATATGCCTCAAAAATTAAAAATACCAATGGAGCAATCTGGTTGGGCCACGTGGCCCGTTCTGGGTGCGCCACGTGGCCCTAGCGTCTTTGTCCTTTCCGCCTCTCCAACTGGCCGTTGGATCGGCCTCTTGATCCAACGGTCAGGTACCTTCCACGCTCTTCCCTTCTCTTCGACCGTTTGATCATCTCCCGCTCTTCATCATCACCGTCCGTCGGCGCGCACACCTTAGCTTGACACGTGGCGCTTCCATCCGCCTTCGATTCGCATCGCCCTGATTAATCCACGCCGCTCTTAAGCACTCAAGTGACAACCGTTGGTTCTCCAGATCGGATCTCCAGATCCAACGGTCAGGCCCCGTCGTCTACTCCAGACCCTCTTCTCTCTCCCACGATCCACCTCGCGCAACCCGCTTCCCCTTCCATTTTTTTCGTCTTCACCTTCCACCATCTCCACTCGCCAATTGCCGCACGCCCTTCCTCCATCACCCACGACCCTCGAGAACTCCTCCATTAACCACCATTCCCTCATTCCATAGCTCCTCTCCGAAGTTTCGATTTCACTCCCCCTTACACGCGCTACCCTCTACCACCTCCTCTATCCGTCGCAACCTCAGACCCCTATCACTCACCTCCTCCGCCACCCACGGCGGAGGAGCTCCGAGCTCCTCACCTTCTCCACCCCCTAAGAGCTCTCACCTCACTCCAGGCACGCACGCAAGTCCTTTGCTCGCTTCGGCTATATGTACTAACTCTGCAGGTCAACAAGGGCCTTCAATGGCCGGACGTTCGCCGGCGCCAAATTCTTCACGTTCTCCTTCGACTTCAGAGCTCCGTCATCCTAAGCCATGAAGCCCGACATCTTCCCCGAGCTCCCCGCTTCACCGACGACCACTTAGGGAGCTTAGGGGAGGACCATGGCGACGGAGAATCAGCGGCGGAGGAAGGAGTCCTTCGCCGGGGCCCAGATTGCGCCGCCCGCCTTCGGCCGAAGAAGGAGGAGCAGTGACCGTTGGATGCTCCGCCCCGGAGTTCATCCAACGGCCACTATGCAGCCACGTCGTCATTAAGATCCTCCTCCAGAGGCCGTTGGATGATCGATGATCCGACGGCCTTCGAGCACCCACGTCGCCCTGAGGCACCGTTACCAGCAGCCCTTGGATAATCGCGATCCAAGGGCCGACATTCAGCCACGTGGCAAAGCCAGGGCTTCACCGAGCCTAGTTCACTGAGCCTCCAGGCTTGGGGATGTCCAAGCCCATCGAACCTGCATCGAGCTTCGAACAACCCCGAACCTGGCCGAAGCAGCACCGAGCCTCCTAGCCATCCCGAGCCTAGGAAGCACGCGCCTGGCATGTGTTCTCTGGGCTAATTGCAACGAGGCCCCGCCGACTTCTCCATTATGCATTCAGGTCCTCTTTCACGTGCAGATCATGTGCACAGTGGGTAATTTACATTGAAACCCTCGCGGGTTTTCCTAATTGCAAAAAATACCCCTGCGCGTGTGGGCAAATTACAGCGAAGGTCTCGCTCTTTAGTTTATTTACTTTTTAGTCCCTCCCAGGGACCTGTATGCAATTTTATTTTCTTGTTTTCTTTTCAGTTATGCCCCTGCTTTCCTTCGTGCGTATCTTGAGCTACATAGCTCCAATCGAGTTGATTTCAGTTTCATTTTGAAGCTCTTCTCATACTCTTCATTATGGCATCTTAAATTTCAGACTTGACACTATGAACCGTGATGTGTTGTTTTATTATCTAAGTGTCTTGATTTCTTCATTTATCATGCCCACTTGCTTCATATTTGTAGAGGCTTCTTTATTTCAACTCGGTTTGACTCGCGATTTTCTTATGGCTCAAGTGACTATTATTTTGGGCATATCGTTCGCTTTGCATGTTCATTTACTTGCATGATAAAAAATGTTTAAAAAAATGCATGTTTAATTTTAGTGCATTGTTGTATCTCTGCATGTTTTGACCTATATGCCTATAACTCAACACTTAATTAAATAAACTAAAATCCGATTAATACGAGAGAGGCTCGTGTCCCTGAGTTCGACCTTGGTTTCTTGCCAAGTAAAATAAATCACGATCACCTCATTTTGATTTATTATCGCATATCTTTAAATGAGGTGATCTTTTGACGACCAAAATCGGGCCGACTGCATCGACATGTTGAGGTGCTAAACACGCACTCTTAAAGGGCCGATTTTGCGACTCATCAAATGGCGCCGTTGCCGGGGACACGGCTCATTTCTTATATTTTTTGGATTTTTGTATGTTTAATTTGGTATTTCTTTTTATAGGTCAAATAATCACATATTTTGCATATAAAATTTTTTCTTTCTTATTTGATATCTAACTATTGTTTCTGTGGCAGGGCCCTTGATGGATCAAGGAGGCGAGGAGCAGGACGTTCCCCGCTGCGAGGAGCCGCAGGAGCATGCTTGGAGCAAAGGAGGAAGAAAAGAAAAAAATGTATCGCATTTTTTGCATTTTATTTTTAATAATTCGTCTTTTACAGCGGTCTTCGATCGAAGACTCGCGATTGTAATCGAACGATCGTGGTTGTGTGGGAATCGTCCCCATTTGAGTGTCGACCTAGGATAGGCACGCGGCTCTACGAGCTCATTTTATTTTTTATGTGCTTGATCGTAGGTAGGACACACTAAATGATAGACGCACATAATCTCTCATCACGTAGCTAAAAATTAATGAAGATTAATCACCGCTAATAGATGCATGATTAGGTGCGGCTTTTTCGACTTGCATACATGTTGGATTTGGTTTTCAAAACAGCCCCAGTTTTTCACGTGTGTTTGTCAAATCACTGCATGATTTCTCGCTTAGCCTAGATCGTGGTTTTTATCGAATACATGTTTTTCTCGGTTTCGTTTTCCTAGCTTGATCATCTAGGTTAAATGGAAAAAGGGAATGAACGGTAGACGATGGCTTCTTGATTTTGTGCTATCCATAATCAGTGATAACCTAAAATAAAATTGGGACTGTTAATTGCAAGTCAACCACAAATGGAGTAAAATTCGGTTTTGGGAGAGCAACACCCGTGCATACGCCTTGATTTTCATTTCATATTTTCTTCGCGTGAATATCGAATGCTTTATCACCAATAAAACTGACAAGATAATAAACCAACTTCGGTTGGTTTTCATGTGTGAGTTGGTGAAACTAAGGGTTTTTGCTTGCTTGATTGAGCCTTGTATGATGCGACACGTACCCCAAAACCGAAGACACTCCATTTCATCTCCGAAGATTCAACCTCTCACTTGTACATCCATCCTTCTTCTTCGTTCACCTTGGGTCTCTTCCAACATCAATCTCCATCTTTATCCTTAGGCTAATCTCAGCCTAAGTATAGGGGGGACCCAAGTCCCTGTGATTTCTCTACTCATCTTTTCTTGCCTTTATACTTAGGTTATTTCTAACCTAAGTATAGGGGGAGCACCTCTTAGCTCCCGTATATTTCTCTGTACTTAAATGGACCTATGGACTCGTATCATTTAGTGCTATGAGGACATAGCAAAGTTTAAGGATAGGGGGTATACCGTATATACAATTTACTTACTTTAGCTAATATCTGAAAAATTTGAAAAAATTTAAAACTTTTTGGCTAAAGTAAACTTCTTTGGACTAAGAGAACTCAAAAGATTTCACGGCTTTTCTAACTATGTTACACTATTTTGATAAAAATATTTTCGAAAATGATTTGAAAAAAATGAGTTTTTCGTGTTTTGAAAAATCTTTTTGAAAAATGTCTTGAAAATCTTTTATTTATGTGACATGGTTTTGAAAATCTTTTATCAAGGAAAGTTGAGTCTAACCTGTGTTTTAACTTAAAAAAAACTAAAATCCATAAAAATTGCAAAATTTGAAAAAAAAATGTTTTTTTGAATGAAGAAGTTGGATTAAACCTCTACTCTTATACTTTCACTCAGGATCTGAACTGTTCAAGGAAGCTTGATTTATGAGGTCTTTGAGATTTGCGGTTAACCAGCCTTAACCATCAGGGTCTTAGACTTAATCATCCACATTCCCCTAGGTCTCTAGATTTGCATGCTATATTCCATGCTTAGTCTCAGACAAAGAGAATATGATCAGCACATCACATGCACGACTGCGGTTTTGATTGAGATGAGTTGATTTTTCACCTGAGGGATTGGGATGAGAAAGTCAAGTTTGGATTTGATCTAATGATGCTCGAGGATGGGATAAAATCTTTGGAGGCTTCATGAAACCTGAGTGTCAGCATCTTTAGCCAGTATGAGAACATGGTTCTTATACTATCTCTTGACATTTACCTAAGTGCCTGGGTGTGATATAAATAAAAAAAATGTTGATCAGTGTGCGCCAACTCTTGGTAAAAGCAGTGGAGCTAGCCAAAAATACTACAAATCAATGAAATGTCAAAGAAAAAGCTCTCATTCCATACAAAGTCAAATATCAAAGAGCTTCCACCAAAGGCGAGCGCTCCCAACCATTTCAAAGTGTCCACTTGGACCACCGCTATTAGGACCAGGAGTCGGGCTTGCACCAAAAAAAGGCTCTGCATCGTAAATGCTACAAGTCTGGGTGTCGAAGGTACGATAGGTACTAAAAAAAGACACACCCCAGTGTACTCCCAGGAAAACAAGTGCAGACGGCTCCAACTTCTTTTGACGGACGCACTGATCAACACCAAAAAAAAGTGTTGCGTAAAAGGCACTAGAGAGAATCCTTGTTCCAATGAGAGGGAGAGAAGAATTGACACAATCCCATGCCCTCCATTTCTGGCCTGCCATCTACATTTTCTAAGTCTGACAAACTAAAGAGACGGTGGACTGAATGCAAGATTTGATTCATTCCCTAGTGCTGAGGATTGGGTCTTTAGGAGATTTTCTCGGACCAAGATTTTGGGTGACGAATTGACTCTACTCTCGAAATTGCAGTCAACACTAAACTTCATATCCTTTAGCCTATACGTACATCAGAGAGAGTCTAGAGAAGTAGAGGAATTGGAAGCCTCTTGATTAAGGCTGGGTTGAACTCTAGAATTTTGGATCTCTAAAGTCAAGTCGAATTGATCAGATTGGATCCTGTATTCACATGCACAAGGGGGTTAATCCAACTTAGTCATTCTTTTTGATGCTCGAGGACGAGCATGGTTTAAGTATAGGGGGTGATGAACCTCAGTTTAATCATCTTTATTTCCTATATTTAACTCCCTTGCTTAAAAGTTTGTCAATAAATCCCTGTTAATGTCTTATAATTAACAGAGTCCTAAATAAAATAAAAACCACAAAAAATGACAAAGCAAAAATTCGTGGTATTTTTAGACTTAAAAATACCTTCAAAAATATTCCGGGCCCTTGTTTATTTCATCTCCAGTTTTGGCCAACATAAAACTTGTAGATCTCGTCAAGATCTACAACTTTCATGTTTTGAGTTTTCTCAAATTCGGCCATTATATGCCTCAAAAATCAAAAATACCAACGGAGCAATCTGGTTGGGCCACGTGGCCCGTTCTGGGTGCGCCACGTGGCCCTGGCGTCTTTGTCCTTTCCGCCTCTCCAACTGGCCGTTGGATCAGCCTCTTGATCCAACGGTCAGGTACCTTCCACGCTCTTCCCTTCTCTTCGACCGTTTGATCATCTCCCGCTCTTCATCATCACCGTCCGCCGGCGCGCACACCTTAGCTTGACACGTGGCGCTTCCATCCGCCTTCGATTCGCATCGCCCTGATTAATCCACGCCGCTCTTAAGCGCTCAAGTGACAACCGTTGGATCTCCAGATCCAACGGTCAGGCCCCGTCGTCTACCTCCAGACCCTCTTCTCTCTCCCACGATCCACCTCGCGCAACCCGCTTCCCCTTCCATTTTTTTCGTCTTCACCTTCCACCATCTCCACTCGCCAATTGCCCCACGCCCTTCCTCCATCACCCACGACCCTCGAGCACTCCTCCATTAACCACCATTCCCTCATTCCATAGCTCCTCTCCGAAGTTTCGATTTCACTCCCCCTTACACGCGCTACCCTCTACCACCTCCTCTATCCGTCGCAACCTCAGACCCCTGTCACTCACCTCCTCCGCCACCCACGGCGGAGGAGCTCCGAGCTCCTCACCTTCTCCGCCCCCTAAGAGCTCTCACCTCACTCCAGGCACGCACGCAAGTCCTTTGCTCGCTTCGGCTATATGTACTAACTCTGCAGGTCAACAAGGGCCTTCAATGGCCGGACGTTCGCCGGCACCAAATTCTTCACGTTCTCCTTCGACTTCAGAGCTCCGTCATCCTAAGCCATGAAGCCCGACATCTACCCCGAGCTCCCCGCTTCACCGACGACCACTTAGGGAGCTTAGGGGAGGACCATGGCGACGGAGAATCAGCGGAGGAGGAAGGAGTCCTTCGCCGGAGCCCAGATTGCGCCGCCCGCCTTCGGCCGAAGAAGGAGGAGCAGTGGCCGTTGGATGCTCCGCCCCGGAGTTCATCCAACGGCCACTATGCAGCCACGTCGTCATTCAGATCCTCCTCCAGAGGCCGTTGGATTATCGATGATCCGACGGCCTTCGAGCACCACGTCGCCCTGAGGCACCGTTACCAGCAGCCCTTGGATAATCGCGATCCAAGGGCCGACATTCAGCCACGTGGCAAAGCCAGGGCTTCACCGAGCCTAGTTCACCGAGCCTCCTGGCTTGGGGATGTCCAAGCCTATCGAACCTGCATCGAGCTTCGAACAACCCCGAACCTGGCCGAAGCAGCACCGAGCCTCCTAGCCATCCCGAGCCTAGGAAGCACGCGCCTGGCACGTGTTCTCTGAGCTAATTGCAACGAGGCCCCGCCGACTTCTCCATTATGCATTCAGGTCCTCTTTCACGTGCAGATCATGTGCATAGTGGGTAATTTACCTTGAAACCCTCGCGGGTTTTCCTAATTGCAAAAAATACCCCTGCGCGTGTGGACAAATTACAGGGAAGGTCTCGCTCTTTAGTTTATTTACTTTTTAGTCCCTTCCAGGGACCTGTATGCAATTTTATTTTCTTGTTTTCTTTTCAGTTATGCCCCTGCTTTCCTTCGTGCGTATCTTGAGCTACATAGCTCCCATCGAGTTGATTTCAGTTTCATTTTGAAGCTCTTCTCATACTCTTCATTATGGCATGCTTAAATTACAGACTTGACACTATGAACCGTGATGTGTTATTTTATTATCTAAGTGTCTTGATTTCTTCATTTATCATGCCCACTTGCTTCATATTTGTAGAGGGTTCTTTATTTCAACTCGGTTTGACTCGCGATTTTCTTATGGCTCAAGTGACTATTATTTTGGGCATATCGTTCGCTTTGCATGTTCATTTACTTGCATGATAAAAAATGTTTAAAAAAATGCATGTTTAATTTTAGTGCATTGTTGTATCTCTGCATGTTTTGACCTATATGCCTATAACTCAACACTTAATTAAATAAACTAAAATCCGATTAATACGAGAGAGGCTCGTGTCCCTGAGTTCGACCTTTGGTTTCTTGCCAAGTAAAATAAATCACGATCACCTCATTTTGATTTATTATCGCATATCTTTAAATGAGGTGATCTTTTGACGACCAAAATCGGGCTGACTGCATCGACATGTTTAGGTGCTAAAAGCGCACTCTTAAAGGGCCGATTTTGCGGCTCGTCACAAATACTACAAAAACTATTTAATGGTAGAATAAAGTTTTGGTCTGAATATTTAATTACAAAATCGCCCAGGTGAAAAGGGCAAAATACCCAAGCAGGGCCGATCCGACGACGAGGGAGGATCCACTTAAGCCACGTGTCGCAGCGGAATCGACCGATACCCCTTCGGCCTTGGACGGCCAAGATTAGATTAGAAGTCACGATCTGATGGCTGTGGCTTGCAGGGATCCAACGGCTGATGAAAGAACTGGGATGGGGGCCGATCCAACGGACGCAGAGTGGCCGGCAAGAACAGCGAAGATCTCGAGCTTGGCGAGCTTCAATCGGCCAGAGCTCGAGCCTCCCCGCGCCTGCGACTTCTCCGACACCACTGGAAGATCCCCGTGGCTGCTCTCCGGCGAATGATGGCTTCAGCGGGTGCGGCGGAGCAGCGGCATAGATCGGCGAGCATGGAGCGGAACCGAGCTCCAGGTGCCTCCGGTTTGAGCAAAACTCGACCCCAGGAGGGGGTCCTTGAAGACCTGGGACCTGCAACAAAGCACGAGGACCGACATGAAAGGTTCCCAAGTCCTTCGAGGCGCAGAAGGAATGTGAATGGTGCGGAGGAAAGTTCACCAGAGCAAAACTCCGGTGAACTTCAAATGGCTGATTTAGCGAATGCAAGCTGATAAATGAAACGATAAAGACGTAGATGAGATGTAGGAGTGCAAACACGATTAACAGCAGCAAAAAAATGACTAAAAACATGCTCGAACGGCTGGACACCGTGAACAAGGACCTCAACGGCCAAGAATGGCTGGAGCTGGTGGAGCGCCGCCTCGGCCCTCGCCTGGGCCCCGCGCACGTGCTGGAGGAGGGCTGTCACCCCTCCGGTCCGGAGCTCGGCGAACTAGGGTTCAGATCTGAGTAGAAGAGGGTTCAAAGTCAAGAGGAAGGATGGGGTCGGTTTTTTGAAACATGGTGGAGACGGCTCCTTCGACGAGGTGCACGAGGCGCGTCAGAGGCCCAATCCCCAAGATAATCAATGGGCGAGTAAGTTCAATGGTAGGGGAGAAAAACTCATGAAGGAATCGACCCCAAATGGCGAAAGGTGCGGCCTCCAAAAATCCACGAAATCCAAGAAAACTCATCTCTGACAACAGCCCAGGTGTTGGGCAGAGAGTTGACCGAGGTCAACTCTCCTAGCCCCCTGGTTGGTCCACGTGGACCAACCAGGAAAAACCTGGAGAAAAATATTTCTAAAATCAAATTAAAATAGCAAACGATTTTATTGATTTTTAATTATAAAATAAAAAATGTTTATTATTTTATGAATTAATTTATGGTGATTTTTATTTATTTTTATGAGACGTATTTTTACAAGTTTGCATTTATGCCCTTTATAGTATATATATCTATATATTTATGTATTCAATTTTTATTTAGGTATTTTTAATATTATTATTTTTATTTATGATTTTATAAAATTATAAAGTACTTTTATCTACACAAATATATTTTTATTTTATTTTTATGAAAAGTTATATTAAATAAAATATAAAGGTATAATGTATAGGTATGGATATAGGTAGTGTACCTATGTATTCTATATATGTTCATTTTTATTTTTATTTTTCTTTGCAATTTTATTCTGATTTTAATACACATAATTATTATAAGTAATATTTACAACATTATAAAAATATAAAAATATAAAAATAATGAATAAAGAATAAATTGAATATTTTAATCTGTACAAGTATACAATAGGGGTCCAAAACTCAACTTTCAAACCGTAGCTCCGCCAAATGCGAAACCAACACCATTAAATAGCTTATTTTCTTCTATATACAATTAAAGGTGAGTATGCTGCATTTGGAGTTTTCATTAATGAGATACGGGTCTGGGAAGTTGGCATTCTGAATTTTTATTCAGACCATAACTTTTTATTTGTACATTATTTTTCTGTGAAATCAATTTTGTCTTTTTCTATATAAAATTATCTACAATTTTCATGTACAAAGTTTCTTCATTTGATGTATAAAAAGTGGAACCAAAAATAGGTCCCAAAATGAATAGAGAATGAATAGAATGTATAGGTATTTTATCTGTATTTCTGACCTTATCTCCCCCTACTGAATTCCTGGTCGACCTATTCATCAAGATGCCTAGGTCTCGAAGGTTTTGGGTCATAAAATATTTACAATATTTTATTCTTTTTCTTTTCTTTATTTATTCTATAATTTTGGCTTTAATTACAGTATTTTATACACTAATATAATGCACATGCATGGATGCTAAGATGATGATTTTAATGCTATTTACAGGCATTTGCTAGGGTTTTTGGTGCCAAAATGATAGAATAAAGATGATGAAATGTGGATTCATCAACCGCGTTGTCCTCGCAATTCTTTTTCTAATTCTAGGGATATTTATTTATGGAGTAACTAAATAAAATAATAAACACATATATTTTTTGGGGAATTTTTCCAAATGTTTTTAAATTTTTGATATTGTCTAAGTCAAAAAAGGGCTTTTTGTGCTCTGTTTTATTTTTATAAAATAGGAAAAGTATAAAAATTGAATATAAAAATCTAACATGTATCTACGCTCTAGCAAACACCTAATCCTATTTTTTGAGATTTTTTGAGCACAGAATTATTTATAGAAATGGAAATAGAAGCACAAAAATTAAAGAACTATTAGGGCTTATTTGTAATTAAAAATAAATACGAGGATGTTTTTGCAAAATATCCAAATAATATAACTGTAGAGGAATGATTTAATATTAAAATGAAATACAAAAATGTGCATGGGCCTCAATGCAAAATGTCACCTCATGTGGGATGACACGTGAGGTTACATGTCCAAGACCAAAGTAAGTATCAATCATTACAGGGTTCCTCTTACAAATATCCAAAAAGTTCTAAACTGCTTAGAATAATTACATGGATGAAAATTGAAGTAACAAAAGGAGGGGGAGATATGAAAAATACCCCTCTATATACGCGAACGAATGACTGGATGATGCTCACTTGCCTTTCATTGTGTTGATATTACGTAATACCGATTCTTGACATGTAGCTCGGTTTAGATCTCCCAAGCGAGATGGGCCTGATCTGAAGGGCTACAGCACCTCGAGCAGCTAGAGGATCATGCGGATAGGAAAGCTATTGAGAGAACATGCCAAGAACTCACCAGTTACGGGCTTCAGCCTGCTCTCCTTAACTCCTTCGACCATCTGGGAAGCTTGGGTGAGGGGAAAAATGGAGCTAGGGCTCCACTGCTTGATATGGCTATGTCATAAGGACTTCGAGAGCACCAATGAAGTCGAATAATCTCAGGGGAAAATGGGGGCTCCAGGTGCCTCCGGCGGACTCAAAATCAACCCAGATAGGTCCTCAAACTCCAACACCTGCAAGGAGAGCACATTAGACCACAAAAGGGTGTTGGGGCTCGTTTGGTGGAATGGACGTGGGGTGAGGTATGGCAGCGAGATCTCAAGTGAGAGGCAGAGGAGGACCTCATGTTTCCAGATCCCTAAAGGTTTTGGGTGAATGGAAGGGTCTGGAGCATGGAGAATCGATAGGGGAAAAAATAGAGGTGGCTGGCGAGGTCAGAAACATGGTGATGCATAGTGGAGGGTTCGCTGGAGTAGCCTCCGACAAACTATGAACGATGATTTTACATTAAAATACATAATAAAAGACTAAACCAAATGCAGGAAATGAAAGCTAATCCTAAAACTAATCTAAAAAGTCAAGAAAAATACGTCGAGTGGTGTTGAGCCGGGCGATGGACCGGACGATTGTGGAGGGCGGCCGTGGAGCTCTCCTCCATACCCAACCTCTCTTCACAGAACTAGAGGGCGAGCTTGCTGTCACCAAGGTCGAGCCCAAGCACAAGAAATGGGGGAAGAAATCGGGTAGAACAGTTCCAAAATTCAAATAAAAAAGGACTTCCAGTTTTGTATAGGTGGTGGAGCGGTTGGGAAGATCGAGGCGCATAACTCAAATCAGAGATGCAATCCTCGATGAATCAATTACGTGTGATAGAGGGTGGATCGAGAACAAAAAGTCGTAGAGGAATCTTCCCAAAATATCGCAAGATGCGAGTTGCAAAAATAGAATAAGGCGAGATCTAAGGCATTTCTGACAAGGTTGCAGATCTAGATAGAAGAGTTGATCAAGGTCAACTCCTGACTCATCCTGGTTGGTCTACATGGATCAACAAGGTAAAACCAGACCCAAAATTATTTGGAAATTCATTAATAAGTAATAAATGATTTTATTAAAATAAAGTTACAAAATAAAAGTTTTTTGTTATTTTGTGTATTATTTTAATATGTTTTTATTTATTTTTCGAGTTTATTATTAAAAGTTACTTTTTGGGTGCATCTTTATATGTATATTCATCTATTTTTTTGCATATTTTATTTTTATTTTGTATTGTGATTTTATTATTTGATTTTTTATTTTATAAAACTATAACTTATTTTTATATATATAAATATATTTTTATTATATTTTTCTTATATATTTTGTATACTTAAATAAATATAAATATATAATGTATATGTATAAACACATGTATTTCATATGTGTCTTTTGTACAGTATTTTATTCTAGAGTTTTATTTATGGTTTTATTATATTAGAAATATGTACATATATTTTAAATAATATTTACAAAATAACAAAAATAAAAAATTATAAAAAATAATAATAATAAATAAAATGAATATTTTATTCAAGTAATGTATACAATAGGGATCCAAAATCTAACTTCCACACCTTAACTTAAAATTAAATGAAACTACCTTTATTAAATATCTTATTAAAAGTTATATAAAATTAAAGGTGATTTTGATACATTTTGAGTTTTTATTTAGGAGATATGGGTCTCGGAAGTTGGGATTTTAGCTTTTTATTTAGATTATAAACTGAACACAATATATTATTTTTGTATGAAATCAATTTTGTATTTTTATTTGTCTTTATATGTACAACTATCATGTATACAAATAAAGGTGATTTTTATACACTTTGAGTTTTTATTTAGAAGATATGGGTTTGGGAAGTTGGGATTTTGGCTTTTTATTTAGAGTATAAATTGAACATAGTATATTATTTTTGTATGAGCTAAATTTTGTATTTCTATTTATCTTTGTATCTAAAACTTCCATGTTCAAAGTATCTTTATTTGAGGTATAAAAACTAGAAAATAAAGTATATACCAAATAGTAATTATTTAAGAAATAATAAAAGGGAATTTTAATGGATTTTTGGCCTTTATCCACCCCTACCTTATTCCTTGTCTACCTATTCATCAAGATGCATAGGTCTTGGGGTTTAGGGTCATAAAATACCTTAGGCATTTTATTCCTTTCTTTATTCTATAATTTTTGCATTAAAAATGACATTTTATACATAATAAATAGAATAATAAATGAATGTTAATTTATACAAAATAATGATATTTACATGCAATATCTAGGGTTCTTTTTGGCCTAAATGATATAATAAAGGTGATGAATTGGAGATTCATCACACACCCCCCTTATACTTGCCTTTACTATTCCCTAGTAAACACTTATGCAATAGGTGCAGAAAATGAAAAACAAATAAAAGAAAGTGAACTTATTTTGATTTTCAAACTTGTATTCACAAAATCAAAGTTTTGAGCTTAAGTCAAACCTTTGGATTTTTGGTGCAGTTAGAACCTTATTGGGAAACTGATTTGAAATGCAACAACCTTCAAGACTAAAAAAACTCTACTCATGTCTCATCAACAGTTAGGTCATAATACTTCAATTCATACGCAAACCCTTAGACCATGAATCTATCTTGGACAATGGGTGAGATATGTAGCTCTCCCTGGTTGAAGCGATCGAAGTCAGTCTTCTCCAATATGGTGACCCTAATTCCCCAATCCAATAACTCTTTCCTCGAGAAGTGGGGTATTCCCTCCTAAGTTCAAGGGAGAACCAGCTCAAGAAGAGGAGGGGAAGAGAAGAATGGACAGTAGCCAGTGTAGCTACCTATCCTAGGACGCTTGACCAATGTAGCCAAGTTATCTGTCTGCAGACTCATAAACATATGACTTTGAAGCTCAGGCTTGCTTATTGACTATACAAATATGTACATTCCGGCATGCATTTTCTTTTCAATCAGGTTTGTCCACTCTTTTGGAGCTTTTTTATTTTTCGTTCATTTTTTGAATGCTATATACTACATCATTTACATATGGACTTTTTCTTCTTGAGTCAATAGACTATCCCTCTTTTGAGGCATTATTGCAACCCACAAATTCTATCTTTAGACATTGTCCCCATTGGATCGGGTTGGGGTACAATGGCCACAACTGTGTGACTTCCGATGTTTCATTGGCTTGTGTCTCATGTCGATAAATCCAACCCTCTACCACTTCAACTAAGGTGAACAAAGTGAAAAGTGCAGGTGCGCAAGGTAGATTATTATCAACAAGAGTCGTGTGTGTGCTCTGAAATACTTTACTGAGGTAGCCAAGAAGACGCTGAACGAAGTTCCATGATCTCAAAGAATTAAGTCAACTAGACATGAAGTACCTCAATTCTAGTTCCTATAAGGTTCATGTGATTAGTATATTAAGGTCCAACCAAACTCCAATCTTCAAATTTTACTTAAACTTATTTAATCATCAAACTCAATCTGAAAAAATGTAAATGCTATGCACAATGCAGAAAATATTTTGTGATGTAAATTTCAAATTTTGAACATTTCATGCATTTTTGAAAAGCAAGTTTTTATGCAATTTTAAAAAAGATTTTGCAAATGTTTTTGAGATTTTTAATTTTACAATTTTTAGGGATTTTTCATAACATAAAGTTTTGGTAAGAAAACTATGTTTAGATATTTACACGAGGGTGCATCAATTATTTCCAAGACTTGGGCTTTAGAGGTTTACACAAGATATATGTTATTTGTTTTTATAGATAAATATATATACAATTGGTGAAAAGTGTTTAGTTATTAGGATGATGTATATATTCCTCAAACTTATTTGAAAATAACCATACACGCAATTTTGAAAACTATAGTCCAAAATAATTTTGCAAATAATTTTTACAAACATTTACAAACATTTGAAAATCATTTTGCAAAAGTTCTTCAAATTGTATATATATATTTTTGAAATACGCTTGCAACCATTTTCAAAACCATTTGCAAATAAGTTTTCAAAAGATTTTTATTTCACACAAAGAAAAGAATTTCCAAATAAACTGTTTTTACAAAGGCTAAAAATATTTAACAAAACATTTTACAAATAGTTTTCAAAAGTTTTTTCAAAAAGATTTTCAAACTATTTTTCAAACATTTTGCAAAAAATACTTTTAACTTATTTATTAATTAGTATACACAAAAAGAATTTGAAGAATAATAATCATTTATTTATTAATTGATTTAATGAATTATACATGTATATATAGAATTTTAGCCATAGTTATTAAAAATATGAAATTATGAGTTATGGCTAAAGTATATACGGAGAATATATGACCCCCTATACTTAGCAAGCGCTATGTCCTCATAGATCAGAGAGAAAAGAGAAGACGTAACTCATACTGAGTATAGAAAAGCCTATACTGCAACGATGAATAAAGAATGAAGGAATGAAGAAATGAATGAATGAGAAGTCGACCGTCCCCTATACTTAGGATCAAATAATCCTAAGTATAGCAGACTGTACACAAGGTAGTGAGAGTCAAGGGTGGGAATGAATAGATCACACTCAGACTGTCTATCCCATACTTGGGGTAAGATATCCCTAAGTATAACAAGAAGAGGAAGTAGTGGAGGGGACCAAAGAATGAACAATTTAGGGTGCACCCTCCCCCCATACTTAGGACAAAGTACACCCTAAGTATAGTAGAGGTTAAAAGGGGGAGACACCTTTTTGGTAGAAAATGAAAAGAAGAAGAAGAAAGATTACTCAACTCATCCACCTTACATATACTTAGGACAGAATACATCCTAAGTAAGGAAAACACATTGGATGAGGTGGATGTGCAAAAATGGTAGATGTAGAGGAGTAAAATGAAAGGGGATATACAAAGTGGTGGATGTATAGAGATCAAGAAGGTAAAAAGCTAACCTTCTTATGTGATCGTTGAGGAATAGATCTGATAATGTGCAGAACGATATCGGGGTCCTCAGTAGACACAAACCGATCAAAATCGACTTCATGAAGATCCTCATTAATATCAAAGCGGAAAGGCATGACTGGTCAGTGGAAGGAGTGTGGTCGGGTTCAGCCTAGAAAGTCTCTGCTAGATCATCATCAAAATGAAAATGAATGTACTCATTTATGGAAGTAATCGGTTCATATTCGTCCTGGTAGGTCTCAACTAAGACATCATCGAATGTCCTGAATTCATTTATGAAAGCAGTAAGAACAAATTCAGCATCTTTAGTCACTACAAAATCTGCCCTCCACGCTATGATGTCTATGGTGTAATTACCACAAATGTTATCAACACATCGCCACTCATCGAAAGGGGGGACTCCAAGGTCCATGCTTTACAAGGATTCCTCACCAAAGAGAAATCCTCATGTCTCATAATAATCGATAAAGCAAATCTCTCTGATATCATCATCAAAATCATAGTCCTCGGTGTCGGCTAACACAAGTTCGCTCTCGTGGGATACAGGTCTCTAGTCAACAGTAGATGATGTGATTAACACATCGTTGTCGTCTTCAGAAAAGAAGCGAATCTCTCCATATCCAAGATCAATAATGACTCTTGCAGAGGTGATGAAAGTCCAACCCGAGATGATTGGATGGAGCTCTACAGGGGTGGAGGTCTCCATGGGTAATACGATGAAATAGCAGTGAAGCTCATGCCCTGAATCAGAATGATATTGTTATCTATAATACCTTTCAGCCTCTTTATTGATCCATCAGTGAATTGGACAATCATCCTAGTTTTCTTAGGATGCTCAAGATGAAGAGACTGTACCAGTGATAAGGGTATTACACTAACCAAAGCACAACCGTCAAGGAGAGTGTTATCACAAGAATAGTCATAGATCATGCAACTCACAAGAGGTGTGATAGTGTTATCTTTCCTAGTGTGTAGATGGTGAGAAATGGCATGGGCAGTGGCCATGGTCAAAATGTGTCACTTAAATATGCTCCTTCACTTTTTCTTCTTAGGTTTAGGAGCAGATAATTGGGTCATGGCCTGGCGAAGTGGGGCCTCAATGATCACATGAATATCTGCCACCACTTTAGTTTCAGTTAATATTTTTTTTTTGAAATTTTAGATCTCCTCCAGAGAAGGGAGGAATTGGAATAATCGTCTACACAAGGATAACTAAGAGTAGTTTGTACAGTGTCATCCTTGGGGTGAAAGGTGGGAGCTGGTGTGTGAGTCTATGTAAGTATATGAAATGGCAGATGTGCCCTCTCCTCACAAAATGGCTTATTATGTGTCTCTCAAAATCTTTTTGTATTTTTTAAATTTTCTCATTTTTTGTATTTGGGGTGATTGTAAGATCTCATAGGAATCCTCGAATAAACTCATATAATCAAATGGTGAAGCAACACTATTTCTCTTATTTATACAAGTGAGATGGTCAATCCTCTACTTCATTTGCTCCATCATCTAGGTCAAGTGATCATGAGTGGACTCTACGAGAGGTGACTCCAACATGCTAGTTTCAGGTGAGTGGAATGGTGGAAGATGTGAGGGTGGAGGTGGTGGGTAAATATCCGAGGTTTGATATAGTGGCTGAGGTGGATATATGCAAAAAGAAAAATCAGGAGCGAAGTCCTCCTGATAAAATGGAGGTGGATCAGCTAGAGGGTACAAGGGATCCGCAAGTCCGAATAAAATAATTCGCTCCAGTCGGCCATCTCCAAGACAAAAGGAAGGGATCAAGAGAGCATGAAGGTCAAGTAAAGATATGCAAGGAAAAAGGCACACAAAGCAAAAAAGATAGAGTATGAACAGAAGCTATCACAAACAAGTATATAGAAAACAAACCTCTCAATTCACCTACTAAATATTGTGATGATCGTAAAAGCTTAATCTTTTTATCTTTTCTATTTTAGAGTTAGGTGATAATCACGAAGTTGTACAATCATGTAGGAAGGCCTGGGACTGGGGCACTAATCCTTAGTTTGTATATATGAATAAAATGCACAAACAATGAGGGTATTACTCTCTTCAAGACAAATAGTTTTTTCTTTTTAATTTTAGGGTCTAGTAATCTTAGCAGTCCCACTTTTATTAATTATGATTTTTTTTGTATTTTTAATAAGAATGCACGAACCTAACATGAATTCAATTCTTTTTAGATCCTATGTGGTCAAAATTAGAGGGAGACAGCGGGAAAGCAATGAAAGTGAAAATGATGATGAACAATAAGTAGAAATGCTCACCTTGCCTCCAGCTCTCTTCATACAAGGATGCTAAGCATAATTGAAACCTTTTCTATATGCAAATGCAAAGCCAATGAAATCACCCTAGATTAGTACTTGCTATTCTGTGAAGAACAATACGCTAATCACCTAGAGAAAAAATAAAGGATCCAGTCTTAGGGTCTCCTTGGTGACCACCATAGTCGGTCCTGCGAGCGTTGTATGGAGGACTCTCATGGCACACAATTCCAAAACTAAGTGAAGAGCAATTCAAAATTTGATTAAGTCCAAACGAGAACTATAGGTACATGTATTGGTAAGTAAGTGTTTGGCCTTAATCTATCATCAATAAGATCCTAATACTAGGGCTCAATCACATAAAATAAAGAAAATTAAATAGTCAAGAAATAAATGAAAAGAAGGCAATGAAAATATGACAAAACCGATAAGGACCCCAAGTGAACAATCGCTCGAGCATCGTACCTCGTGAAGTCTAGTAGTGTCCTGGGAATCCTGAATTATTACATTAATAGTTGTCTCTCTCCCACTTAAATTACAAATAAATAAAACCAAATACAAAGCAAGGTGCATTGTCTTCAAAAATCCTCAAAGTCTTCTTCTACTACTAGGTGAGAAGGTTGAGCATGCTTCACGTGGATGCGTAGGTGCTCATAGGAGTTCCTCCCTCGATCTATGTTCCTCGCAACAAAGTCTAACAAAGAGGGTGGTCAGATAATTCACAAAATAATACCAAATAAAAATAAAAATAAATAAATGAAAATAAATACAAGCAAGAAGACACGTGTAAATATCCAATCTATACGACATTTCTCCCAGGAAACAATGCCATTTTAAAAGCCAAATTATTCGAGAGGTCGCACAATCTCACAAGGCGATGCTGTAATCGTTGAGATGACTGCTCAAAATCTCAGACTAATCAACAATTAAACCACAATATATATAAATCAATTCAAAGAAAAATATGTAGAGTTAAAATGTATTATAATTCTACAATGGATGTGCATAGGTGTAAGTATGTAGAGTGTCGAACACCGGGAACAAATGATAGATTGGGGAAATGAATAAAAAAATGTGTGTTCTTCTTGTATATGTGTTTTGTGTGGGTTTTAATTTTCCATTTTTTACAAATTTTGAATTTTATAAATTTTTTATATTTTTTCTTATTTTTAAATTTCTTTTTGTTTTTATAAAATATATATTAATATATACGACTATATATACAATATAGGGACATATTTATACTAGTAAAAACAAACAAAATTCAAAGAAATAAAATAGTTTGGGTTTTAAATAAATTTTTTTCTTGTTTTTGTGATTTCCTATAGAAATTTGCTAATTTTATGGTTTTTTAAAGTAAAAATCCCAAATCAATGATTTAATAAATAGACCGAATTATTTTGGAAATTAAGAATAGAAAATAAAGGTAAAATTTTCTAAAACTTTATTTTCTTAATAGTAAATGATATAAAGAAAATTATAAAATAGAAATGAATATTTTTGAAGTTTTTTATGGATTTTTCTTATTTGTATTTAGGATTTTAGAGCTTTTATTTTTTATAACTTTTCTTTTCTATTTTTAGGAATTTTTATTAGTGGAGTTGCTGAATAATATAATAAACAGAATATATTTTGGGGGATTTTTCAAAACCTTTTTATTTGTTTGGTATTTTCTAAGTCAAACGTGGGCTTTTTATGCTATTTTTTTTTATAAAATAAGAAAAAAGTTTTAAAATTAAAATCCAAAAATATAACATGAATCTGTATACTATCATGTACCTAGTCATATTTTTTAAGATTGTTTTGGGGCACTAGAATTATTTATAAAAGTATGTACAATGAACTAGCCGGGGAATATTAGCAATTAAAAATAAAGTGAAGATGTTTTTGCAAAAACCTAAAATAATATAAGAGGAAAGTTTTAATAGTAAAACGAAATACAAAAATGTGAAAGGGGACTTAATGCTAAATTTTACCTCGCGTGGGACAATACGTGAGGTGACACGATCGGGACCAAAGTATAAATAACAACAACTATAGGGATCCTCTTGCAAATATCACAAAAGTTCTGCACTACATAAAATCATTACATGACTAAAAAATAAAGTGATAAAAGGAGGGGAGATATGCAAAATACCCCTCCATGTGCGCAGATGAATGGTTGGATGATGCTTACTTTCCACGCATCATGTTGACGTTTTACAATACCGGTTCTTCACGAGTGGCTTGGATTAGTTCACCCAAGCGAGATCGACGACCGAGGTAGTTTGATCTGATAGTAGCTTCAACACCTGGAGCAGCTGGAGGATCTGATGGCCAGTAGAGTTGTTGGAAGAACTCGCCAAGAACTCGTTGGTGGTGAGCTTCAACCTGCTCTCCTCAACTCTGTCAACCACCTGGGAAGCTCGACTAAGGGGCAAAATGTAGATGGGGCTCCTTCGTTTTAGATAGCCGTGTTAGAGTAACTCTTGGAGCACCGATGAAGTCGAACGAGCTCGGGGAAAATGGGGACTCGAAGTGCCTTCGACGGACTCAAAATTGACCCAGATGGGACCTCAAGCTCCATAACCTGCAAATAGAGAACAGTAGACCAAAAAAGGGCGTTGGGACTTTTTTGGTAGGGAATGGACGTGGGGCGAGGTGTGGCGATGAGGTCTTAGGTGAGCGATGAAGGAGGACCTATGATTTCCAGATTTGTGGACGTTCTGGGTGAATGGAAGGGTCTGGGCCATGGAGCATCGGAAGGGGAAGGAAGTGAGGTTGCTGGTGAGGTTTGAAACAAGGCGATTCATAGTGGAGGCTTCACTAGAGGTAGCCTCCAACGAACTACAAATGAATGATTTTACGTTAAAACACATAATGAAAGACTAAACCAAATGCATAAAATGAAGGCTAAGCCTAAAACTAATCTAAAAACCGAAGAAAAATATCTCGAGCGGTGTTAAGCTGCGAGATGGATCTCATGACGGCGAAGGGAGACCGAAGATGGTGGAACTCACCTCTATGCTCAACCTCTGCTCAAAATATTGGAGGGTAAGCTTGATGTCACCATGCTCAATCCCGAGCACATGAAATGGGTGGGTGGGGGGAATCGGGTGGAAAATGGTTCCAAAATTCAAAGAACGATGGAGTTACAGCTTTGTACAAGTGATGGAGCAGCTGGGAAGACCGATGCGCACAACTCAAATCATTAAATATCATATTATTTACATAATAAATGAAATTAATAAAGAAAGCTATTCTTTTACAAATTAGTGATATTTACACTCATTAGATAGGGGTTTTAAGGCCAAAATGATAGAATAAAGGTGATGAAATGGAGATTCATCACCTCCCAAAACTTGCCTTTGTTAGTCCCTAACAAACACTTACGCAATAAGTATAAAAAACTACAGAAGAAAAGAAAAAGAAAGAATAAATGGAATTGATTTCGATTATTAAACTTGTCATCAAAAAATTAAAGTTGAGCTCATGTTAGACCTTGATGTGAAAATGTATGTGGAACCTAGCTGGGAACCAAATTTAAAACACAACAACCTTCGAGAGTCACAGAACTCGGTTCAAACCATCTCAATAGCTAGTTCAGAACTAGCCTACATCATACGCAAACACTTATGACTATAAAGCTGACTTGTAAAGTGTGAGTGATAGTGTCTCTCCGCAAATGAAATGACAAAGAATCCGACTTCTCCGGAATGACAACCCAATGACTCCCTAATCCAGCACTTTGTCCTCGAGGAGCGGGGTATTCCCTTCTAAGTTCAAGTAGCATCCAACGCGAGGGGGATGTGAAGAAAAGAACGGACAATAGCCAATGTAGCTACCTATCGTGGGATGCATGACCAGTGTAGTCAAGTCATCCCACTACAGGGCCACACGATATAACTTTGATGCTCAAGCTTGCTTATTGACTATACAACATATGTATATACTTCGACAAGCATTTTAATTTAATTTCAGGCCTGTACATTTTTTTGGATTTTTTTATTCAACATAATATTTACAATAGGATTTACATGAGGAGTTTTTCATCTTGAGCCAGACGACGATCCATCTTTTGAAGCTTTATTGTAAGCCATACTTTCCTGTCATATGAGTGGACCCGGTTGCGGTGCACTTCCCTCCCTAGACGTGGACGAATGTTCCACTCGTGTGCATCTTAGACCGTCAAATCCAATTCCGTCACCATTACAACTGAGTTGAGCCAAGTGTAAGGTGCAAGTGTCCGAGTTAGGTTACGACCGACAAGAGTCATGCCTGCATCTCGAGGAGTTCTAGTTAGTAAGTTGAGGTGACTTGAACCCAACCCTGAGTCTCAAAGAATTAAGTCCCAATGGACCTAAAGTACCTTAAACCTATTTCCCGTAAGGTTCCAGTGCAGTTAGGTGCAGCAAGGTCCAACCAAGCTCCAATCTTCGACTTTATTGGACTAGTCCAATCATCAAGCTCAAACAGAAAGAATATGAATGCAAGTGATATGTAAAATGCAGAAAGAATGTGCAATTTTCAATGAATTTGAAAATAAAAAGAATTTTGGCACAAAAATAAAATATGTACAGTTATTTACACGGGAATGCTTCTTTTTATTTACTTACAAGACTTAAGAATTTAAAGAATTTATAGGTTTTAACAAGTTATTTTTATTTAGGTACATACATACAATTAATAAAGAATTTTATTTATATTTATTTATTTTCATGTAGTGATGTATTTATTTCTCAAATTTATTTGCAAACAATTTTTAAAATATTGTACAAAATAATTTTTGCAAATATTTACAACCATTTGAAAGCCATTTTGCAATGATTTTTCAAACCCAATACATAGATTTTAGAATATTTTTCACAACCATTTTCAAAACCATTTGCAAATAGGTTTTAAAAATATTTTATTTCACACAAAGAAAGGAATTTTTGCAAATCAAAACATTTTTAGAAAGGTTGAAAATATTTCACAAAAGTTTTCCAAACGGATAACACATTTTTCCAATCATTTTGTAAAAATATTTTTTACCTGATTTATTAATCAGTATATAAAAAAGATTTTCGGCGAATAAAAATGCCATTTGTTAATAAATGTATGAATATAAAATGTTTTTGGTATTTTTAGTTTTGTAAAAGTTTTTTGTGATTTTTGAAAGTAGAAGGTTTTGGCTAAGAAAATAGATACATATATTTACATGGGGATGCATCTTTTATATACAAGGTTTTTGGTTTTTTAAGGATTTACAAGGTATAATTGATCAGTTTTATAGACATATATATAAAGATTTTTTAATATGGTTTGTATACTCCTTAAATTTAATTGAAAATCATTTTTCACAGTTTTGAAAATTGTTGTCCAACATAATTTTTACAAGAAATGTTTACAAACATTAACACACATTTGGCAATCATTTTTCAAAGGTTTTTCAAACAATATAGACAGATTTTTCAAACAGTTTTGCAAGTTTTTTTTTCAAACCATTTGTAAATCATTTCAAACATTTTTATTTCACACAAAGAAAATAAAATTTTGCAAGCAAAATATTTTGACAAAGGTTGAACACATCTTACAAAATATTTTTCAAAGATTTTTCAAAAGATTTTTCAAAAAGGGTTTCAAACTATTTTTCAAACATTTTGCAAAAGTATTTTTCCTGATTTATTAACCAGTATGTACAACGAGCGTTTAAGGAGCTATAGGTATTTTTTATCTAGAAGGTTGTAATGAATTCAACAGTATTTTAAGCCATGCGTATTATTTAAAGTACAAAGTTACGAGTTATGGTTTAAAGTATATACATAGTATATATGACCCCCCTATACTTAGCTTGTGCTATGTCATCATATATCAAAGAGAAAAAAAGAAAACATAACTTGACTCCGTATAGAAAAGTCTAAAGAAGAAAGGAACGAGGTCATTGATCAATCTCAGGTTCATCACTCTAAAATTGATTAATTAAGATCAAATCCATAAAAATAATTTGCATTTCTTTATTAATTCTGCATAATTAGCATTCATGCATTTTTTGATAAAAATTGCATTTTATCACTTATTGTAGCACATAATAAGAAGCCAAAAATCTCAACCAATTAGACTTGTAAATAGCCTAGCTTCTCCGATCTTTAACTCATTCATGCTCAATACAATTGACCCAAAACCACCTCCACTATGTACATATCACTAACAAGAATAAACTAAAAATACAAAAAATTCACTAACCTAAATAAGTGGACCAAAAACCCAAACCCTAGTTATAGGATTTCCGGACTAAAACCTTGATATCTTCCTCATCCAGTATCTGTTTTGATCCTACTAACGTTTGAACTAATGTACATTCAATTACTTTCAAAAAAATACCAAGTTCAAGTGAATCAGAGCTCATATGTAAAAGATGGGTTTTGGGCCTCTTTTGTACATGATGTATTTTAGTGGTTTTTAACCTATTATTTTATGTACATAATTAACCTATTTTATTTTATTTCATTTTCATTTGTATTCTTTGATGAAAGTTTTAATAAAACGTGTAAAATCCAAATCCAACTGAGCTTAAAATCAAAGAAACTAACTGAGTCAGAGTCTTCACTAACTGTCTGTAAAAAAATTATTTCTTCTCATGTTTTATTTTATTCTTCTTCTTATCTCTTAATAAAAAAAATCCAAATAATAATGTGTAAATATTTATCTTTGATTTTATCATATTTTTCCGGATTTTTATTTAGTTTAAAATGTCCAAAAATTACAAAACCTAAAAATCAAGGTATTCTATATACATGGGTAACGAGTCGCTAAATACGATTTTTAATTTACGTTCGTTGTGGTACGTGTACTTAGCGAATCAGTCAGAATCGAGAGAAGATCTCCTTGAAGAGTGTCTCGGCTTTAATTTATATCCCGAGCAAGTCCGGGGTCGAACATAAGTAGACAAAGGAATAACTTTGGGATTAATTCAAAAATTAAAATGTAGATTTCCAATGTGGTTTTTTTTAGATTTTTTTATGCAAAAACAAATGTCAATGCAAAATGCAGATGAATTAAGTTACTAAGAAATCACACAACCTAGCCAAATTAATTTTTATGTCAAATCAATTCAATTTAGCCAAATTATATTTTTCCAGTAAACTTAATCCAATAATGAATGCAACACATATTTTTTTAGAATTTTATGGAGTAAGATGCAATAATTAAAAATGCACACTTTTTATGGATTTTTTTGCATTTTTTGACACAAACAGTAAGCAAAAATCATGAAAAATGTACTAGAATGAACACATGAAGCAAGAAAGTTATTGTAATATTTTTGAAATTTTTTGACAAATATGATTTTTTATGAATTTTTTAGTGAAAACAGAGTGAGAATGAGTAATTAATTTCTAATAAATCTATAATAGCATATTAGGTAGTGTGTGAATTATCTCATATAGGTATTTTCATATGGCATCCAAGAGACATGAAATTTTGTGAAAAGAATATATGTGGATTTAATTAAAAATTATTTACTAAAAATACTCCACAATTTATTACAAACACATGACAATTCCAATTGCGAAATTTGTACAGTAATTAGATCATACATTAGCGCATCATTCCTGATTTTTTAAGAATTTTTGGAAAAACCGTGAGTTAGATATGAAGTTAAGAGCTCAAATTGGGTAAAATATGCAGAATTTCACTTAAACAATTTTAGTTAATTCACCATAACTCATAAAAATACAAATAAATATGAAAATGGTAGACAATTATTTCTCAACATCATACTATTTTTCATTGAATAAAATGATGCGACATTGGTGTCCAAATTAATCTATAATGATAGGGGAATCTATACAATTTCAGGAAAGAAAACTCCTGAGCAAACTATATACGTGGACTATTTTGTGATTACAGAAACATGAAATAGCAAGGAAATAAAACGATGGTGTAATGAAAGTAACAAGGAAATAAAATGTGAGATAAATAAAATAACAAGGAAGATGAGAGGAAATACTTACCTGAGGTTCGTCGGATTTGCGGAGCAGCAACGGTGGACTCCTGCCGTCGCCTCGATTCGATTGGCGAAATGAAAATTGGAGAAGCTATGCGAGCTCGATGGGGAACTCATGACGCGGAGCGGAGCTCCGCGGATCTCTCCTGAAGGAGGTCGTCGCTTGAGGAAGAAGCTTCACCGCTGTCACCAATAAAACACTCCAAGCTCTCTCTCCTTTTTCTATTAGAATGGCGGATAGGGAAAAAATGAGGATGTACAAATGAATATAAAGATAAGAGAAAGGGATGTTAGAATGGTGGTGGTGTTGAATGGGAAGTTGTATTATTGGTGGAGTTGAATGGGAGGTTGGTGGATGAATATAGAGTAGAATGAGAGTTATTAAAAATGGTGGAGTTGAATGGAAGGTTGAAAGAAGACTTGGAGGTTAATGGAGGAAAATGGAAGTAATTGTAGAGAATGTGAATTTAAATAAAATACAATAATAATAGGCTACGTTGAATACAACAAAAATATAAAGAAGGAAAAATAGTGGAGAATTTACAAAGGAATACATACAACATGTATAGTTTTTTGTTTGCTTTTCTAATATATATTTTTTGTCTTTTTAATAAGATATATTTACAACAAAAAAATACAATAATATACTATAATCAAAATACAACACAACTATAATTTTTTTTGTATTTTTAGTAATTAGGAAAGATAAAAAACTGAAGAAAGAATGAATATATACATAATATACAATGTACATCTAGGTCGCAAAATCTAACTTTTGCAAATGAGGTCCTATTTTAATGAAACCACTTCTACTGGATAGATAATTTTCTAACTTGAACTTTAAAAGTGAGTTTGATAAATTCAAAGTTCATACTGAGCGGGAATTTGGCTTGAAAGATGGTCTTTACGATTTTTCCCTTTGGGATCTAGGAGCATTTATTTGAGCTAAAATTTGTTTTATATTTTTGTATTTTTATATACATTGTTATGAACAATTTAGAGAAAGAGTTAGTCAAAAATGAGTTGAAATGAAATTATTAAAAATACATGAAGTTTTGGGCTATTTACAGGTGAGAAATTCCTTCGATTTTGTGGTTTTTTATTGCTAATTTATCTTGTGCAATCTAATATACAATAATTACTATGTTTTATTTACAAGAGTTATTTTGTTAATTTAATTAATTTATGTACATTTATTAGAGATTTTACATAGGGATTTTGCTAAGATCAATATATTGAGATAACAAATCGCGGATTCCTCACCCCCTATACCTAAACTTTGCTAGTCCTCGAGCAAATAAAGAATGAATAAGTTGGATTAACCCCTGACTGTGCATGTGAATACAAGAATTGATCCATTTAAGAACTCTCGATTTTAGTGATCCTAAAATTCTAAGCTGAAGCAAGCTCTAGTCACATGGTATCCAATTTCCCTAATCATCGGACTCTCTCTGTATACATATATAGTAGGGATATGACATTAAGTGTTGATTGCAGTTACAAGAGTAGAATCACAATGTCATCCAAGGTTCCAGTCCAAGAGACTCTCCTAAGAATCTGACCCTCAACATTAGGGAATAAACCATTTCTTGCATCCAATTCACCATCTCTTTAGTTGTCACACTTGAAAGTGTAGATGGAAGGCCAGCTGATGGAGGGCATAGGATTGTGTCATTTCTTCTCTCCCTCTCATTGGAATAAGGATTCTCTCAAGTGCCTTATTACGCAACACATATTTTTAGTGTTGATTAGTGCGTCCGTCAAGAGAAGTTGGAGCCGTATGCACTTGTTATCCTGGGAGTACACCAGGGTGTGTTTTTTTAGTATCTATTATACCTTCTACATCCAGACTTGTAGAATTTACGATGCGGAGCCCTTTTTTGGTGCAAGCCCGACTCCTGGTCCTAATAACGATGGTCCAAGTGGACACTTTGAAATGGTTGGCAGCTCTCACCTTTGGTGGAAGCTATTTTGATAATTGACTTTGTGGAATGAGAGTTTTTCTTTGACATTTCATTGCTTTGCAGTATTTTTGGCTAGCTCCACTGCTTTTACCAAGAGTTGGCGCACACTGATCAACATTTTTTTATTTTATAACACCCTGGCACATAGGTAAATGTCAACAGATAGTACAAGAACCATGTTCTGATACTGGCTAAGGATGCTGACACTCAGGTTTCATGAAGCCTTCATTGATTTTATCCCATCCTCGAGCATTATCAAATTAAGTCCAAACTCAAATCCCTCATCCCAGTTCCTCAAGTGAAATTTCAACCCATCTCATCATAACTGCAGTCGTGTATGTGAGGTGTTGATCATATTCTTAAGGTGGAGAGTAAGCATGCAATATAGGACACAAATCTTTGAAACTAGGGAATTGTGAATAATTAAGTCAAGAACTATAATGACTAAGGTAGGTTAACTCAAAATCTCAAGACCTCATAAACCAAGTGTTCTTGGACATCACTAGTCTTGTGTGAAAGTGAATTGTGTCAGGGATTAAACCAACTTATTAGTTAGTTTTTTTGTGATTTTTTTAGAGTTTTTTGTGATTTTTTTTAAAGAAGAAAGTTATTTTTGTTAGAAAAAGTTTGTTTTTTTTCAAAAGTTTTTTTTGAAAAAGATTGGTAGATAAGAAAGGACTTTTTATTTTTTGAAAAAGTTTTTTTAAGCAAATAAGGAAAAATAGTTTTTTTTGAAAAGTTTTTTTAAAGAGAGTTTTTAAAAAAAACAAAGGAAAAGAAGAAAGTTTTTTTAGAAAAAGTTTTGCTTCTTTTTTTTCAAAAGTTTTTTTGTTACCTGCCCCATAATTATTGTATAAGATATACAAAAATACATGAAAGTACGAGCTATGGGTAATGTATATATGTAATATATACAAGCCCCCTATACTTAGCAAGTGCTATGTCCTCAGAGCACATAAGTGAGAAAAAGACATAGCTCGTGCTAAGCGTAGGATGGCTAAAAAATATAGAAGTCGATCCGCCCACCCTATACTCAGCCTCTGGTCAGCCTAAGTGTAAAAAATAGCAAAAATGGGGCGGATGAGGTCAAGAGGAGAAATGGATGAGTGCATACACATGGTGGGCATCGGTTCCCCTTATACTTAGGCTCTGGTCAGCCTAAGTATAGGACATGAGTAAGTGCGAGAACCGATGTGATCTGGAGAATATACAAGAATGGAGACTATGTACAAGAGTGATTGGATCTTCAAAGCTGTTGAATCTCGATGTTGCATCTTCATGAAGGGTAATATGATGTATCTGCTCTGTGCTTACTCTGCATGAAGTTGATGACCTCGACTTGGACTACCTGCTCTTTTGAATCTACAAAATTCTTCAACAATTGTCCATTTACCACATGAGATTGTACACCATCTGTGAGATCAACTATCTCTACACTTCCATTCTCGTGCACTTTCATAACAACAAAGGGACACGTCCATTTATATTTAAGCTTCCCATGGAACATCTTCAACCTCGCATTGAACAACCATACCTTTTGTCCAAGGACAAAGTCTTTTCACCTAATGTGTTGATCATGCCATCTTTTTACTTTGTCCTTATAAATCAAACTGTTGTCATATGCCCTGTTTTGGATTTCCACGAGCTCGTTCAAGTTCAAGTCTCGACAAAGCTTCCCTAGGTGACAACTCCAATTAATCTTCTTAGTTGCCTATTCGGATTTATGAATCAATTCTGTGGGCAAATGGCATGGCTTGCCATAGATCATTCTAAATGGTGAAGTACCCAATGGTGTCTTGTAGGCTGTCCTATAGGACCACATAACTTGGTCAAGGAGCTGAGACCAGTTCTTTCTATCAGGAAGAACCAATTTCTACAAAATACTCTTCACCTCTCTGTTCGAAACCTCTACCATGTCGTTGGACTGTGGGTGGTAAGGACTAGTAACTCTATGCTCAAATCCATAGTCCTTATCTAAATATCTCATATCTCTGTTCACAAAGTGGCTACCCCCATCAGATATCAGAACTTTTGGCACCCCGAACCTAGCAATAATATGATCTCTCACAAACTTATAGACAATCTTGTTGTCTGCGGTTCAGGTTGGGATAGCCTCCACCCACCTGGATAAATAATCAACCGCCAACAATATGTACTCATGTCCTTGGCTGTTGGGAAAGGGACCATAAAATCTATGCCCCATGCATCAAAAACATCACAAATAAGCATTGGTTCCATGAGAATCTCATCTCTCTGTCCAACTGTCCCTCCCATCCTTTGACAGATAGGGCACAAACGTACAAAATCAATAGCAACTCTAAATAAGTTCGGCCAATACAATCCACATTGAAGTACTTTGTGAGCGGTTCTCTTTCTCGAATGGTGTCCTCCAGCCTCAAGTGAATGACAATATTCGAGGACACTCTGGTATTCCTCCTGAGGAATACACCTTCTCCAAAGACAATCCGGTCCTTCAAAAAAATGAAAGGATCGTCCCAGTGGTATCTCCTCAAATCCGACGTCAGACGATCAATGCTGCTCCTAGTCCAACCATGAGGAACCTGCTTGGAGACAAGATAGTTCACCATGTGGGCATACAATGGGAGTGAGAACATTCTTCACACGAGGTTTATCGTTTATCTCCAAATCAAATTCTTGGAGGAGTAAAATCCACCTAAGAAGACATGCCTTCACATCCTTATTTTCCAGTATACCGAATGGATGTGTGATATGTGTAAATTGTCACCTTAGAGCCCATAATATATGATCTGAACTTCTCGAGGGCCCATACTACTGCGAGCATTACCTTTTCAGTCATTGTATAATTCTTCTGTGTAGGATCTAATACTTTGCTCGTGTAATGGATTGCAAACAGGATCCCCTCTCGCCGTTGTCCTAACACATCTCCTATAGCAAAATCTGAGGCATAAATCATGATCTCAAAGGGGAGAGACCAGTCAGGAGCTTGTAGGATAGGCGAGGCACAAATCTTCCTCTTCAAAAGCTTAAAGGCCTCCAGACACCTGTGATCTACAATGAACTTTGTTTCTTTCCCTAAGGGCTCAGTTAGTGAGTGGGCAATGTTTGAAAAATCATGAATGAATTTCCTATAGAATCTAACATGCCCTAAGAATGACCGCACTGACTTAACGTTGGTAGGTGGATCGAGTTTCTTGATCACCTCCACCTTGGAAGGGTCAACTTCCATTCCCCTTTTGGAGATGACATGCCCCAACACGATATCCTCTGTCACGATAAAGTGACTCTTCTCGCAGGAGAGTACCAGATTCACCTCTCTACACCTCATGAGGACTCGGTCCAAGTGCGCTAAACATGTATCAAAAGAATCACCATGGATCGAAAAGTCATCCGTGAATACTTCCAGGAAATCTCCCACCATCTCGACAAATATGGTTGTCATGCACCATTGGAATGTGCCCGGGGAATTGCAGAGCCCGAATGGCATGCGCCTGAAAGCATAAGTGCCGAATGGACATGTGAATGTGGTGTTTTCCTGGTCCTCAGGGGCTATGGCCACCTGGTTGTAGCGTGAGTACCCGTCAAGAAAACATAAGAACTCTTTCCCTACGAGTCTCTCCAATATCGTATTAATAAAAGGCAAGGAAAGTGATCTTTCTTGGTCGCAACATTCAGGTGCCTGTAGTCAACACAGACACGCCACGACGTAGGTACTCGTGTCGCGATCTCTACCCCCTCCTCGTTGATGACCATCTGAATTCCTGACTTCTTTGGGACAACATGAAGTGGGGCCACCCACTTGGAGTCAGAAATGGCGTATATGAACCCTGCCTTGCACCATTTATCAATTTCTTTCTTCACTACTTCCGGTAGATTGGGGTTAAGTCTTCCTTGGAACTCACGGGAAGGTCTCACATTATCCTCAATAAAAATGTGGTGCGAGCAGAGAGCGGGGTTGATGCCCACAAGATCCGACACTGTCCAGCCTATTGCTTTGCGGTTCTTCTCTAAAACTTCTAACAACCTAGACTCCTGTTCTAAAGTCAAGTCTGAGCTAATGATGATAGGGTATCTCTCTTTGGGTCCCGCAAGAAAGGCGTACTTGAATATAGGAGGTAGTGATTTCAGTTCTGGCAATGAGGTATCATCAATCAAATCTAGCTGAACTGAATTTGAATCTGGTTCCATACTGCATGAAGGTGTGCTAAGCAGAGTAACACTCGCCACCAAATCAGAAGTAAGGGGAGTCAGATGATAAGGGTAGTCAGTGACGCTAGGGAAACAGAAGCTGAGGTAGTTCGGCCAAAGCTGCGTCCGACTCATCCTCTATGTCCCATGATAGTTCCGAAGGGGATGGAACTGACAGATCCGGGTGGATCTCTACGTCATCCTGAGAATAGGTCGATGCATCTCTCATAAGATCATACAACACCTGGTAAACTGCATCATCCACTACGCCCTTTCCATATGAAAGGGACTCGCTCTGTCCTGAAGGAATCTATCCCCACTGAAGATGAGTACTCTGTGCTACTCTCTGAATCAAGCCGCTGACACTTGGTTTGCTTCATCTCAAGGTTCACTTCTCCGCCTGGAGAATTGAATTTCATCATTCCCGTACCATAATCGAAATCTATGCCTATGGTCCTAAGGAAGGGTCACCCGAGAATAATTTGAGATTCTCTCCAATGATTGGGGGTCTCCATGTCCAAGACTGTGAAGTCAACTTGACAGTTCTGTCCCTCAATCGAGATAACAATGTTCTTCACTTCTCCCTTAGGTCTCTTCACTGAACGATCTGCAAATTGGTGTAAAACTCTAGATTTGCAAAGTGGTCCCAACTCCAATTTCTGATATAATGCTAAGGGAAGTAAGTTGATTGAAGAACTGTTATCTAAGAGTGTGTGTGCAAATGCAATGTCGTCAATACGACTCTCCACACAGTGAGCACCCATGTCTCTCTTTTTCCTTGGCAAAGTTTGATTCTTGAGACAATAGGTTGTGGCTACTGATAAGATATGCGTCTTTATATTTCGGTTATCTTTCTTCCTGCTAACCCTTGTAGGTGTGCATCTCACCTTAAGGTATTTTTGGAATGCAGGAAGGTTGGCCAAATATTTATTAAATGGCACCTTTACAGTGATGTCCTCTTTACAAAACCGTGCCATATCGGGGTCATCTTTCTGAATCTTTTTGATGAGCTTTCCTGCCGTAAGAGCACGTGGGAAAGGGATTGACGCTAGGGAAACAGAAGATGAAGAGTATGAATCATGAACTGAAAGATCATTCTTTGCATCAACGGAAACAGAGTTATTCATACAAGAATCTTTTTTATGCAACATGTGATCGAAATAAATTCTATCTACTATAGGATTTGGAATAGCAACTGGAGTGGTATTCGCCACAACTAGAGATGCAAGGTCCTCCGTAGAAATCCTCGAATCGTGCTGATGGGGCTCCGGAATATGCTGCGTCTCCTCCTCGTCCTTTGAAGACTCCTCAGGTAGAGCTCCAGAGATGCCCCTCCTCGTATCCCTAGCCCGGTCAGGTACGGTCATGGTCCTTCCGCTCCTGAGTGACATGTAGTTAGCCTCGTCACACGAAAGAATCTCATGTTTAGATCTAGGAGATGTTGAATAGTATACCTGAACAAAGTGCTGCTGAGAACTAGATCAGTTCAGACTATTGGGGTTAGCCTGAACTTGGGCTGGGATAGAGGTAGAGGGTGCAGTCTGCTCATCTCGCCATCTGGACAGGCGGTTGAGATCCATCCGTAAGTCATGAATTCCATTTCTGTAGTAACGGAGCTCGTCGAGTATCTACTGTTGTATAACCATGGGACTAGACGATGAAGGAAGTGGATAAGTATGGGAAGAAGAATGGGAAGACTGACCCTGCTCGCCATGGTACTGCTTCTGCTACTGCAGCTGGGGTTGCGGGCCCTGCTGGCCTGCATGTTAATGGCCCTATCGGCCATACTACTGGTATTGTTGCTGCTACTGGGTGGCTGGAACTTAGGGCTCTGTTGTGAAGGAGGTTGTGTGGAGGTGAATGCGGTGTTGTGAAAGGTCGTCGGATGCTGATAGGTTTGTCGGTCTCCCGTACTTCCCTGCCTGGCAGGTCTTGAGTATACCATACTCCATTCACCTCCCAAACCGGTGGAGGCTCCTCCTGAACTGTCCCTGCTAATAAAGGTGGTTGCCGGAAAGAATGGGTGTAGGATTGGTCCTACTCCCCCGGCTGGGGTTGCCCTGACACCAACTGCTCTTGAATATGGTGAGCTCGATATACGGAAGCAAAGGGTGCAGTCACGACAGGTATCTTTATCTTAAATACCCTATCAGACAACTCTTCCATTTGTTTTGGAATCTTGGATATGCTCCGGTCCAATTCATCAATTCTCCTGTCAATCCTCTCGACTATAGTAAGCTTGTCAGCAAGGAGTCCCATGCTAGGGATCACGTTCTGAGAGAGATCGACTACAACTGATTTTCCCCCTCTAGATGATAGTGAACTGGGGGATGGTGTATAGGCCCTGCTGGCCATCTGTGAGCGGCTAGTTTCAGTCATCTGCTCGAATACCATCCAGACGGTATCCGCTCCTCGTAATGTATAGCTGCCTCTACAGGCAGCGCTCACTAAACCCTGCATCTCAGGGTTATGACCAGGGAAGAACGACTGGACCAAGATATTGTCATCTAGTTCATGACAGGGACACTTCTGCAGGATGTCCTTGAATTTTCCAATGCATCACAAAAGGCATCATGGGGTTATTGGGAAAAACTGGTAATTCTCATCCTCATCATGTTAGTTCTACTTAACGGGTAGAACTTCTTCAGAAATAGATCCTTGAACTGGGCATAAGCAGTTACTGTAACTCCCAAGTTCTTTACCCAGTAGTCGGCTTTTCCACCTAAGGCAAATGGACGGGCTTTGAGCCTAATATAATCCTGGCTAACATTATTATGTTTGAGGTTAGAACAGATGAGCTCAAAGTCCCTTAGGAATTCATATGGTTCCTCAGAAGCATTCCCATCAAAGTGTGGCAACAGGTTCAGAGAATGCGGCTTCAACTCAAAATCAACAGTAGGTTCGACCGGACTCGAGTAGTTCTGAATTTGATATTGTCCGGGGTTGTATGTCGCATCCATTGGTGGTTGACCCCAACATTGAGATGTCCTAACTGTGCTCTGAGAAGTGCATGTTGCTTCTCAGATGCAATTAATCTGGCAAGTACCATTCTCATTGGGTCTTCATGATTCTCTTCTTCCGCGTCTCTCTTCTTTGGAGGCATTTTACTTGAATCTTCTTTATGGCATAAATCAGCAATGTGTTCTTGATTAGAAGAGGATTTATGAAATAGGATATTCTCTCCGAGGAGAAGGTCTTCCTCGGTGAGGTGGGAAGAGAGAAATGGAATGGTTTGAGAGTAACCATCTCGAGAGTGGGTGATCCTAGACCCAAGAGGGTCATGAGTCCAGATTGGTCCAGGTTGCGCATGGACATGTGAAGACATACTTCTTAGAGGGTTCAACGAGAGATTCACGAAGTCTGAATAAATATCCCCCCAATCAGTCATCTTCAATGTCAAAAGAACCGATTTGAACACAATATTCAAGGAGGCGCTAGTTCTATGGTGCACGTAAATGTGCAGAGTAAACTCACACAATGCAAATACAATTCAAACCCTCATTTTCACCAACTCAACACGTGATGGCCGTAAAAGTTCGATAGAATTATCTTGTCAATTTTAGTTGGTGATAAATACAATCTTGGAAAGATTAACGAGCTGTTAGGTGCCAATATTTTCCTACAGACTATCCTAGTTCTTATGACTAGTTTAGCCTACTTTCAGCCAGTATAGGAGTAAGTACAGGCCGGAGCCCGTTCCATGAGGACTAAAGCACCCTCTAAACCTCCCACTCTGCTAAGGAAGTCTGCACCGTATAAATACGGCTACCCGTATTCCTCACTGAAAAGTATATAATCGCCTAAAAATAAAGAACCAGTAGTAAGTAAGAAATCCTGGCTTGGCTCTATCCTAGGGTTGTCTCTCTCTCTCACTTGCAAGTAAAACAAACAATGAGGGCTTTATGCACCCGAGAACATGGGTTCTTTTTATTTCAATTATTTAATCGACCTGCTCAATTCAGTCCCAATTTTTGAGTTAGGTTATCACTTAAAATTTATATGAACAAACAAGCACGTCTACCGTTCAGTCCCAATTTCCTTTTGACATTAAGATGTAAAAAAGGAGGGGAATCGGAAATCAGAATGCAAACGAGAAACTATGATGCATGCTCAGAAGAATGTATACTTATAGTGAATCCTAGCACTCTCCATGCGTTATGCAAAACTGAATTTGTAAATATTACACTAAATGCATGCTGATCGAAAAAACCACACCTAAATAATATACTATTAGAGAGGAAGAATTGACTTAATTTTGGGCTAAGTAGTACGTGTCTATATGCGTCTCATTATGAATCTTATAAGATATGTGAATCTTCTACGATATGTATGACCCAAATTACGATGGGCACAAACAAATTTGAATCTAAACTATCGTGTGCCTAATCCTTAATTTCGCCACTCAAGTCGAGCCCCACCGTCACCAGAGAGTGAAAACAGGTCTTGGCACAGCACAAATAATGTCCAAGTCTTTTTTATACACGCGAGCTCCCAAACAAGAGCCGTTGTAAATGAGGAAACTACCTAAATAATTACAACACAATAATTACAGGAATTTACAAAATATTCTCTCGAAAATAAATTAGCAGTTCCTTGATCTTCAGCAGTCGGCGTGCGTCGCGTCCGTTGACCTCCGATGCACTCCAAGTCCACCGGGCCCTCGCAAGGAAAATAAAATTTATATTAGAGAGATAAAGACAAAATATATACAAAAATATGTAAAAAATGATAGAAAATGGATTAATTAAAAAGTGACTCGGGGGTCATACTACCCTAGTAAATGAAAATCGAAAAACAAATTTTTAAAATAATCCCTAAGCCATTTTCCTCCCCGGCAATGGTGCCATCTGACGAGTCGCTAAATACGGCAATTAGTTCGTGTTCGTTGGGGCACGTGTACTTAGCGGTTCAGTCAGAACCGAGAGAAGATCTCCGTGAAGAGTGGCTCGATTTTAATTTATATCCCGGGCAAGTTCAGGGTCGAACACAGGTAGACAAAGGAACAACTTGAGGTTATAATTCAAAAATTAAGATCTAGATTTCTAGTGCGTATTTTTTTATATTTTTTTAATGCAAAATGCAAATGTGGCTGAATTAATACACTAAGAAAGTATACAACATTTCCAAATTAATTTGAATGAAAAATACATCCAATTTAGCCAAGTTATATTTTCCTACAATGCTAATCCAATGATGAATGCAAGACACTTTTTTTGGAATTTTATGCTTTAAAATGCAACAATTAAAACTGCACATTTTTTATGAGTTTTTTTCACAATTTTTCACACGAACAGTAAGCAAAAATTATGAAAATTTTATTGGAACATAAACATGTGAAATGAGACTACAATAATTTTTTTGGAATTTTTTAACAAAATATGATTTTTTTATGAATTTTTTATAGTGACAGTGAGTAATTAATTCCTAATAAATCCACGTTATCAAATTAGCCAGAGAGCGAATTATCTCATATAGATATTTTGATGATCAAATCAGGAGAGTTGAAATTTTACGAAAAGGATGTATGTGGATTTAATTAAAATCAAATACGAGAATCACTCTATGATTTATTTCAGAAACAAGACAACTCCACTTTCGATGAATTTGGATAGTATTTCAATCACATATCAAGGCATCATGTCTAATTTTTGTGGAATTTTTAGAGTAACTATGTGTCAGATATGAATTTAAGAGTCCATATTGGGTAAAATATGTAATATTTCAGTTACACATTTTTAATTAATTACCAAAAGACCATAAAAATATAAATAAATATCCATGTGGTAGAAAACTAGTTGATCAACATCAAAACATTTTTCATTTAATAAAAGGATGCTAGAAAGATGTTCAAATTAAAATATGAATACATGGTTGTCTATGCAATGATGAAATTAAACTGAACAACACAATCTGTGCACGGGGGTACTTTTCTAATTACATAAACTATGCGGATAAACTTGAAATTTTCACGAAATAAATTAAAAAATTCACAAAAGAACTTTCTTCTTCATGGCTGGTCATGATGGGGGAGGAACTGGGGTCGGCAGCGATGCTTTGGCAGGGGAGGGCGGCGCACGACCGCGTACAATGGCGGAGGCGTTGGGAGGTGCGACTGGTGGTGGACGGCGCCTCTGCACATGGTTGTAGCGCAGATCGACGGAGGGGGCCGTAGGTGGCTGGAAGGCATGGCCGCTGGGGGCGATGGCTTTGCCGTGCATAGACGGCTGTGCGTGGGGCGTCGTCTCCCGAGCGTTAGGAGCGCGAGGGCTGAGGGTACCGCCGCTGGCGGCGACGCTGACACAGGCCAGCAGTGGTTTTGGGCGGAGATGGGCGGCGGTGATGGGTGCTCCCACCGCTGCTGCTTCTGGTTGTTTTTTTGTTTTCTTAATTAATTTTATTTTTTTCAAAGATCTTTTTAATGATGTGATAAAAAAAGTTTTTTTTGTTTTTTAGAATTTTTTTCTTAATGAGAGAATAAAAAAGAATTGACAAGATGATGGTGTAAGGATGATTGAGATATAAACAAATGACTGAGTAGGGGTGGTGAATGTGATGTAATAAATAAAAAATATGCGAAAATTACAAGATGATAAAATGAGACTAAAATACCTATGATGGAGACGATCACCTATGATGTGCTCACGAGAGCACGGTTTTCGCTCGAATCGCTGGCGAGCGATGAGATCGAGCAACACATGAATGTGGCTGCGTTGTTGGCCGAAAAGAGAACGGATCTCACCGGAGAGAGGGTTGTTGTCGCTCGACCACGGTTGTGTCGCTGTCACTGATTCAACTCTGAGAACTAGGCTCTCCTCACATAAAGATGAATCAAGTGCAAATTGAGGATGGGGTGTATATAAAGAGGATGAAATGAGAGGTTATTAAAGTGGTGGGAGGTTATATTATTAATGGAGTTGAATGTGAGGTTTAAAAAGGGGTGAGGTTGAATGGAGATTGGTGGTAGAATTGAGTTGAATAGTGGTTATTTCAGAGAATATAAAATAAATGAATGAATAAAATAGAATAAAGTAGGCTACTTCAAATATAATTGAATAAAATAGAAGAAAATAAATAGTTGAGAATTTACAAAAGAAGACAAATAACAAGTACATTTTTTTTGCTTTTCTAATATGTATTTTTTTGTCTTTTTAGTAAGAGATATTTACAACAAAAAAATACAAGAAAATACTATAATCAAAATATAATGGAAGCATTATTTTTTTGTATTTTTAGTAATTAAGAAAGATAAAATATAAAATAAAGAATGAATTAATATATACATAATATACATTGTACATCTAGGTTCCAAAATCCAACTTTTGCAAATGTGCTCCGATTTTAATTAAATCACTTATGTTGTATAGATAATTTTCTAACTTGAACTTTAAAAGTGAGTTTGGTAAATTTGGAGTTCATACGGAGCGGGAATTGGGCTTGGATGTTGAACTTTATGGCTTTTTCTCGTTGGGATCTAGGAGCATTTATTTAAGCTAAATTTTGTTTTGCATTTTTGTATTTTTATTATTCATTGCTACGAACAAGTTGAAGAAAGAATTAGTCAAAAAGGAGTTGAGATTAAATTATTAAAAATACATGATGTTTTGGGCTATTTACATGTGAGAAACTCCTTTGATTTTGTGGCTTTTTTATTGTTAATTTATTTTGTACAATCTAATATACAATAATTAGTGTGTTTTATTTACAAGAGTTATTTTGTTAATTTATTGATTTTAGGGACATTTTTCTGCGATTTTACTCGGGTATTTTGCTAAGATCAAGATCTTAAGATGATGAATCGTGGATTCATCACCACCCCATATTAAACTTTGCTAGTCCTCGAGCAAATAAAGAATGAATAAGTTGGATTAACCCATGACTGTGCATGTGAATACAAGACTTGATCCGTTCAAGAACTCTCAATTTTAGAGATCCTAAAATTCTAAGCTGAACCAAACTCTAGTCAAAATGTATACAATTTCCGTAAATCAGACTCTCTTGTATACATATATAGTAGGGATATGACTTTAAGCGTTGACCGCAATTACAAGAGTAGAGTTACAAAGTCACCCAAGGTTCCCGTCCAAGAGACTCTCCTAAGGACCCGATCCTCAACACTAGGGAATAAACCATTTCTTGCATCCAATCCACCGTCTCTTTAGTTGTCAGACTTGAAAGTGTAGATGGAAGGCCAGTTGATTGAGGGCATAGGATTGTGTCATTTCTTCTCTCCCTCTCATTGTAACAAGGATCATATCAAGTGCCTTATTACGCAAAACATATTTTTGGTGTTGATTAGTGCGCCCGTTAAGAGAAGTTGGAGTCGTATGCACTTGTTTTCCTGGGAGTACACGAGGGTGTGCCTTTTTTGAGTACGTATCGTACCTTCTACACAAAGACTTGTAGCATTTACGATGCAGAGCCCTTTTTCGGTGCAAGCCCGACTCTTGGTCCTAATAGTGGTGGTCCAAGTGGACACCTTGAAATCGTTGGGAGCGCTCGCCTTTGGTGGAAGATCTTTTGATATTGACTTTGTGGAATGAGAAATTTTCTTTAACATTTCATTGCTTTGTAGTATTTTGGCTAGCTCCACTGCTTTTACCAAGAGTTGGCGCACAATGATCAATAATGTTTTTATTTTATCACACCCTGGAACATTGGTAAATGTCAAGAGATAGTACAAGAACCATGTTCTGATACTGGCTAAAGGTGCTAACACTCAGGTTTCATGAATCCTTTATTGATTTTATCCCATCCTCAAGCATCATCAAATCAAGTCCAAACGAAAATCCCTCGTCCCAGTTCCTCAAGTGAAATTTCAACTCGTCTCATCATAACTACAATCGTGTATGTGAGGTGCTGGTCATATTCTTAAGATAGAGACTAAGCATGCGAAATAGCACCCAAATCTTTCAAACTACGGAAATGTGAATAATTAAGTCAAGGACCCTAATGACTAAGGCTGGTTAACTCAAAATATCAAGACCTCATAAACCAAGTGTTCTTGAACATTATTAGTCTTGTGTGAAAGTGAATTGTGCCAGGGATTAAACCAACTTATTAGTTTATGTTTTTTTTTGTGATTTTTTTAGAGAGTTTTTTAAACAAAGGAAAAGAAGAAAGATTTTTTAGAAAAAGTTTTACTTTTTTTTTAAAAGTGTTTTTTTGAAAAAGATAAGCAAATAAGAAAGGACTTTTTTTTGAAAAAGTTTTTTTAAAGCAAATAAGGGATTTTTTTGAAATATTTTTAAGAGATTTTTGTTTTTTTGGAAAAAGTTTTTTTACCAACCCCATAATTATTATATAATATATACAAAAATATGTGAAAGTACGAGCTATTGGTAAAGTATATATGTAATATATACATGCCCCCTATACTTAGCATGTGCTATGTCCTTAGAGCACAAGAAGCGAGAAAAAGACATAGCTCGTACTAAGTATAGGATGTGTAAAATAATAAAAAGTATAGAAGTCAATCCGCCCACCCTATACTTAGGCTCTGGTCAGCCTAAGTACAGAAGAATAGCAAAAATAAGGCAGATGAGGTCAAGAGGAGAAATGGATGAGTGTATACACATGACAGGTATCGGTTCCCCTTATACTTAGGCTATGATCAGCCTATGTATAGGACAGGAGTAAGTATGAGAACCGATGTGATCAAGAGAATATGCAAAGAAGGGGGAATGTACAAGAGCAATGAATCTTCTAAGATGTTGAATCCTGATGCCGCATCTTCATGATGAGTGATATGATGTATCTGCTCTGTGCTCACTCTGCATGAAGTTGATGACCTCGACTTGGAATAATTTCTCTCTCGAATCAACAAAATGCTTCAACAATAGTTCATTCACCACATGAAATTATGCACCATTTGTGAGATCAGCTATATCTACACTTCCATTCTCGTGCACTTTCTTAACAACAAAGGGACCCGTCCATCTAGATTTGAGGTTCCCATGGAATATCATCAAACTTGCATTGAACAACCATACCTTCTGTCCAGGGGCAAAGTCTTTGCAACTAATGTGGTGATCATGCTATCTCTTTACTTTGTCCTTATAAATCAAACTGTTGTCATATGCGCCGTTTTGGATTTCCACGAGATCGTTCAAGTTCAAGTCTCGACAAAGCTTCCCTAGGTGACAACTCCAATTAATCTTCTTAGTTGCCCATTTGGATTTATGACTAAACTCTGCAGGCAAATGGCATGGCTTGCCATAGATCATTCTAAATGGTGAAGTACCCAATGGTGTCTTGTAGGATGTCCTATAGGCCCATAGAACTTGGTCCAAGAGCTGAGACCAGTTCTTCCTATCGGGACGAATCAATTTCTTTCACCTCTCTGTTTGAAAACTCGACCATGTTGTTGGACTGTGGGTGGTAAGGACTAGTAACTCTATGCTCAAATCCATAGTCCTTAGCTAAAGATCTCATATCTCAGTTCACGAAGTGGCTACCCCCATCAGATATCAAAACTTTTGGAACCCCGAACCTAGAAATAATAGGGTCTTTGACAAACTTACAGATAGTCTCGTTGTCTGTGGTTCGGGTTGGGATAGCCTCTACCCACCTGAATAAATAATCAACCGCCAATAATATGTACTCATGTCCTCGGCTGTTGGGAAAGGGACCCTTAAAAACTATACCCCATGCATCAAAAACACCACAAATAATCATCGGTTGCATGAGCATCTCATCTCTCTGTCCAACTATCCTTCCCATCCTTTGACAAATCGGGCACGACCGTACAAAATCTATAGCATCTTTAAACAAGGTCGACCAAAACAATCCACATTGAAGTACTTTGTGAGCGGTTCCATTTCTCGAAAGGTGTCCTCCAGCCTCAAGTGAATGACAATATGTGAGGACACTCTGGTATTCCTCCTGAGGAATACACCTTCTCCAAACACAATCCGATCCTTCAGAGAAAAGGAAATAACATAAATTGGACACAATATGGTCGGACACTCTGGTAGTCCAACCATGGGGAACCTGCTTGGAGACAAGATAGTTCACCATGTTGGCATACCACGAGAGTGAGTCAATAACATAAATTGACTCATCTGGGAAGGTCTCTCTAATCCGCTCATAATCAGGAGAATCCTTAAGTTCAATCCGAGAAATGTAATCAGCCACAACATTCTTCACTCCAGGTTTATCTTTTATGTCCAAATAAAAAACCTGGAGGAGTGAAATCCACCTAAGAAGACGCGCCTTCGCATCCTTATTTTTCAATAAATATCAAATGGTTGTGTGATCAGTATATATTGTCACCTTAGAGCCCAAAATATATGATCTAAATTTCTCGAGGGCCCATACTACCGCGAGCATTTCCTTTTTAGTCACTGTAAAATTCTTTTGTGTAGGATCTAATACTTTGCTCGCATAGCGGATCGCAAACGGAATCCCTTCTCGCCTTTGTCCTAACAAAGTTTCTATAGTGAAATCTGAAGCGTTGGTCATGATCTCAAAGGGGAGAGACCAATCAAGACCTTGTAGGATAGGCAAGGCACAAATCTTCCTCTTCAAGAGCACAAAGGCCACCAGACACATGTGATCTACAACGAACTTTGTGTCTTTCCCTAAGAGCTCAGTCAGTAGGCGGGTGATCTTTGAAAAATCCTGAATGAATCTCCTATAGAATCCAACATGCCCTAAGAATGACCACACTAACTTCACGTTGGTAGGTGGATTGAGTTTCTCGATCACCTCCAACTTCGCAGGGTCAACCTCCATTCCCCTTTTGGAGATGGCATGCCCCAACAAGATACCCATCATCACCATAAAGTAACTCTTCTCCCAGGAGAGTACCAGAGTCACCTCTCTACACCTCGTGAGGACTCGGTCCAAGTGCACTAAACATGTATCAAAAGAATCACCATGGACCGAGAAGTCATCCATGAACACTTCCAGGAAATCTCCCACCATCTCGGCAAATATGGCTATCATGCATCGCTGAAATGTGCCCGGGGCATTGCAGAGCCCGAATGGAATGCTCCTGAAAGCATAAGTACCGAATGAACATGTGAATGTGGTATTTTCCTGATCCTCAGGGGCCGTGGCCACCTAGTTGTATCCTGAGTACCTGTCAAGAAAATAGAAGAACTATTTCCATGCGAGTCTCTCCAACATCTGATCAATAAAAGGCAAGGGAAAGTGGTCTTTCTTGGTCGCAGCATTCAGGTGCCTGTAATCAACACAGACACACCATGACTTGGGTACTTGTGTCGCAATCTCTACCCCCTCCTCGTTGGTGTCTATCTGAATTCCCATTTCTTCGGGACAACATGAAGTGGGGCCACCCACTTAGAGTCAGAAATAGGGTATATGAACCATTCCTTGCACCATTTGTCAATTTATTTCTTCATTACTTCCCATATATTGGGGTAAGTATCCTTTGGAACTCACGGGAAGGTCTCATATTATCCTCAGTAAAAATGTGGTGCGAGCAGAGAGCGGGGTTGATGACCACAAGATCCAACACTGTCCAACCTATTGCTTTGTGGTTCCTCTCTAAGACTTCTAACAACCTAGACTCCTGTTCTAAAGTAAAGTCTAAGCTAATGATGACATGATATCTCTCTTTGGGTCCCGCAAGAAAGCCATACTTGAGTGTAGGAGGTAGTGATTTCAGTTCTGGCAATGTGGTATCATCAAGCAGATCTGGTTGAACTGAATCTGAAACTTGTTCCGTGTTGCATGAAGGCGGGCTAAGCTGAGTAGTACTCACCACTAACTTAGAAGTATGGGGAGCCGAATCGCCAAAGAAACGCGGTAGTTCAGCCAAAGCTGCATCCGACTCATCATCTACGTCCCATGATCGTTTCGAAGGGGGATGGAACTGACAGATTCAGATGGATCTCTATGTCATCATGAGAATAGGTCGATGCATCTCTCACAAGATCAGACAACACCTGGCAAACTACATCATCCACTATGCCCTTTCTAGATGAAAGGGACTCGCTCTGTCCTGAAGGAATCTGTCCTCAAATCCCAATTGTGCTAATCATACTGCAATCTTCCTCTGAAGATGAGTACTCTGTGCTACTCTCTGAATCGGGTCACTGACACTTGGTTTGCTTCATCTCAAGGTTCACTTCTCCACCATGAGAACAGAACTTCATTATTCTCGTACCATAATCGAAAGCTGCACCAGCGGTCCTAAGGAAGTGCCATCCGAGAATGATCTGAGATTCTCTCCAATGATTCGGGGTCTCCATGTCCAGGACTGTGAAGTCAACCTGATAGTTCTGTCCCTCAATCGAGATAACGACGTTCTTCACTTCTCCCTTAGGTCTCTTTACTGAACAATCTGCAAATTGGAGTAAAGCTCTAGATTTTCGAAGTGGCCCCAACTCCAATTTCTGATATAATACTAAGGAAAATAAGTTGATCGAAGAACCGTTATCTAAGAGTGTTCGTGCAAACACAATGTCGTCAATACGACTCTCCACATAGTGAGCACCCATGTCTCTCTTTTTCCTTGGCAAAGTATGATTCTTGAGACAATAGGTGGTGGCTACTGATAAGACATGTATCTTTATATTTCGGTTATCTTTCTTCCTGCTAACACTTATAGTTGTGCATCTCACCTTAAGGAATTTTTGGAATGCAGGATGGTTGACCACATATTCATCAAATGGTACCTTTACAGTGATGTTCTCTTTACAAAACCGTGGCATATCGGGGTCATCTTTCTGAATCTTTTTGATGCGCTTTCCTGCTGTAAGAGCAAGGGGGAAGGGGTTGAAGCTAGGGAAACATAAGATGAAGAGTCTGAATCATGAATTGAGAGATCATTCTTTACATTAACAGAACCCGAGTTCTTTATACAAGAATCTTTTTGATGCAACATCGGATCGAAATCAAATCTATCTACTATAGGCTGTGGAATAGAAGCTAGAGTGATATCCGCCACAACCGGAGATGCAAGGTCCTCCGTAGAATCAGAAGTATAACCATGCTGTTGATGCTGCATTCGTGCTCTCCTTCTCCTCTCGGCTCTCTGAGTAGAAATCCTCGAATGGTGCTGATGGGGCTTTGAAATATGTTGTCTCTCCTCCTCGTCCTCTGAAGAATCCTCAGGAAGAGCTCCAGAGATCCCCCTCCTCGTATCCCTCGCCCGGTCTGGTATGGTCACAGTCCTTCAGCTCCTTAGTGACATGTGGTTAGCCTCATCACACGAAAGAATCTCATGTTCAGATCTAGGGAATGGTGAATAGTATACCTGACCAAAGTGCTGATGAGAACTAGATCGGTTCATGCTATTGGGGTTAGCTTGAACTTGAGCTAGGATAGAGGTAGACGGTGTAGTCTGCTCATCTCGCCATCTAGACAGGCCATTGACATCCACCCGTAAGTCATGAATTTTGTTCCTGTAGGAACGAAGCACGTCGAGTATATGCTGTTGTATATCCACGGGACTATACGATGAAGGATGTAGATAAGAATGGGATGAAGAACGGGAAGACTGGCCCTGCAGGCCATGGTACTACCTCTGCTGTTGCTGTTGGGGTTGCGGGCCTTGCTGGCCTGCCTGGTAATGGCCCTATCGGCCATACTACTGGTACTGCTGCTGCTACTAGGTGGCTGGAATCCAGAGCTCTGCTGGGTCAGAAAATGCGGCTTCAACTCAAAATCAACAATGGGTTCGGCCGGACTCAAGTAGTTTCGAATTTGATATTATCTGGGGTTGTATGTCGCATCCATTGGTGGTTCGACCCCAACATTGAGCTGTCCTAACTGTGCTCTAAGAAGTCCGTGTTGTTGCTCAGATGCAGCTAATCTGGCAAGTACCAATCTCATCGGGTCTTCATGATTCTCTTCTTCCTCGTCTCTCTTCTTTGGAGGAATTTTACTTGAATCTTCTTTATGGCTTGAATCAGCAAGGTATTCTTGATTAGAAGAGGATTTATGAATTAAGATATTCTCACCGAGGCGAACGTCTTCCTTGGTGAGGTGGGAAGAGAGAAATGGAATGGTTTGAGAGTAACCATCCCGAGAGTGGGTGATCCTAGGCTCAAGTGGGTCATGAGTCCAGGTTGGTCCAAGTTGCGCATGGACCTGTGAAGACATACTTCTTGGAGGGTTCAACGAGAGATTCGCGAAGTCCGAATAAATACCCCCCCAATCAGTCATCTTCGATGTCAACATAACCGATTAGAACACGATATTCAAGGAGGCACTAGTTCTACGGTGCATGTAAATGTGCGGAGTAGACTCACACAATACAAACACAATTCAAACCCTCAATTTCACCAACTCAACACGTGATGGCCGTGAGAGTTCGGCTGAATTATCTTGTCAATTTTAGTTGGTGATAAATAAAATCTTGAAAAGATTAACGAGCATTTATGTGTCCGTAATTTCCAATAGACTGTCCCGGTTCTTACGACTAGTTTGGCCTACTTTCAGCTAGTATAGGAGTAAGTACAGGTCGGAGCTCGTTCCTTGAGGACTAGAGCTCCCTCTAAACCTCCCACTCTGCTAAGGAAGTCCGGACCGTATAAATACGGCTATCCGTATTCCTCACTGAAAAGTAGCTAATCACCTAAAAATAAAGAACCAGTAGTAAGTAAGAAATCCTGGCCTGGCTCTATCCTAGGGTCGTCTCTCCCTCACTTCCAAGTAAAACAAACAATAAGGGCTTTATGCACCCAAGAACAGGGGTTCTTTTTATTCTAATTATTTAATCGACCTGCTCAATTCAGTGACAATTTTAGAGTAAGTCACTTGAAATTTATATGAACACACAAGCACGTCTACTGTTTAATCCCAATTTCCTTTTGACCTTAAGGTTTAAAACAAGAGGGGAATCAGAAATCAGAATGCAAAAGAGAAACTATGATGCATGCTCAGAAGAAGGTATACTTACAGTGAATCCCAACACTCTCCATGCGTTAAGCAAAACTGAATTTGTAAATATTACACTAAATGCATGCAGATCGAGAAAACCGTACCTAAACAATATACTATTAGCGGGGAAGAATTGATTTAATTTTGAGCTAAGTAGTACGTGTTTATGTGCGTCTTATTATAAATCTTATAAGACTTTTCCCTGAATCAAGGGCTCAACTCCAAGACACCCAAGGAAGGTGGTGGAAACCCTTTATGAATTTGTCACCTACCTTGTTTTCTCACGGAATCCAATTGGTAAAGAGACTGAAAGGACTTTGTTCAGTATAACCACATAAAAAGATGTGGTCAAATTAGTTCATCAGGGGGCTGCTAAGCCGGAATAAATGGTTCGAGGATATATGTGAATATTATAAGATATGTGTGGCCTAAATTACGATGGGCCCAAACAAATTTCAATCTAAACTACCATGTGCCTAATCCTTAATTTCGCCACTCAAGTCGAGCCCCACCCTCACCGGAGAGTGAAACAGGTCTCGACACACAACAAATAATGTCCAAGTCTTTTTTACACGTGCGAGCTCTCAAAACAGAGCCGCTGTAAATGAGAAAAGTACCTAAATAATTACAACACAATAATTACAAGAATTTAAAAAAATATCTCTCGAAAATAAATTAGTAATTCCTTGATCTTCAGCAATCGGCGCGCGTCGCGTCCGTCGACCTCCGATGCACTCCAAGTCCACCAGGCCCTCGCAAGGAAAATAAAATTTATATTAGACAGATAAAGACAAAATATATACAAAAATATGTATGAAAAAAAATGATAGAAAATGGATTAATTATAAAGTGGCTCGGGGGTCAGACTACCTGAGTAAATGAAAATCTAAATCCAAATTTTTAAACTAATCCCTAAGCCGTTTGCCTCCCCAGCAACGACGCCATCTGACGAGTTGCTAAATACGGTAATTATTTCGTGTTCGTTGTGGTACGCGTACTTAGCGATTCAGTCAGAACCGTGAGAAGATCTCTATAAAGAGTGTCTCGGTTTTAATTTATATCCTAGGAAAGTCTGGAGCCGAACACAGGGAGGCAAAGGAACAACTTGAGGTTATAATTCAAAAATTAAGATCTAGATTTCCAATGCATATTTTTATATTTTTTTAATGCAAAAATAAATGCAAAATGCAAATGTGGCTGAATTAATACACTAAGAAAGCATACAACTTAGCCAAATTAATTTGAATAGAGAATAAGTCCAATTTAGCCAAGTTATATTTTTCGTACAATGCTAATCCAGTGAGGAATGTGAATGCAAGACACTTTTTTTTGGAATTTTATGCTTTAAAATGCAACAATTAAAAATGCACACTTTTTATGAGTTTTTCCGCAATTTTTCACACGAAAAGTAAGAAAAACTTATGAAAATTTTACTGGAACATAAACATGATGAATTGAGAATACAATATTTTTTTGGAATTTTTTAATAAAATATGTTTTTTGAATTTTTTAGTGAAGACAGAGTAACAATGAGTAATTAATTCCTAATTCCACGTTTTCAAATTAGCCAGAGAGCGAATTATCTCATATATATATTTTGATGCTCACATCAGGAGAGTTGAAATTTTGCGAAAAGGATGTATGCAGATTTAATTAAAAATCAAATACGCGAATCACTCTATGATTTATTTTAGGAACAAGACAACTCCACTTTGTATGAAATTTAGATAGTATTTCAATCACATATCAAGGCATCAATGTCTACTTTTTGTGGAATGTTTTGAGCAACTATGTGTCAGATACGAATTTAAGAGTCCAAATTGGGTATAATATGTAATTTTTCAGTAAACATTTTTAATTAATTACCTAAATACCACAAAAATATAAATAAATATCCATGTGGTAGAGTACTAGTTGCTCAACATCAAAACATTTATCATTTAATAAAAGGATGCTATAAAGACGTTCAAATTAAAATATGAATAAAGGGTTGTCTTTGCATTGCTGAAATTAAACTAAACAACACAAACAGTGCACGGGGGCACTTTTGTAATTACATAAACTATGCGGCAAACTTGTAATTTTCACGAAATAAATAAAAAAAATTCACAAAAGACCTTTCTTCTTCAGGGCTGGTCATGATGGGGGAGGAACCGAGGTCGGCGGCGGTGCTTTGGCAGGGGAGGGCGGCATACGGCCGCGTACAGTGGCGGAGGCATTGGGAGGTGCGGCCAGCGGTGGGCGGTGCCTCCGTGCGTGCTTGTAGCGCAGGTCGGTGGAGGGGCCGCAAGTGGCTGGAAGACGTGGCCTTTGGGGGCGGCTGGCATTGCCGTACGCGGACAGTTGCACGTGGGTAATGAATCCATGATTCATTAACTTTTCTGCCGCATTTTGTCTTAAAACCCTTAACAAATACATGTATATATTCATCAATTCTCATCTTTTATTCAAACTTCATTCATGAATAAATATTCACTTTTAAGCATCAAAATCACGTAAATAAATAAAGAACAAAGAAAAGAAAATAAGGTAGATTGGAGATGTGTATATATGTACAATATGACTTATAAATATAACTGAAAGGTATATTTATAACCTAACCCCCGAAACCAAATCATAATGGATTGGTAGACAAACCAATATGTAGGGAGAGATAAGGAAAGAAAACCCTAAAAATAAATTTAGACACACTTCATATATTTCTCACTATTTATCAAAAAACACAAAACTTCAATGATTTTTAATTAATTCATATGTATATATTTATCACCTAACTATTTTCCTAATTATTTCTAAAAATTTAAATAAAAAATATAAAAATAAGTTAAAAAATATTACCATGTACATATGCCAAGAAATCCATCTTTTAAATTGTCAAAATCTCAACTTCCAAACATCATAACTTCTTCATAGGAACTCCAATTTCACTCTACTCACCTTTAAAGTTCGTAAAATAATATTCTCTAATCAATAAAAGTGGTTTCATTGAATTCAGAGCCCGTTTGCAAAAAGTCGATTTTGGGACCAAATGACAACGGGGTTTCTGGGTTATTTCTTTTATGTAGAAGACATTATTTATAGTTTTATTAATTTTATAATTTCTAATTATTTTCATGATCTTCTAATTTAACCCTAATTTATTTCAGAATTTTTTGAGCTTATTTATTATTTTAATAAAATCAAAAATCCTAAATTATAGATAAAAATGAACTGGATAACTTATACCTATATTTATTAATATATGTAAATTAATTTATTAAATTCCCTAAAATTCACACAACTCTTATTTATTATTCTAATAATTAAGAAAATATAAAATTTATATTTAGTTAATTATTTATTAAATTTAAAATCCAAAACCTATTTATCTATACATATTTACTAATATAATATTTATATTTCGAATAATATTTATTATTTATAAAAAGTAATTATTCCATAATTTAGATAACTTAATTATTTACATTTATTGTTTTTATACCTATTTAAAATAACATTATTTACTATTTATTATCGAATTTACAAGAAATTTCTACATCTGGCCAAGCAGGTGATGATACGTGTCAGCACCTGGTTCATCTTCCTCAAGAAGTCTGTTAGACCTTCTGTTTCAACCGGCCAACTTCACCGAATTTTCACGCATGCATTTTAACCCTTCTAGACGATCCAAACCCTTGAAACCCTTCTCCTAACAACCTTCTTCATCGCCCACCATTAGATCTAGCGTGGAGCTCAAGAAATCTATTTATATAAACCTCCAAAGTGGGCAGTTCGCAACTAACTCTCCCATAACCACTTTCATCCCAGAACAGTGGTTGAGTCCCATCTTCTCCACCTCGCTCTACTTCACTCCGATGGTGACAACACCCGAAGGCTACGCAGCGTGGAAGAGGGATCATCAGAGGAGAAGTTCCAAGGCTCTCCTTTCGCCATGCATCGTCGCCACGTGCACGTCCAGCTCTGGTGTACCGCCCGTCGAGCCATCATCAGTAGGTCATATACCCCCAGTTCACAGGTAACTTCTTCATCCTTCATCATTTTATTTCTAAATATGTGTGGCATGATTAGTGTGTTTAAGAGCATCATTAGAGAGGTTCATCATCTATCTTAGACGCACACTCAATTCCAACTCTCAAACCCTACTGGATCAAGCCCAATTTCATCCTCCCATTTCTACCATTTACACGTCATTCTTTAATCTGGAAACACATTTGAACTTGCAAATTCATAATTTTCTTGGCCGATTTTTGAGTGAATCAAGCAACAAACCATTCTTTGCAGGTCTAATAAAGCAATTGGAGCATCAAAACATCACTTGGAGCTTTCAAATATCTAAGAAATGCAATGATCCATCAATTTCCAAGATAGACGGACCACCACCTTCATTGTCTGATCTCCACCGCAATCAGCCACCTACGGAGCTGCTCCACCGTGGGCGAGCTCGAGGGGTGAAGGCGTCACCCCTCTGGCCCCGTCGAAGGTCCTAGATCGTCGCCAGTCGCCGTGGATAAATTGGAGAAGATAACATCTTGGCCAGCGAGCGTCAGAAGTTGAAGAACCTCAAGAACACCAGATGTCATAGTCTGGTGACACGTGGCACATTTGGACGGTCATGATCGTGCGCAACCATCTAATATCAGTTGTGAAAGGGAAACGGTGGAACAATTGCATTCTAAACCCTACCACCTTCCAGAGACATCAGGCGCACCCTAATATTTCCAGAATTTGCATTTAGGTCCCCGCGTGGGGACCTAACTATAAAACATTTTATTTCTTTCACATTTCGGTCCCTGTTAAGGACTATTTTACAGACTTTTTTTCTATCTTTTATTGCGTGTATACCCCTGAGCTATAGGGGAGTCTTGGACAGATTTTTGATACTATTTTCCGTAGATTTTCTTGGGGTAGTTATATAACTACCTCCGCGAGGTTTTCAGTAATTTTCATGTATTTTTGTCGTGTTTTTATCTTGATTTGCTTTGTCGCCAATTGTCTCTGTTTTGATTTGTTTTCGTGTGTTGTTCGAGCCCCTTCATCGACCGTATTACCTATTATATAATATCATCTATATTCCACCTATTATATCGTAGGTAAATTGTTTGAAAAATATCACTATGAAAAATAAATATAAAATTGGAAAAATATAAAATCAAACAAAAATCTAAAAATGAAAATTCCATAAAAAATTATCGTATTTCCTCGATCGCTTTAAGAAGAGGTAAAATAATCACAAATATATTTTCTTCTAAAAAAATTCAAAATATACTATTATGCCTTGTGTTCGACCCAGGCACACACTTCTGGCTAAATAATTAGTGTAAGGTTTTTCTTCAAAACCGATCTTTGTTTGATCGACTAGGATCTCTTTGCAGTTTTCTACACCGACAACACTTTATTTAAAACTGCAATCGGAATTTAGCCGCATCAAAGTGACGCCGTTGTCGGGGAGGTTTTAGTGTATTTTGAATTTTTTTACATTTTTTGTTATTTTATTTTCTCTCTTCTTATTGTTTCTTGTAGTTTTTCTTACGGATTTTTCTCGACTTGTCTCTCGAATTTCTTTAGCCGCTAAACTAATTTTCGCAGGGCCTGTAGGATCAGCTGGTTTCTTAGGAAACTGAGTCAGTTGAAAGAGTAGAGGTTGATTCCTTCTTTACGAGTCGGCTGCAGAGGACATAAATTAATTAGTGTAATTTTGTAAAAGAGGGAAAAAGAGAGAGAAAGTTGTATCGAACTCTAGTAGAAGGGGTCCAGTAAGGACATCCCGATTTGTAATTTCGCCTCCGTTTTTTTCAGGGTCTAATTCGCCGAATACCATGTATTCGGTGGATCAGGGCACCCACTGCAGTTTTCTCACCTCAACGGTTTTTCTGCGGCTTTTTCGATAGATGTTTGCTTACGAGTTTTTATTATATTTGATTGTGCTTATGTAGTTAGTCTTAGGACTTACAACCTAGGTGCATGATTTTAGGATTTTTCATAAAATGAAAATAAAAAAAATAGACGTTTGTTTGAAAAACTCAAAAAAAAAAAATAAAACCCCAAAATAAAATCGAGACTGCTAATATATCAGATCTAAAAAATGTAAGGTTCATTTGACTTGGGAGAGTAATTCCCTCGCATTTTTCAGAGTACGCGAGTGAGAGACGACCTGTAAATATAAACCCATTTTCTTTCATAATACTACTTAGTTCATACACCTGATCACTGCTTTTCAGTGGGTACGCTTGGGTAGCTGGAAACGGTCCGAGTTTACTTAGCGGAGTGGTGGATTTAGAGGACACTGCGTAAGGCTCCGTCCTTAAGCAACACGGGTAGCTGGAAATGGTCCGTACTTGCCACCATACTGGCTGAGCGCAAGTGATTTTCTACAAGGACTCGGGACAGTACCGTAGGGAAAATTCGAGCACCTATCAGCTCGCATCAGCTCACGATAACCAATTATATTTGTTTGCTAATTACAACCCTAAATCGACAAGATAAAAGACCGAACTCTTACGATCATCATCGGGTTGAGTTGGTGAAAACGGGGTTTGCTTTGTGTTTGCTTGTGGGGCGTGAGTTACCGTGGCTTTACGCACTTTTCCCTCTCTCTTGAATCACAAATCGTGTTCGTCCTTTCTCTTGACATCGAAGATGACGTCTCGACGGCTTTTCTGCTCAGACTCCGTGAGGTTTCGACCGTCCACCGTCATTCGTACATCTTCACAAGATTGGGATGACTCTCTTCCCAAGACGGTCGCATCTGATCTCGAGGAGAGTCAGACCCAGACTCCCTCGCCTCCCGGCCGAATATTGAGGCAGACCCTCGCCTCAATACATCATCATCTCCAGCCAAATTTTCATTGAGTTCTTATGAGAGCTTTTCTTTTCCAGATGATTTGAAGAAGATGGCTCGCGGTAAAGGACCAGCAACATACGAGAGGCCACAAGCTGAGGAGCATCATGACGAAAGACTGGATCTAGTCGCATACGTTACGATAGGTATTCTCCAGACTCTCCAACAGATGAACATCCAGATCCGAGAACAGTTTATAACTCAAAACGAGTTGCGGGCTGAGATAGCCGCGCTGCGAGCACGGGCCGGGAACCAGTTACCGCCTGCAATGGTTCCCGCTACTTTACGGGAAGAGTATTACCCGAGAGCGAGAACGCTCCATCATTGGATTCGGCTACGCCGAATCAAGGGCCATATGAATTGAGGCCGTCCTTCGTCTCACTGCTTCCCAAGTTCTACGGGAATGCTACAGAGGAGTCATTTACCTTTATGTAGCAATTCGAGATGATCTGTGGAAGGACTAGTTATCCAGAAGTTACGCAGGAGGCTGTCCGCCTCAAAGCCTTTCCCTTCACCCTAGTTAATAAGGTACTTTACTGGCTCAGTCATCTGGGAAGGGAAATCTCTACATGGGACGATCTGAAGTCCACATTCCTACGTAAATATTTTCCTCTAGGAAGGACGAACATGATGAGGAGTCAGATCTCCAACTTTACACAACATTATGCATGAATCTTTCCATGAGGCATGGGATAGATTCAAAGATCTTATGGAGAGATGCCTACATCATGAGATACCAATGAAGGTGCTAGTTCAGAATTATTTCGGAGGACTCCAACTAGACATCTAGGGGCTAGTGAGTGTCGCATGTGGCGGCAGCTATTTGAACAAGGTTCTCGAGTCAGTCTGGGCCATCTTCGAAGGGATGACAGAGAACTCGAGAGTCATCGACTCTACTTGGGCATTTCAGAAAGCTCCTCAGCCACCACATCACCGAGAGCATGATAAGTGGCTAATATCGCAGAATCTGAGTCCAACACAACCATGGGCTTTATTAGCGAGAAGTTAACATTGGTGGATGTGATTCAGAAGCAAGTTCTGGACTTACAACCGCTGCGAGAGTTGGAGAAACTCTCATCTCTACCTCAGCAGCTGAGTGATCTTTCGAAGAAGGTTTCAGAGCTTCAGCTTCGGTACCAACAAAGCCAATCTTCTTCGACTGCACAAACAGCACGGAGGATCTTACCCGCTCCACCCACCCGTCAGATTCACTTCGTACAGAGCGAGCCAGAGACTCCATAGATTGATTGGCATGAGGATCAGTCTCATGCCAATTCCGGCCAGATCACCAGCACTGTAGATATGGAGGTTGAGCCGCAAGCCACTCTCGAGATTAACGGAATTTGATATACTCCGATTCAGCAACCGAGTATACCGCATCATTAGCAGCAGTCGTACGGTCATCCGCAGCATGGACGTACACATTTCCAACACCAGCAGAATTACACGCAGCAGCAGTCTCACCAGCATGCTTATCAGAGGCCACATTCATATCAGTACCCTGCTAACCATTCACAGACATATCCTTATCAGCAGCAGCAGCAGTCTCACCCTAAAGATCTTCTCAGCGTTCCACCTCACAGCATTACACACCAAGGCAGGAGAGAATAGAAAGCCAGGGTGACCACACCAAACCAGAGATGTCTTCCTAGGCTTAGGAACTAAATCAGATCATGGATATGTTGAGTACTCTCCAGATTGCACATAAGACCAAGATGGAGCAGGTTAACCGTCGTCTAGACGAGTTAACTGCACCAAAGACCACTCTTCCAGCCAGCCTCAGATGAATCCGAACAACAAGAGTAGGCATCCAGATCAGGTAGACACTACAGGTACGATCTATATTCTCGAATTTTTATCTAACTTCATTCATCACAAGATCGGTAGATCACCACGAGCACCTATTGGAGTAGAGGAGAGGGCACTAGAGGAGCAGGAGCAAATCCATGAGCCACAAGATTCTGATGCTGAGGAGGAGAACCAACATATTGATGAGGACCATTACAAAGAAGGGAGCGATGCTGATACAGTTGACATGGATACCGGTGTTTCAGACAATGATGCCATGCTATACCATGCAGATACTCCTGCCAAAAATATATCTTCCCCTGTCTTAGAGAGTTTTGTACATAATTATGAAACTCTCGATGTACAAGCTGATTCCAATATCAATAAAAATTCTGATTTTCTGATTCCTGACATTGTTCCTTTTCCCGATGCTTTGTTTGGAAAAGGAAAGAAAAATAACAAAAAGAATGTTGTGACTCCAGAGACAGAAAGGTTACTAAAAAATGACATTTTTTTTGAAGATCTTGCTTCATGATACCTTAGATCATTTTCCAACGCTTAAGATGAAGGATATGGAGAAATCCTCAAGCGCATCACGGAAGCGTGATCGTCGTATCGGATACGACGAAGAACGACTAGTCGTACTAGTTGTTCGGAGCAGCGGAATTTAAAAATTTTTAAACCGATGAAACCACATGATCCGAGAACCATTCTCAAATCGTTTCATCTATAACCACAGCAAGTATAATGCAATACCTCTTGAAGCGTGGTTGATCGAGTCTCTACGAAAAGAGACCTCCTGTCTCAAGTCCGATCGTCGGAGTAACGGCTTGCGAGCGCGGAGATGAGTCGCGGTGTCCTCGCAATCCAAGATGATCCAAGCGCGGTTGCTCCTGATCTCGTCGCACGAGATCAAGCGTCTCCTTCGTGAGTGAAGCACTCCAAGAAGACAAAGAACCGCAGAGAGTCGAAGCGGCAGCACGATGGCGCGGGCGTCGACGTTTCTCTCCACCAAGGTGGACGGCCACCAAGAAGAGAGGGAGAGAAGGGCTGTCGTGTATATGAGAAAGAGAGAGAGAGTTTGTGCTACAATAGCATGTGTAAAGAGAGAGCCAAGTATGCCTCTCTATTTATAGGGTTTTGGGATCCATGGATCTCAATCCATGGGACACATAGAATCAATGGATGAGATTGATTTATGTTCATCCAATGGCTAAGATTGTTGTTGTCAAAAGCAACAAATTTAGGTCAAAATATATTTGATAAAATCAAATATAATTCATTCCTAAATCAACCCAACAAATAAGGAGAGAAGACACATGGAGATTTCATCTCCATGTGCCTTCCATGTAGGCGCACACCCACTCCAATTAGGAGTGGTGTGCCGTCCATGGATTGCATGGAGATTGCAATCTCCATGAGATTGCAAATCTCCATGTAATCTCTCTTATTTATTTGCACCAAATTTATTTGGGTTTTATTCTTCAAAAACAATTCACAATTATCTTTGAGAATATTGCAATCTAGCCATGGAAAAATTGTGAATCATATTCACAACCCAAAACAACATGTAATTCATATTGTTAATTAATTACACAATGTGTATCCAATACACATCATAATTAATCAACACATATAAATTATAATTAACTCTCTCTAATACATTATAAATCATATTTATAATATATTATGAATAATTGGATATTATTCTTATCCAAACTAATTAAATCACATTTAATCATATTGGATAATTTCTCATACATCATGATAATTAAAACACTTTTAATTATCAAATTCTCTTTGCTTAGATCTTATGGAATTGTTCTTAAACCATTTAAGAACAATGCTATTTCTCCTCAGATACTTGGAGATAAGGACAGGGCGATTGTATTGTTCCACGTATAGTGACTTGGATGTTGAGATCGTATCTCAAATCCAGATCCTATGGACCTCCCACTGATGCTTGATCAAATCAAGACCGCAGACTTAATCTTCTCATTGCATCTGAATCTCATTCAGATCAATGTCCAGTTCATGGACTAAGATTAGGTCACTTCTCTAATGAGAGGAGTCACTAAAATCCAAACCTGTTTCATCACTCCCTCGGAATGGAAGCGTCATGGTTATACAATCGTTTATGATCAAATCACCCTTCAGGTATTCCCAATACCTGCACATCCTACATACTAGAAGACTCATGATCATCCTGAAGATAAAGATCACTTTTACACTGTCATCTTCAGGGTTAGATCATTAAGTTTCTCAATCTTGGTCATCGGGATTTGGTATAGATCATATGCTTTCACAAAGCATATATCTTACCTTCAAATTCATGTCATGCTTCCAAAGCACGACGACCATGCATGGAATTTGTTTAGTCCCAATACCTCATGAGTGAGCTCATGTCTCCCGGTTCACAGGTGAACCTGTATGATCCCTTTGAGAGATCGCATTACTCATATGTCCTTACATGCACACCAGCTCGCCGGTATATAGACCTTGATTAGGTCATCAACCTATTGGTCTGCCAAATGTACATACTCAGACATATAGCAATACATATGTCTCTAGTCAGAGGATGCATGCCTATGTTGTGACAGAATTCAACGTAGGTCTTTGGTTATCTCGATCTCGTCAAGTCAACCCATTGACTAGACTAACCTGACACCTCTGAATCACTATTCCTATGCAGAGGACCTGCATCAAGAGGTCAGTCAGATATCAGTCATATGAGATAGGATTGCCATCTCCCACTCAGACTGGAGATCATCACTTAATGATCATTTGATGATGCTTGATGAGTCCTCTATCTAACTCCTTAGATATTCATCCAAGCATCAGCCTCTATGATCCATCCAATGAATCAACAGCTGTATGATCATCAAGTTGGCCATGGTACATAACCCTTATTGTACAGAGGGACCCTATAGTGCATTCATTCATTAATCTCAGAAAGGGGAGTGAAAAATAATCAATAATTTTCATTGATAATTTATTCATTACAATAACATTTATTGTAGAAATGGTTCGCCCGGGGCTCACATTGCTAACAATCTCCCACTAGCCCTCAGAACCATTCAGGTACAATCTTTAAACCCATACTCATTACATGCTGGTCGAAAACCTTCTGTGTCAGAGGTTTGGTAAGAGGATCAGCAACGTTGTCGGCAGAGGCCACCTTGGTGATGATGATGTCACCACGCTTTTGTATCTCCCGAATGATGTGGTATTTCCTTTCCACGTGCTTGCTCTTTTGATGCCATCTGGGTTCCTTTGCCTGGGCAATGGCTCCCGTGTTATCACAGAGTAACGGGATGGGAGTATCAGAGGAAACTACGCCAAGCTCCAGCACGAACTTGCGCAACCACACCGCCTCCTTTGCAGCATCTGATGCGGCAATGTATTCTGCTTCCGTTGTTGAATCTGCAGTAGTGTCCTGCTTCTTGCTTCTCCAGCTCACAACACCACCATTCAACAAGAACACGAACCCCGATGTCGACTTTCGATCATCTACATCCGATTGGAAGTCAGAATCTGTATATCCCAAGACTTGGAGATCACCATCTCCATAGACCAAGATGTAATCTTGCGTCCGTCTTAGATATTTGAATATGTTCTTTACTGCATTCCAGTGTTGTTCTCCATAGCAGGATTGGTAACGACTTACCACTCCCACTGCATGGCAGATATCTGGCCTAGTGCACATCATGGCATACATTAAGCTTCCTACGGCTGATGCATAAGGACATCCAGCCATGGCCTTCTTTTCCTCAACAGTTTGAGGAGCCATTCCTTTAGACAGGTGGATACCATGTCTTAAGGGTAGGAATCCTTTCTTAGAACTATCCATACGGAATCGTTCAAGAATCTTCTTAATGTATCCATGTTGTGACAATCCCAAAATCCTCTTTTCTCGGTTTCTGAACAGCTTCAGGCCTAAGATGTAAGAGGCTTCTCCAAGATCTTTCATCTCAAAGGTATGAGACAGCCAAATCTTTACACTGGTCATCATCCCTGTATCATTCCCAATGATAAGGATGTCATCTACATAAAGCACGATGAACACAACGACGCTCCCACTAAGCTTCTTGTATACACAAGGTTCATCAGGATTTTGCACAAAATCATAACTCTTTATGGTTTCGTCAAATCTGATGTTCCAACTACGAGAAGCTTGCTTGAGCCCATAGATGGATTTCTTCAGCTTGCATACTTTACCATCCTCAGTCATGAAGCCTTGGGGCTGCTCCATGTAGATATCCTCCTCGAGGTATCCATTGAGGAAAGTCGTCTTGACGTCCATCTGCCAGATGTCGTAGTCAAGATATGCAGCTATAGCTAGCAATGTCCGGATGGATTTAAGCATAGCCACAGGAGAGAATGTCTCATCGTAGTCGATGCCTTCTCTCTGTGTGTAGCCCTTGGCTACGAGCCGTGCCTTGAAAGTCTCTACTTTCCCATCAGGTCCCCTCTTTCTCTTGAAGATCCATTTACACCCAATGGGTTTTACCCCTTTAGGTGGATCCTCTAGGGTCCATACACCATTCTTATGCATGGAGTCAATTTCTGACTTCATTGCTAGCATCCATCTATCCATGTCTTGATCCGCGAGTGCTTCATCAAATGAAGTAGGATCAATGTCAGTTTCACCTGACACATGGAATCCATACCTTTCAGGTGGTGCAACCACCCTCGAACTCCTTCGAAGAGGTATGGGTGTTTCATCTTTATTTATCTCTTCCGTTTCTGGTCTAGGAAGTTCAGAATCCTCAGGGGATTCAAAGAATTCCTCCACTTCATTATTGTCTTGACCTTTAAGGAAATCATTCTCCAGAAACTTCACATCTCTAGAAACAAAAACCTTTTGGGTCTCAGGGTCATAAAGTTGGTATCCAATACCATCTTTAACATACCCAATGAAGTAACACTCATGAGAGCGAGATTCTAGCTTACTTGTGTCCACGTTCTTCGCATAGACCAAGCAACCCCAAACCCTCAAGTGATTAACACTAGGTTTGGTTCCATACCATAGCTCATGAGGAGTCTTAGGCACGGATTTGCTAGGAATCTTATTCAGGATATATATTGCAGTCTCTACTGCATATCCCCAGAAACTAAGAGGTAAATTTGCTTTATTCATCATTGATCGGACCATGTCCATGATGGTCCTGTTGCGTCTTTCAGCAACACCATTTAGTTGGGGAGTTCCAGGAGGAGTGAGATTGGAAACAATTCCATTCTCCTTAAGGTATTCCTTGAATTCATCTGATAGGTACTCGCCACCTCGATCAGATCGAATCCGTTTAATCTTCCTATCGATTTGGTTCTCAACCAAAGCCTTGAATTCTTTGAACTTTTCGAAGGTTTCAGACTTATGACGTAGTAGGAAGATAAACCCGTATCGCGAATGGTCATCGATAAATGTCAAATAATATCGGTATCCATTTCGAGTCGCGGTACTGAAGGGACCACATACATCGGTATGTATTAGGTCAATAATACCTTCGCATCTCGTAACCTTGTTACGGAAAGGCGTCCTAGTCATTTTGCCCTGTATGCAATGTTTGCAAGTGGGCAGAGGTTGAACCTGTAGAAAATCTAGAGGTCCATCCTTTATCAATCTATTGATCCTATCAACAGACAAATGACCAAGCCTTTGATGCCATATCTCATTTGAGATATTTTTATCCTCTCTGGATCTTTTAGGGTTTTTATTAGTGGTTGTCACATTCATAATACATTTATCAATGCACAATTCATAGAGTCCACCAGAAGTCAAAACACCATCCGCAATATATTTATCATAACGACTTATGACTAATTTATTACAGAAAAGGAAAGTATATCCGCTTCTAACAAGCTTAGATACAGATATCAAGTTCCTTCTGACTTCGGGTACATAAAGACATTCTTTAAGTATAAGGACTCTACCACTAGATAATGATAGTCTACAAGTCCCGACGGCTACTGCTGCAACACTTGCATCAGATCCCATCTGGATGACTATCTCCCCTTCCTCAAGATTCCTAGTTTCCTGAAACAAATGCAACAAATTGCATACATGAACAGAAGCACCAGAATCTACAACCCAACTTCCTTCTCGTCCGACGAGAAAGCTAGTTTCAATGATGAAAGTAGATTTCATACCTGCTGGGGCTTTACCTTTGTCTGAGGACTTCAGGTAATCTGGGCAGTTACGCTTCCAGTGCCCCGTCTTCTTGCAGTGATGACAGACGTCGGTTTTCTTCGACGCCATGAGAGTGGATGCACTGGAAGAAGAGGCAACACTTTGTCCCTTCTTCTTTCTCTTCTGGGCCGGGCCCTTCCGAGAACCATGCTTCCGACCGCGCTTCCCTTTGACCTGTGCAACCATTGCACTGCCACTGGGACCATCCTTCTTCATTACGTCCTCTGCGGACTTTAATGCAGCAAGGAGAGCAGCACTTGTCAATTCCAACTTGTTCATGTGGAATGACACTACAAAGTTATTAAAAGACTTGGGCAAAGACAACAGAATGAAGTCAGCTTGCATGTCTGCATCTATCGTTGCCCCAAGAGTCTCCAGCTCCGACAAGTACCCAAACATTTTGAGTACATGTTCACGGACCGAAGTCCCTTCCTGCATTCTACAGCGAATGAGGTCTTTCATAACATTGTACCGCTGAGTGCGGTTAATGTCACCAAACATATCCTTAAGATTCTGCATTATTTCCTGACAGGTATTCATCTCCACATGTTGCTTCTGTAGAACATTGGAGAGAGAACCTAGGATATAGCACCTAGCCAAGACATGATCTTCATCATACTTGTCATTAAATGCTTTTTCTTCCTTGGACTTAGGGTTCTCAAGCTTGTCCTCGGATAGCACATAACTAATGCGCTCAGCAGAGAGAACAAGCTCCAAATTTCGGATCCAATCCGAATAATTTGGGCCGGTCAATTGGTTGACCTCAAGAAGCCTACTAAGTGGGTTCAAAGACTTCATTTTCTGAAATTAAGAATGCACTATATTAGAATATAGAAATATATATTCAAATTTATGATATTTGATTAAGGTATTTTAAATCAAATTATTCTTGCATTGTCGCCTTTGAAAGTTCATTCCCTTAATCACTTTCAAAGTAAGAGATATACTTACCGCTATATCTCTAGCAAGAATTGGGATCTCCTCTTTATCATTGTCACATCCCAATAATATGAGAATCTGTGACTCCAATAAAGAAAAGCAGGAACTCATTCCAATTTGCAAGTCCAACTTGCAATTTCCCAATTCGGTCTTTAACACCCAAGCTCACCACCCCTAAGGCGATGTTGACCCGTTGTTAATTGAACCAACCGTCAACAGGAATAGTACTCGCTATGCGCAATCCAATATCGCCCCAATAATATGAGGATCCGATATTGGGGTCACTACGCATACGGCCTTACTCTTTCGAGAAGCAAAGAGTCCGATCCAGATGCGCTTGCACACAGGAGCTGTCACTTCGGACAGGCGTCTCCCACATGCAATCCCTGGCGACGAAACTCTTCGCCTTGACTTGAGACCATGGATGTCACTTATGTGATCCTCCATCTTCATATTCAAATTTTAATTAATTATCGTGAATCACATTCACATAATTAATTCTTCCAAGGGAATTAATAACTCTAATCATATTAGAGTATTTCAATTGGACATAATCAATTTAATCATATTAAATTAATTATCAATCCAATTCAATCAATCAAACTTGATTATTTTTACTTGAATACATATATGGTAATATCTCAAAATACGTATTAATTCGAATTTTAATAATTAGGGAAAAATACATCTTAATCCCTCGGACATTATCCCGGCCCTACCCGCTGTCATGGCCAGTACCGACGAGAGTGGGACAGACCACATACGTTGCAACCCGCAACCCCAATGCTCTCCGACTAGGCACCACATCCGCCTCGGGAAAGGATAATGCCAAATTGATTAATATGTACTTGAGATGATCATCGGTTTTTCAACCGAAATGGTACCATATAGTAATAATCAAAACATTTTTGATTATAAGGAAATTTGCTAGACAAATTCCCAAATCCTATTCAAGCATCAAGTTTGAAGATTGTTGTTTCCAATTTATGATTTAGATCACATCTTAATCAATTAATTGGTTGGGGCCATGTCAATTAGGCAAATAATCATGTCTCAATATTTCACAAATATTATTCAAGATTATTTCACGAAATTAACAATTAATTTCACTAATTGACAATCACTTGGTTCTAGATTAGGAATGCAATTTCAGTAATGACCCCTATTCACTAAAATTGGCATATCTCAATCAATTTAAATCCAAATTAAGCAAACTCAATTTTCATAGATTGCTAACTTGATTTACAACAGAACCTAAGTGGATTTGCACGCATTTCGAGGCAGATGATAACAGTAATTAACTCTTTAATCATGTTAAAATCTATTGTTCCCGCAACAGTGCATACATGTCCATTAAAACAACCATAACTAGAGTATACGAAATCCGATTTACGCAAACTCAGTTCCTATGGTTTCCTTATTTAATGGGGAACAAAATCCAAGTATTAAATTCGTGTTTAAACAATTTAAACAGTGCCGAATTTATTTACTAAACAGATCTGCGAAATCAAATGCGATGAAAACTTTCGCGACCTAAACGAACCCAAGTCGTCCTCGGTTTTTCGAATCATATTCGAAACCGTCGACCTAAGGCTCTGATACCACTTGAAGGATATGGAGAAATCCTCAAGCGCATCACGGAAGCGTGATCGTCGTATCGGATACGACGAAGAACGACTAGTCGTACTAGTTGTTCGGAGCAGCGGAATTTAAAAATTTTTAAACCGATGAAACCATATGATCCGAGAACCATTCTCAAATCGTTTCATCTATAACCACAGAAAGTATAATGCAATACCTCTTGAAGCGTGGTTGATCGAGTCTCTACGAAAAGAGACCTCCTGTCTCAAGTCCGATCGTCGGAGTAACGGCTTGCGAGCGCGGAGATGAGTCGCGGTGTCCTCGCAATCCAAGATGATCCAAGCGCGGTTGCTCCTGATCTCGTCGCACGAGATAAAGCGTCTCCTTCGTGAGTGAAGCACTCCAAGAAGACAAAGAACCGCAGAGAGTCGAAGCGGCAGCACGATGGCGCGGGCGTCGACGTTTCTCTCCACCAAGGTGGACGGCCACCAAGAAGAGAGGGAGAGAAGGGCTGTCGTGTATATGAGAAAGAGAGAGAGAGAGTTTGTGCTACAATAGCATGTGTAAAGAGAGAGCCAAGTATGCCTCTCTATTTATAGGGTTTTGGGATCCATGGATCTCAATCCATGGGACACATAGAATCAATGGATGAGATTGATTTATGTTCATCAAATGGCTAAGATTGTTGTTGTCAAAAGCAACAAATTTAGGTCAAAATATATTTGATAAAATCAAATATAATTCATTCCTAAATCATCCCAACAAATAAGGAGAGAAGACACATGGAGATTTCATCTCCATGTGCCTTCCATGTAGGCGCACACCCACTCCAATTAGGAGTGGTGTGCCGTCCATGGATTGCATGGAGATTGCAATCTCCATGAGATTGCAAATCTCCATGTAATCTCTCTTATTTATTTGCACCAAATTTATTTTGGTTTTATTCTTCAAAAACAATTCACAATTATCTTTGAGAATATTGCAATCTAGCCATGGAAAAATTGTGAATCATATTCACAACCCAAAACAACATGTAATTCATATTGTTAATTAATTACACAATGTGTATCCAATACACATCATAATTAATCAACACATATAAATTATAATTAACTCTCTCTAATACATTATAAATCATATTTATAATTATATTATGAATAATTGGATATATTTATCCACATTATTCTTATCCAAACTAATTAAATCACATTTAATCATATTGGATAATTTCTCATACATCATGATAATTAAAACACTTTTAATTATCAAATTCTCTTTGCTTAGATCTTATGGAATTGTTCTTAAACCATTTAAGAACAATGCTATTTCTCCTCAGATACTTGGAGATAAGGACATGGCGATTGTATTGTTCCACGTATAGTGACTTGGATGTTGAGATCGTATCTCAAATCCAGATCCTATGGACCTCCCACTGATGCTTGATCAAATCAAGACCGCAGACTTAATCTTCTCATTGCATCTGAATCTCATTCAGATCAATGTCCAGTTCATGGACTAAGATTAGGTCACTTCTCTAATGAGAGGAGTCACTAAAATCCAAACCTGTTTCATCACTCCCTCGGAATGGAAGCGTCATGGTTATACAATCGTTTATGATCAAATCACCCTTCAGGTATTCCCAATACCTACACATCCTACATACTGGAAGACTCATGATCATCCTGAAGATAAAGATCACTTTTACACTGTCATCTTCAGGGTTAGATCATTAAGTTTCTCAATCTTGGTCATCGGGATTTGGTATAGATCATATGCTTTCACAAAGCATATATCTTACCTTCAAATTCATGTCATGCTTCCAAAGCACGACGACCATGCATGGAATTTGTTTAGTCCCAATACCTCATGAGTGAGCTCATGTCTCCCGGTTCACAGGTGAACCTGTATGATCCCTTTGAGAGATCGCATTACTCATATGTCCTTACATGCACACCAGCTCGCCGGTATATAGACCTTGATTAGGTCATCAACCTATTGGTCTGCCAAATGTACATACTCAGACATATAGCAATACATCTGTCTCTAGTCAGAGGATGCATGCCTATGTTGTGACAGTATTCAACGTAGGTCTTTGGTTATCTCGATCTCGTCAAGTCAACCCATTGACTAGACTAACCTGACACCTCTGAATCACTATTCCTATGCAGAGGACCTGCATCAAGAGGTCAGTCAGATATCAGTCATATGAGATAGGATTGCCATCTCCCACTCAGACTGGAGATCATCACTTAATGATCATTTGATGATGCTTGATGAGTCCTCTATCTAACTCCTTAGATATTCATCCAAGCATCAGCCTCTATGATCCATCCAATGAATCAACAGCTGTATGATCATCAAGTTGGCCATGGTACATAACCCTTATTGTACAGAGGGACCCTATAGTGAATTCATTCATTAATCTCAGAAAGGGGAGTGAAAAATAATCAATAATTTTCATTGATAATTTATTCATTACGATAACATTTATTGTAGAAATGGTTCGCCCGGGGCTCACATTGCTAACATAAGAATCAATTGAAAACCGATGCACCACGCGTAGGAAAAAGAGATCTCGTATAGAGAAACATGTTTTGACTAAGGCTACATCTTATGCTATTCAGAATAAGTTACCAAAGAAGAAGGACTCAGATGCACATTATGTCAGATGCGAGATCGCAAAAGCCGAATTCGATCGCACTCTCTTAGATAACGGTTCCTCGATCAATTTGGTACCCTCTTCTTTACTCGATAAGCTCGAGTTAGGTCCTCTTTACAAATTCGATGTGATCCTTCAGTTTACTGATAGATCTGTAAAAAGACCTAAGGGTATATTAAGGAACGTTATAGTAACCGTGCAGGGTCTGTAATTCCCAGTGGACATTACGCTCCTGGACATGGATTGCCCTACACAGTTACACCTTACCCCGATTATTCTTGGGAGGCCTTTCTTAGAGACCGCAAAGGCTCTCTTCGATTATGATACAGGGAAGGTATCTTTTCGCACCGAAGGCGAGAAAGTACATATAGAGATGGCGAGAGATTCCAACACATCTAGTGATGCATCTTCTAAATTCTTGAGTTCTTTAGCCACTTGCGACTACAAGGATGAGGTCCTTCTTGACGGCCTTGAAAGATATCAAGTAGAGACCTAAGAGTGCTTAACATAGGACGGGTTTGAGACTACAGTAGGCGATTCTTCTGAAGGTACTCTATATTTTAGTTTGGATGATGAGAAGCAAGGGGATCAGACTTCCGACGAGTTTATGGCACATCTTTCATATTGAGAGACTTTACACGATTCCTCCACTTCAGATGATCTAGAGACCGAATTTCATTTAGCTAAGTTGTTTTCCTCTGATCAGTCTGAGGATGAGCATAGTAGCGAGACGGATGATGTTTTGAACATCTTCTGTAGTCCGACTCTAGAGAAAATTAACATGGTGGATAATCAGAATGTCGACAAATCCACAACCGATACAGATCCCATTACTCATATGGATGATGCTTTAGCAGAATCAGAAACTACCTTACCAGAACTGAAGACATTGCAATCAAACATGAAATATGCTTTCCTTGTGGGTCCACATAGACAGTTTCCGGTCATTATCAGTTCATCTTTGACCGACGAACAAGAATCTCGTCTGATGGAGGTTCTTGAAAGAAACCGAAGGCTATTGAGTGGACTGTAGCTGATCTCTGCGGGATTAATCTTGCTTTGTGTTCTCATCATATCTATCTCGATCATGACAGCAAACCCTCCAGAGAGTTTCAGCGTAGGCTGAATCCTATTTTACGAGTAGTGGTCAAGAAAGAGACTACGAAATGGTGTGACGCATGGTTCATTATTCCATCTCCAACTCTAAATGGGTCATCCCATTACATGTTGTCCCGAAGAAGTCAGGAATTCAGATGGTTAAGAACGAGAGTGGAGAGGAGATTCCAAAGAGAGTAACCACGTCGCGGCGGGTGTGCATTGACTACAGGAAATTGAATGCTGCGACGAAGAAGGACCACTTCCCTTTGCCTTTTATAAAACCAGGTAATAGAACGGTTGGCAGGGAAGGGGTACTTATGTTTCCTTGATGGTTACTCTGGATACAACCAAGTAACAATTTCTCCTGAAGACCAGGAGAAAACCACTTTCACATGTCCGTTCGGCACGTATGCCTTTAGATGGATGCCCTTTGGATTGTGCAATGCTCCTGCTACTTTCCAAAGGTGTAAGCTTTCTATTTTTGCGGACATGGTCGGTGATTTTCTAGAGGTTTTTATGGATGATTTTTTGGTCCATGGTGAGTCCTTTGACGATTGTTTAGCGCACCTAGACCATGTTCGTCGGAAGTGTTGTGAGGTATATCTCGTTCTGTCCTGGGAAAAGAGCCATTTTACAGTTACACACGGGATCGTGTTGGGGCACGTCATCTCCCAACGAGGCATGGAGGTTGACCCTGCCAAGGAGGATGTCATCAAGCGTCTCGAACCACCATCCAACATCAAGCAGTTACGGTCATTTCTCGGGCATGTCGGCTTTTACCGACGGTTTATCCAAGACTTTTCCAAGATTACCCAACTGTTAACTGATTTATTAGGAAAAGACATCAAGTTCTTGTTAGATGATAAATGTCTTAATGCCTTCCTCACACTAAAAGAAAAGATTATCAGTGCTCCTATCCTACATCCGCCTGATTGGTATCTACCCTTCGAGATCATGACAGATGCTTCAGATTTTGCGGTCGGGGCTGTATTAAGATAGAGGAGAAATGGACTTCCTGTTGCCAGCCACTATGCCAGCAGAACCTTAGATGATGCTCAGCGTAATTACACAGTGACGGAAAAGGAGATGTTGGCAGTGGTATTCACTTTAGATAAATTCTGATCCCATCTTCTTGGCTCGAAAATCACAACATACACAGATCATTCAGCTATCCGGTTTCTAATGGAAAAGAAGGATGCTAAGGCATGCCTTCTTAGATGGATTCTATTACTTCATGAATTCGGTTTGGACATTAGAGACAAACCTGGGGTAAAGAATGTGGTAGCTGATCATCTCTCCCGAATACAAACAAATCAACGTTCAGATGAGTACACGCCAGAGATTTCCTGATAAGAGCATCTTTGCGGTTACCGAACTTCCATGGTATGCAGATATAGTGAACTTTTTGGTCACACAGAAAAGTCCTCAAGGTTGGCCAAAGAATCGAGTTGATAAACTATTTTTTGAGGCACGATACTACCACTGGGAGGATTCGATTCTTTTTCGTGAAGGACCGGATTGTGTTTACAGGCATTGTATTCCTCAGGAGAAATATAATAGTGTCCTCACTTTGTGTCATTCTTTAGAGGAAGGGGGACATCACTCAGGGAAGAGGACAGCGCAGAAGGTACTTCAGAGCGGATTATGACGGCCGACTCTTACTAGAGATGCCTACACATTTGTAAAGAGTTGCCCAGATTGTCAGAGAGAAGTAGGGACAGTCAGTGCTAGAGATGCAATGCCGATGCGACTCGTTATTATTTGCGAGATCTTTGACGCACGGGGCATATATTTCATGGGACTGTTCCCTTCCAGCAGCGGCTTTGTGTACATTCTTCTCGTTGTATACTATGTTAGTAGATGGGTGGAGGTTATACCCGCACGAACCGTAGACAGTAAGATAGTTTTCAAGTTCTTAAGGGAACACATTATTTCGCGGTTCGGGATCCCACGTATTCTTATTTCAGATGGGGGTAGCCATTTCATTAATAAGGAGGTCAAAAAGCTAGTGAAGCAAAGGACAAAGTGAAGAAATGGCACGACAGACATATTCGGCATAAGATCTTTGTCCCTGTGCAGAAAGTCTGGTTGTTCAATGCAAGATTGAGAATTTTTCCTGGCAAATTAAAAAGCAAGTGGGAAGGACCTTATATAGTCAGAACGGTGCACGACAATGGAAGTATAGCAGTATCAGATGTGTCACCTGGTGCAGAGCCGTTCGTGGTTAACGGGCAGATGCTGAAGTACTTCGTCGAGATTATTGATCATCTGGCCCGTACTGAATTGATCTATTTTGTACAGGAATCATGATCATTCTTTCCCTTCACCTCATCCTGTACAAATACTTTTGAGCCATTCGATTTCTGGAGATCCGCAACACTTGTATATTCTTCGTAGACCACAATCGTCCCCATTTTTTGCTCGTCTTCTATGCTTAGGATACTAGATTCTAAGTATAGGGGGGACCGATTGTTCGCTGATTTACATTTTATAGTTTGTTCTGATTCTTTTGTATATCCTATCTTTTTTACAAATCACCGATCTCCGATTTTTGGCTACACTCTTTTCTATACTTAGGATGCCTTATCCTATAAATATAGGGGAGACCGAGTGATTTTGATGATCTCGTATTCTTTATTCCTTTTGAGCTTTCGTTATATAACTTTTCACTCAGTCATCCCGTTTTTGCTTTCCCGTTATACTTACGATTACCTGATCGTAAGTATAGGGGGAGGGTTGACTGACTTGTTTTCGTAAAGTCTTTTTCACCCACTTTTACTTAGCACGAGTTATGTCCTCCTTTTTCTCTTTTGATGCTATGGGGACATAACTCAAGCTAAGTATAGGGGGTGCGTATATATTGTATATATACTTTTGTCCATAACTCGTACTTTTATGTATTTTCTATATCTATAAAATCCATAAAAAGTGGGTAAGGGTTAATTTAAAATCTATTTATATATTTATTTATTATTTGTAAAATCCTTGTAAATAAGTAAAATATGTCTAAAACTTGTATCTAAAATCTGTAATTAAAATTTGTATTGAAAATTTGTATGAAATTTGTATATAAACTTTGTATACTACTTATTTAAAATCCTATTTATTAAAACATGTGTAAAAATCATTTAATCCTTGTAAAATTCTCTGTAGATAAAATCTATAAAATACATTAGATACTTAACTCCAATAAATATCTTGTATAATTCGTGTATAAAGAAAAAAATTGTTAATAATAATAAGAAAATCCATAAAAAATACAAAGTCCTAAATGTCATAAAAATTACAAAAGCCTTAAAAATCTATAAAAATGAGTAAAATTTAGAAAACTGACTCCACGAAAGCATGGTTGCATTTGCATTCGCATTTTTTAGAATAAGTTTTATTTCTGGAACTAAGGATTGAGTCTAGTCTAAAGGATGGAGCTTGATTACGGCCTTTAACTTTCGTTGTAAGGAGCCTAGTTAGGATTTGGAATTTAGACTCTTCAGGTCTATGACTTAAAATCTTTGGGTTCCATAAGATCATATTCGGGAAATCAAGTCATATGTGCTTAAGTAGACCATTTGGTGTCATCCGTACAACTCTACACCAGTGAACCAATCTTGAACACATGCACTCTGCACTTAGCTCAACTCGCATGGAGTTACAAAGGGCAGTACATCTTGGTAGTGTGTTTCTATCCTTGTCTTTGCGGCATTGAAGTCTAAAGACGGGAGAGATTGGGGTTGCGATAGCTGCTTCCGATGAGGGAAGGATCTGCTGACACAATTTTTCTAAGACCTCAAAAAAGGGACAGAACAAAATATGTTATATCCGTCGAGGCACAAAGAGATGAATGCAGTGCAAGCAAATTACAAAGTCAAATCAAAGAAGAAGCCACCAAATACAAATTCGACCACAATGGTCCAAGCTTCCACCAAAAATGCATGCACATCTTAGTGGAGACTTAGCTACACTGGTTGAGCTTCAGAAGGAGATGCATCTACACTGGTCGCACTCCACTTATTTTCTCATTCTTCTATCTTCTCTCTATATTCGATTGTGGACATAGCACGAACTGACCTCAGAGGGGAATACCTCCCTCCCTGAGGAAATAGTAGCTGGATGAGGAATCAATAGAAGTGTAGAACCGGGATGGACGGTTTCTTCGTTTCTCTAAGCAGGAAGAGCTAAATCAATTCACACACTGTACAAATTGACTTCAAGGATGGTAGAGTTTGTGATATGAATAAGTGAGTCTAAACTAGTTGATGAAGTGATCTTGAGTAAGGATTTATGGAACTTGAGGACTATTGAGGATAAAATCCTAATCCTACTTAAGGCTCCGACAAAATGCTTATTTCTGGCCCGATCGAGCTCTGTCCTTTGTTTGTTCTCATGAATTGGTTTAGGAAAACAAATTCATTCTAACTTTCTTTCTTTTTCACTTACTTTTCAAATAAGTGTTTGCTAAGGGACTTGCAAAATTTAAGTAAAAGGGGTTGATGAATCCATGATTCATTAATTTTTCTGTCACATTTTGTCTTAAAACCCTTAACAAATACATGTAAATATTCATTAATTCTCATCTTTTATTCAAACTTCATTCAGGAACAAATATTCACTTTTAAGCATCAAAATCACGTAAATAAATAAAGAACAAAGAAAAGAAAATAAGGCAGATTGGAGATATGTATATATGTACAATATGACTTATAAATATAAATATAACTGAAAGGTATATTTATAATCTAACCCCCGAGACCAAGTCAGCATGGATTGGTTGACAAACCAATAAGTAGGGGGAGATAAGGAAAGAAAACTGTAAAAATAAATTAAGACACACTTCATATATTTCTCACTATTTATCAAATAAATACAAAACTTCAATGATTTTTCATTAATTCATATGTACATATTTCTCACCAAACTATTTTCCTAATTCTTTCTAAAAATGTATATAAAAATATAAAAATAAGTTAAAAAATATTACCAAGTACATATGCCAAGAAATCAAGCTTTTAAATTGTCAAAATCTCAACTTCCGAACATCATAACTTCTTCATACGAACACCAATTTCACTCTACTCACCTTTAAAGTTTATAAAATAATATTCACTAATTAATAAAGGTTGTTTCATTGAATTCAGAGTCCGTTTGCAAAAAGTCGATTTTGGGACCAAATGACAACGTGGTTTCTGGGCTATTTATTTTATGTAGAACACATTATTTATAGTTTTATTAATTTTATAATTTCCAATTATTTTCATGATCTTGTAATTTAATCGTAATTTATTTCAGAATTTTTGAAGCTTATTTATTATTTTAATAAATTCAAAAACCCTAAATTATAGGTTAAAATGAACTGGATAACTTATACATAAATAAATGTAAATTAATTTATTAAAACACTTAAAAATTCACACAACTTTTATTTATTATTCTAATAATTAAGAAAATATAAAATTAATATTTAGTTAATTATTTATTAAATTTAAAATCCAAAACCAATTTATCTATACATATTTTTTAATATAATATTTATATTTCGAATAATATTTATTATTTATAAAAAGTAATTATTCCATAATTTAAATAATTTAATTATTTACATTTCTTGTTTTTATACCTATTTAAAATAACATTATTTACTATATATTATCGAATTTACAAGAAATTTCTACATCTGGCCAATCAGGTGCTGACACGTGTCAGCACCGGTTTCATCTTCCTCAAGAAGTCTGTTAGACCTTCTGTTTCAACCGGCCAACTTCACCGAATTTTCACTCACGCATTTTAACCCTTCTAGGCGATCCAAACCCTTGAAACCCTTCTCCTAACAACCTTCTTCATCGCCCACCATTAGATCTAGCGTGGAGCTCAAGAAATCTATCTATATAAACCTCCAAAGTGGGCAGTTTGCAACCAACTCTCCCATAACCACTTTCATCCTAGAATAGTGGCCGAGTCCCATCTTCTCTACCTCGCTCCGCCTCACTCCGGTCGTGACAACACCCAAAGGCTACGCACCGTGGAAGAGGAATCATCAGAGAAGTTCCAAGGCTCTCCTTTCGCCTTGCATCATCGCCGCGTGCGCGTTCAGCTCCGGTGTACCGCCTGTCGAGCCATCATCAGGAGGTCATATACCCCCAGTTCGCACGTAACTTCTTCCATCTTCATCATTTTATTTCTCGATATGTGTTCCATGATTAGTGTGTTTAAGAGCATCATTAGAGAGGTTGATCATCTATCTTAGATGCACACTCAATTCCAACTCTCAAACCCAACTGAATCAAGCCCAATTTCATCCTCCCATTTCTACCATATACACGTTATTCTTTAATCTGGAAACACATTTGAACTTGCAAATTCATAATTTTCTTGGCCGATTCTTGAGTGAATCGAGCAACAAAACAATCTTTGCAGGTCTAATAAAGCAATTAGAGCATCAAAACATCAATTGGAGCTTTCAAATATCTAAGAAATGAAATGATCCATCAATTTCCAAGATAGTCGGACCACCACCTTCATTGTCTGATCTCCGCCGCAATCAGCCACCTACGGAGCTGCTCCACCGTGGGCGAGCTCGAGGGGTGAAGGCATCACCACTCTGGCCCCGCCGAAGGTCCCTGATCATCACCAGCCGCCGTGGATAAATTGGAAAAGATAGCATCTTGGCCAGCGAGCGTCAAAAGTTGAAGAACCTCAAGAACACCAGACGTCACAGTCTGGTGACACGTGGCACATTTGGATGGTCACGATCGTGCGCAGCCATCTAATCTCAGGTGTGAAAGTGAAACGGTGGAACAATTTCATACTAAACCCCACTAGCTTCCAGAGACTTCATACGCTCGCCAATATTTCTAGAATTTGCATTTTGGTCCCCGTGCAGGGACCTAAATGTAAAACATTTTATTTCTTTCACATTTCAGTCCATGTTAAGTACTATTTTGCATACTCTTTTCTATCTTTTATTGCGTGTATGCCCCTGAGCTGTAGGGGAGTCTTGGACGTATTTTTGATACTATTTTCCGTATATTTTCTTAAGGTAATTACACAACTACCTCCGCGAGGTTTTCAGTAATTTTCGTGTTTTTTGTCTTGTCTTTATCGTGATTTGCTTTGTCGCCAATTGTCTCCGTTTTGATTTGTTTTCGTGTGTTATTCGAGCCCTTTGCTCGACAGTTTTACCTATTGTATTATGTCATCTATATTTCACCTATATTCCACCTATTATCTCAAAGGTAAATTGTTTGAAAAATATCACTTTGAAAAATAAATAAAAAATTGGAAAAATATAAAATCAAATAAAACTCTAAAATTGAAAATTCCAGAAAAAAATTATCGTGTTTCCACGATCGTTCTAAGAAGAGATAAAATAATCACAAATATATTTTCTTCTAAAAAATTCAAAATATACTATTCTGCCTCCTTGTGTTCGACCCAGGCACACTCACCTGGCTAAATAATTAGTGTAAGGTTTTTCTTCAAAATCGATATTTAATGGATCGATTAGGATCTCTTTACGGTTTTCTACACCGACAACACTTTCATTTAAAACCGCAATTGGATTACAGCCACATCAGTGGGGCATCGTCACCTAAGCATGAGGAGCGCAGTGGCGCGAGAGGTCTGAGGGTACCGCTGCTGGAGGCGACGGCGAGACGGGTCAGCGGTGGTTCTGGGCGGAGATGGGCTGCTGCTTGGTTTTTTTTGTTTTCTTAATTAATATTTTTTTTATTTTTTTCTGAAATCTTTTTAATACTATGATAAAAAATATTTTTTATTTAAAAAATTTTTTTCTTAATGAGAGAATAAATAAGAATTGACAAGATGACAGTGTAAGGATGATTGAGATATAAACAGATGAATGAAATGTGATGTAGTAAATAAAAAAATATACAAAAATTACAAGATGATAAAATGAGAAAAAAATTACCAATGATGGAGACGGTCGCCTATGATGTGCTCACGAGAGCACGGTCTTCGCTCGAATCGCCGGCGAGCGATGAGCTCGAGCAACGCACGGATGTGACTGTGATGTTGGACGAAAAGCCAACGGATCTCACCGGAGAAAGGGCTATCGTCGCTCGACAGCGGTTGCGTCACTGTTACCGATTCAACTCTGGGAACTAGGCTCTCCTCACATAAAGATGGATCAAGTGCAAATTGAGTAGGATGGGATGTATATAAAGAGGACGAAATGAGAGGTTATTAAGGTGGTGGGAGGTTATATTATTAATGGAGTTGAATGGGAGGTTTAAAAAATGGTGGGGTTGAATGGAGGTTGGTGGTAGAATGGAGTTGAATGGTGGTTATTGTAGAGAATGTAAAATAAATAAATAAATAAAATAGAATAAAGTAGGTTACTTTATATATAGAATAAAAGAGAAGAAAATTAATAGTGGAGAATTTACAGAAGAAGACAAACAACAAGTACATTTTTTGTTTGCTTTTCTAATATGTATATTTTTTGTCTTTTAAATAAGAGATATTTACAACAGAAAAATACAATAAAATACAATAATCCAAATATAACACAAGCATGATTTTTTTGTATTTATAGTAATTAAGAAAGATAAAATGTAAAATAAAGTGAATGAATATATACATAATATACAATGTACATCGAGGTCCCAAAACCCAACATTTGCAAATGAGCTTCGATTTTAATGAAACCACTTCCGTTGGATAGATAATTTTATAATTTGAACTTTAAAAGTGAGTTTGGTGAATTTGGAGTTCATACGGAGCGGGAATTTGGCTTGGAAGTTGGATTTTATGGCTTTTTCTCTTTGGGATCTAGGAGCATTTATTTGAGCTAAAATTTATTTTGCATTTTTATATTTTTATATACATTATTATGAACAAGTTGGAGAAAGAATTAGCAAAAAAGGAGTTGAAATGAAATTATAAAAAATACATGAAGTTTTGGGCTATTTACTTGTGAGAAACTCCTTTGATTTTGCGGCTTTTTTATTGTTAATTTATTTCGTACAATCTAATATACAATAATTAGTGTGTTTTATTTACAAGAGTTATTTTGTTAAATTATTGATTTTATGGACATTTTTCTGACATTTTACTCGGGGATTTGGCTAAGATCAAGATCTGGAGATGATGAATCGTGGATGTATATTAAATAATTCGGACACGTACTTAGCGATTCAGTCAGAACCGAGAGAATGATCTCTGTGAAGAGTGTCTCGGCAAAGGAACAACTTTGGGTTCAATTCAAAACTTTAGATGTAGATTTTCAGTGCGTTTTTTTATGTTTTTTAATGCAAAAACAAATGCAAACGCAAATGCGACTGAATTAATACACTAAGAAAGCATACACCTTAGCCTAATTAATTTGAATAGAAAATAAGTCCAATTAATCAAGGCTTAAAAGTAGGTTTTGGGCACTATCCTAGGGATGTGTCCTCACCTCCCAACAATCACAATAGCCAAAGAATACAATGAGGGTTTTGCTCTCCCAAAATAAGTGTTAGTTTTAGTCAATTTTTTTGGTTAACTATAATTAGAAGTCCTGATTTTAATTTTGGTTATCATTTGATTAATCCACTAAACAAAGCATGCCTAACGATCAGTCCTGATTTTCTTTTAACCTAAGTTTCAAAAACCAAGGGGAGGGAGTCAAGAAAAACCGATGTAAATAGTGAAATCAATGATGCATGCCCAGTTCTGAAGACTTATAGTGATCCTCGCGCTCTACATGCGGGATGCAAGGCAGAATTGAAATTTTATACTATATGAATGCAAACGAGAAAACCGTTCCTAGACAGGCAGTTCTATTAGTGGGTGATGAACAGGTTAAATTTGACTAATAGCGTTGCTGTCTAAGTACGTCTCGCTAAATGTGATGTGTGGTCCTAAAATTTACGAGCATAAGCAATAAACATATTCTAAAAAAACATGCTCTAAGAGCTGCGAGTGTAAGTCCTATTCTACGTCCATCAACCACACGACCACGAGCGGGTCCAATGTCCAGTCCGAATAGAAGCGCGAGCTCTCAAACAAGAGTCGCTATAAAGAGGGAATTATCTAAATTAATACAACACGATAATTACAAAAATTTACAAAAAAATCTCTCGAAGATAAATTAATTTTCCTCGCTCTTGAGCAGTCGACGTGAGTCATGTTCGTCAACCTCCGATGCACTCCAAGTCCACCGGGCCCTCGCAAGGAAAATGAAATTTATGTTAGAGAGATAAAAAATAAAATATATATAAGAATAAGTAGAGAAATAATTGAAAAAGAATGGACTAAATACAATGTGGTCGGGGGTAAGACTACCCGAGTGAGAAAACCTAAATCAAAATTTTTTAAATTAATCCCTAAGCCATTTTCCTCCCCGGCAACGACGCCATCTGACGAGTCGCTAAGAAATCACACAACTTAGCCAAATTAATTTAAATAGAAAATAAGTTCAATTTAGCAAAGACACATTTTTCCTAGAATCCTAATCCAGTGATAAATGCTAGACACCTTTTTTTGGAATTTTATGGGTTAAAATGCAATAATGAAAAGTGCACACTTTTATGGGTATTTTCGCAATTTTCCACACAAACAGTAAGTAAAAATCATGAAAAATTTACTGGAACATAAACATGATGAAATGTGCCAATAATATTTTTTTGGATTTTTTTGACAAAATATGATTTTTTTTATAGATTTTTTAATGAAAACAGAGTGAAAGTGAGTAATTAATTCCTAATAAATCTACGTTATCAAATTAGGCAGAGAGCAAATGATCTCAAATAGATATTTTCATATGTAATGCAGAAGACTTGTAATTTTTTGAAAAAGATGTATATGGATTTAATTAAAAATCAAATACGAAAATCACTCTACAATTTATTTTAGGCATAGGACAACTCCACTTTTAATGAAATTTGGAAAGTAATTTGAGCACATTTCAAGGCATAATCTCATTTTTGTGGAATTGTTAGAGAAACTATGTGTCATATATGAATTTAATAGCATAGAATAGGTAAAATATGCAGAATTTTAGTTAAAAAATTTTAATTAATTACCCAATTATCGGAAAAATATAAATAAATATCCAAGAGGTAGAGAATCATTTGCTCAACATAATGGAAATTTTCATTGAAAAAAAAGGTACGAGGTTGATGCCCAAATTAACAGGAGAACACAAGGGTATCTATGCAAAATTAAAATTGGAATAAAACAACACAAATATATACAAGGATGTGTTCATAATTAGAGAAACATTGCGAGAAAATATGCAATTTTTACAATAAAAAACAATTTGTTTGTTTCACCTTCTTCTCCAAGGGATCTCGACGGGACATGAACCCAAAAGGAGGCAGAGGCGGCGGCGGTACACACGGTCGCGAGGAGGGCGGTGTGCACCGCGCGCAGGCGGCGCACGTACGGGTGTTGGGCGGAGATGGGCCGCACGGGCGACGCGCAGTGGATGAGGGGGTGGGGCACTGCAGGCGAGCCGGGCCGCGTGTGGTGCAGGAAGCCACTAGGGAGGCTACTGTGGCCGCGGTGCTGAAGGCGACGAGGCAGCGCGGAGGCGGTCCTACTAGATTGGTCGCCGCTGGCGGCACCGCCTACAGTTGAAGGTGGAAGCCGCGGATGCTGCTCTGCATTATTTTGTTTTTTTTATTTTTGTTTATTTTGTGTTGTTGTTTTCTTTTATTCCAATTTTTCTATTTTTTAAATTATCCTAAATAGTGAATAAAAATAAGATAGAAGTATTTGGTGGTAAAGGTGGTGGAGATGATAGGTGATGATATGATGGTGATATCAAAATATTGGTGTTGTCAAATAAGCAAACAAAATGTGAGATAAAATAAATACAGAGAAAAGTAGAGAGACAACTTACCTGATGTCCGCCGGATTTGTGGAGTAGCTACGATGGACTCCTATCGTTGCCTGGATCCGATTGGCAAAATAAAAATCGGAGAAACTACGTGAGCTCGATGGGGAACTCGTGACGTGGAGAGGAGCTCCGCGGACCTCGCCTGAAGGAGGTCGTCGCTTGAGGAAGATGCCTCATCGTTGTGTAACCAACAAAACACTCCAAGCTCTCTCCTTATTCCATTGGAATGGCGGATGGGGAAAAATGAGGATGTACAAATAGATATAAAGAGAAGAGAAAGGGAGATTAGAATGGTGGTGTTGAATGGGAAGTTGTATTATTGGTGGAGTTGAATGGAGGTTGGTGGAAGAATATGGAGTAGAATGGGAGTTATAAAAAATGGTGGAGTTGAGTGGAAGGTTGAAAGAAGACTTGGAGGTTAATGGAGGAAAATGGAAGTTATTGTAGAGAATGTGAATTTAAATAAAATTCAATAAAAATAGGCTACTTTAATTACAATAAAAATATAAAGAAGGAAAAATAGTGGAGAATTTACAAAGGAATACATACAACATGTACAATTTTTTTGTTTGCTTTTCTAATATGTTTTTTTGTTTTTTTAATAAGAGATATTTACAACGAAAAATAATAAAATACTATAATCAAAATACAACACAACCATGATTTTTTGTATTTTTAGTAATTAGGAAAGATAAAATAAGAAATGAACAAATAATGAATATATACATAATATACAATGTACAACTAGGTCCAAAAATCCAACTTTTGCAAATAAGCTCCAATTTTAATGAAACACTTCCATTGGATAGATAATTTTCTAAATTGAACTTTAAAAGTTAGTTTGGTGAATTCAGAGTTCATACGGATCGGGAATTTGACTTGGAAATTAGTCTTTAGGGCTTTTTCCCTTTGAGATCTAGGAGCATTTCGTTGAGCTAAAATTTGTTTTACATTTTTGTATTTTTATATACATTGTTATGAACAAGCTAGAGAAAGAATGATCCAAAAAGGAGTTGCAATGAAATGACTAAAAATACATGAAGTTTTGGGCTATTTAAAGGTGAGAAACTACTTTGATTTTGCGACTTTTTATTGTTAATTTATTTTGTACAATCTAATATACAATAATTAGTGTGTTGTATCTACAAGAGTCATTTTGTTAATTTAATGATTTTATGTACATTTATTTGAGACTTTACTCAGGGATTTGGTTAAGATGAAGATATTGAGACGATGAATCGTAGATTCATCACCCCCTATACTTAAACTTTGCTAGTCCTCGATCAAATAAAGAATGCATAAGTTGGATTAACCATTGATTGTGCATGTGAATACAATATTTTATCCGTTCAAGAACTCTCAGTTTTAGAGATCCTAAAATTCTAAGCTGAACCATGCACTAGTCAAAAGATATCTAATTACCGTAATCATCAGACTCTCTTTGTATACATATATGGTAAGGATATGACTTAAGTGTTGACCGCAGTTACCAGAGTAGAGTCGCAACGTCACCCAAGGTTCCAGTCTAAGAGACTCTCCTAAGAACATGATCATCAACACTAGGGAATAAACTATTTCTTGAATTCAATCCACCATCTCTTTAGTTGTCAGACTTAAAAGTGTAGATGGAAGGCCAGTTGATGGATGGTATAGGATTGTGTCATTTCTTCTCTCCCTCTCATTGGAACAAGGATCTTCTCGAGTGCATTATTACTCAACACATATTTTTGGTGTTGATCATTGTGTCATTCAAGAGAAGTTGGAGTCGTCTGCACTTGTTTTCTTGTGAGTACACCAGGGTGTGCCTTTTTTGAGTACCTATTGTACCTTCTACACCCAGACTTGTAGCATTTACGATGCGGAGTCCTTTTTTGGTGCATGCCCGACTCCTGGTCCTAATAGCGGTGGTCCAAGTGGATACTTTTGAAATGGTTGGGAGCGCTCACCTTTGGTGGAAACTCTTTTTATAATTGACAATGTGGAATGAGAGATTTTCGTTAACATTTCATTGCTTTGTAGCATTTTTGGCAAGATCCACTGCTTTTACAAAGAGTTGGCACAGACTGATCAACCTCTTTTTATCACCCTGGCACATAGGTAAATATCAAGAGATAGTACAAGAACCATGTTCTGATATTGGCTAAAGGTGCTGACACTCAAGTTTCATGAAGCCTTCATTAATTTTATCCCATCCTCGAGCATCATCAAATCAAGTCCAAACTCAAATCCATCATCCCAGTTCCTCAAGTGAAATTTCAACTCATCTCATCATAACTGCAGTTGTGTATGTGAGGTGCTGATCATATTCTTAAGGTAGAGACTAAGCATGCAATATAGCACACAAATCTTTCAAACTAGGGAAATGTGAATAATTAAGTCAAGGACCCTAATGACCAAGGCTGGTTAACTCAAAATCTCAAGACCTCACAAACCAAGTGCTCTTGAACTTTACTAGTCTTGTGTGAATATGAATGTGTCAGGGATTAAACCAACTTATTAGTTAGTCTTTTTTGTGATTTTTTTTAATTTTGAGAAAAAGTTTTTTTTTCAAAAAGTTTTTTTTGGAAAACAAAAGAAAGAAGATTTTTTAAGTTTTAGAAAAAGTTTTTTTGTTTTCAAAATATTTTTTTGACAAACAAAGGAAAAGAAGATTTTTTTCGAAACGTTTTGCTCTTTTTTTCAAGAGATTTTTTCGAAAAAGATAGGTAAATAAGAAAGGACACATTTTTTTATTTTTTTTATAAAAAGCAAATAACAACTTTTTTTTGAAAAGTTTTTTTAAGAGATTTTTTTTGAAAAAGTTTTTTTACCCAACCCATAATTATTGTGTAATATATACAAAAAATACGTGAAAGTACGAGCTATGGATAAATTATATATGTAATATATACACGCTCCCCTATATTTAGCATGTGGTATGTCCTCATGGCACTAAGTGACAAAAAGACATAGCTCGTACTAAGTATAAGTGGGTGAAAAGAATAGAAGAATATGGGAGAATACATAGCGGGCATCGACCACCTATACTTAGGTTATGGTCAGCCTAAGTATTGGATAGAACACAAGACTGGGGAACCGATGAGAGTGAAAAAGAGTATACAAGAAGAAATGGAGCAACTCGATTCACTCACCCCCCCTATACTTAGGATCTAGTCATCCTAAGTATAGCCACAAAATGAAAACGATACTAAACTGGAGCGAGTGATGTGAATCATGGGGGAGGGAAGGAAATAAAGGGAGGAAAATCTATACAAGGAGGAGTGAGAATATACAAGGATCAAGAGGGTTTGTGACGGACCTTCTTGCGGGAGCGAGGAGGCGGTTAGTATACACATGTGTCGCTGTCAAAATCATCCTCCGAAGAATAATAGTGAGGTGTAGGAAACATCCAACGGGGGTCGAAACATGACTGCTTGCTCAAATATGGCTTCAGAACAACCGAAATGAGCTCACTCATATAGATCACCTCATCCGCACCTAATGAAGACTCCTCAGAAAGTTCCTTCTCTGGTAAGTCGAAGGCAACTTTCTTAGCCGGTTTTCTAGAACCTGAAGCATCAAGATGAAGAGGAGATTGATACGTCTTAAGGAGTTCAGGGGAACACCTCAAGGAATCAATACCCTTCTTCTTTTTACTAGATGACCGACTAGAGGATGGAGCAACTGATTTATCAAGTTTGGTCAATTTGGTCCCAGTTGTCTCTTTTGGTGTAGGTCTTGGATGTGGTGTGTGTGAGGTACTGACCAGAGGTTCATCATCAGATGAGTCACCGTATGCATTGTAATACTCCTGCAGGGTCAACACACATCTTTGGTATGGCATAGTTTCTCAGTTGGCTTGGCATTGATTGGCTCGTGAGTCGGATCATCTAAATAATCAAGAAATCAGTAATGATCATGTCCGACTCAGGGACAACTTATGATTGTGAGTCCTCTCGAGAAGCTGTCATGGTGGTGGTAATGCAAGCAGTGGGTGGTGTGGAGGTGTAGGGAGTCTTTAAACCAATGGTCACCTGGACAGTCGATATCGCAGGTGTAGTAGAGAGACATGACTCAACTGTCTCTCGAAGGTCACGACTGTCTATGACTTTACGGGTTACCTTGGATATCGTGTGTCCTCAAAGATCGGGTGAGGTCGGAGTGCTCCCAATGCAGAGAAATTGATCTCCCGAGTCTCGCAATCTATAGTTGCCTTATCCAAGGCTAAGAACAGCTTTCCGAGAATGATCGGAGACTGGGTGAACTTCCTCGATTCTCAATGTCAATGATCGTGAAGTCCACCTATAATAGAGCACATTGGAAAGTAATGATGATGGAAATGGTTCCTTTCGACCGTTTAATAAATCGATCTGCCAACTGAATGATCTCTCTTGACTTCTTGGCAGATCCGAGTTTGAGCTTGACAAACACGGAGGTCGGTAGGATATTAATCGGTAAGTCATCATCGATTCTTGCATGGGTGAATGTGGTATCTTTGATTTCACAATCAAACCTAGGAAACCATTTTACTCTGCGGCTCATGGTTTTTCTCCCTATCATCAAAGATGTGGCCATAGACACTATATGTATCTCAGTCCTTGTTCTCTTATTGCCCGACCTTTTAGGCATCAATTTACTTCTCATAAATCTTTTAAGGTCGGGGAAGTATTCAATGGCCATTATTCAGGGAAGCTTAAAAATCAACTTTCTATCCAATGCTTCCCTAAGTGTAGGATCCTATTTTTGTTGATCTTTTCCATTTTCAATTTTTATGTTGTTTTCTGATTTTTCAATTTTTTGGTGTTTTTGGTAGGTGAAGGAGGACTAGAAGAATGTCAGACTCTGGTTTGGAGGGAAAGTAGTTAGTAGAAGAGGGAGGTAGAAGGGACTCCAGTTGTATATGACATGTGGTCAATCCGGTGTCTTCTAGGTTTTCAAGATCCAATCCGAGAAATCCATGATCCACTTTCATACATGGATGCTAGATAGGTCTAAAAATGTCATCCTCCAGTAAGTTCTCATGAAACATAATGAGAGAAATCTACGCAATTGCTGGATACTACTGAGAACTCGGGCTCTTATACTCAACAGTCCTTGACTCAAGCATGTAATGCTGGGTTGGGTATGGCCCATCTGTATGGTAGATGTTGGTCGGAGCCTCATAAGGTGGAGTCAGTAGACAGGGGGTTTGTAGATCGGTCTCATGAGTCCAATCCCCTGTATATGTCGGCTCTCCAAATGGGTGATATAAAGGTTGGTCAATGTTGGCTTGATTACTCAGGTCAATCAAGTCAGGAAGATCGTATGGTATAGGCCTCTCCATTCGGTTGATTTGGTCGACCCTGTTGTACCCAATGGTCAAGTTGGGATGTGTATAGGTCAGTGGTGCCCAGTCCTAATTCAAGGTGAGAATGAGGTATGTGGGGTCAACTGATTCTGCCAATCAATCATCTCAGTAGTGGCTTTCTCTTTGGTTTGTTCCTTAATTCGAGCAAGTGGATGAGAATATGGTGAGTCAATCTATGGTGGTTGTGGGTCAGGGGTGTAGGAATGTGGGGTAGATGCGAAGGATGAAGAAGTGGAGAAATCAGTCGGAGTTCTGACTTCGTGGTCGAGGTGTAGGTATTAAGAGGAACAAGAAGGTGAAGATGGTCGAAATATGATCGAAGAAGAGTGACGTGGGTATGATGACCAATATTTTGACATCTTGGAAGGGAGATGGGAGAATGAAGCGGATCAAGGAACAAAGCGAGCAAGTGCACCGAATAACACACAAAACAAACAAACACAAGAGCAAACCCTGAGTTCACCTACTCAACACAATGATGGTCACATAAGTCCGATTGTTTATATTTTTAGTTTTAATTAGGTTCGTCACAAACCTTCTTGATCCTTGTATATTCTCACTCCTCCTTGTATAGATTTTCCTCCCTTTATTTCGCTCCCTCCCCCGTGATTCGCATCACTCGCCCCAGTTTCGTATCGTTTGTGGTCGTACTTAGGATGACTAGATCCTAAATATAGGGGGGTGAGTGAACCAAGTTGCTCCATTTCTTCTTGTATATTCTTTTCCACTCTCATCGGTTCCCCAATCTTATGTTCTATCCAATACTTAGGCTGACCATAGCCTAAGTATAGGGGGGCTGATGCCCGCTATGTATTCTCACACATTCTTCTATTCTTTTCACCCACTTATACTTAGTATGAGCAATGGCTTTTTGTCACTTAGTGCCATGAGGATATAACACAGGCTAGGTATGGGGGGTGTATATATTACATATATACTTTACCCGTAGCTCGTACATTCATGTATTTTTTTATATATTATACAATAATTATGGGGCGGGTAACATAAAAACTTTTGACAAAAAAAGAAGCGAAACTTTTTCTAAAAAAACTTTCTTCTTTTCCCTTGTTTTTTAAAAACTCGCTTTAAAAAAACTTTTCAAAAAAACTATTTTTCTTTATTTGTTTAAAAAAACTTTTTCGAAAAAAAGTCCTTTCTTATCTACCAATCTTTTTCAAAAAAAACTTTTGAAAAAAAAGCAAATTTTTTCTAACAAAAAAAACTTTCTTCTTTAAAAAATTAACAAAAAATCTCTAGAAAATTCACAAAAAAACAAACTAATAAGTTGGTTTAATCCCTGACAGAATTCACTTTCACACAAAACTAGTGATGTTCAAGAACACTTGGTTTATGAGGTCTTGAGAATTTGAGTTAACCTGCCTTAGTCATTAGGGTTCTTGACTTAATTATTCACATTTACCTAGTTTGAAAGATTTGTGTTCTATATTGCATGCTTAGTCTCCACCTTAAGAATATGATGAGCACCTCACATACACGACTGCAGTTATGATGAGATGGGTTGAAATTTCACTTGAGGAACTGGGATGAGGGATTTTAGTTTGGACTTGATTTGATTATGCTCGAGGATGGGATAAAATCAATGAAGGCTTCATGAAAACTGAGTGTCAGCATCCTTAGCCAGTATGAGAGCATGGTTCTTGTACTATCTGTTGAGATTTACATATTTGTCAGGGTCTGATAAAATAAAAAAATGTTGATCAATGTGCACCAACTCTTGGTAAAAGCAGTGGAACTAGCAAAAAATACTACAAAGCAATGAAATGTCAAAGAAAAGCTCTTACTCCACAAAGTCAATTATCAAAAGAGCTTCTACCAAAGGCGAGCGCTCCCAACCATTTCAAAGTGTCCACTTGGACCTCCGCTATTAGGACCAGGAGTCGGGCTTACACCAAAAAAGGCTCTGCATCGTAAATGCTACAAGTCTGGGTGTAGAAGGTATAATAGATACTCAAAAAAGATGCACCCCGGTGTACTCCTAGGAAAACAAATGCAGACGGCTCCAACTTCTCTTGACGGACGCACTGATCAACACAAAAAATATGTGTTGCATAATAAGGCACTTGAGAGAATCTTTGTTCCAATGAGAGGGAGAAAAGAAATGACAATCCTATGCCCTCCATCAGCTAGCCTTCCATCTCCACTTTCAAGTCTGACAACTAAAGAGAGGGTGAATTGGATGCAAGAAATGGTTTATTCCCTAGTGTTGAGGGTCAAGTTCTTAGGAGAGTCTCTTGGACTGGAACCTTAGGTGACGTTGTGACTCTACTCTTGTAACTGAAGTCAACACTTAATGCCATATCCCTACTATATATGTATACAGAGAGAGTTTGATGGTTAGGGAAATTGGATTCCTTTTGACTAGAGCTTGGTTCCATTTAGAATTTTAGGATCTCTAAAATCAAGAGTTCTTGAACGGATCAAGTCTTGTAGTCACATGCATAGTAAGGGGTTAATCCAACTTATTCATTCTTTATTTGCTCGAGGACTAGCAAAGTTTAAGTATAGGGGGGTGATGAATCCGCGATTCATCATCTCAATATCTTGATCTTAGCAAAATCCTTGACTAAAATCTCAAATAAATGTATATAAATTCAATAAATTAACAAAATAACTCCTGTAAATAAAACACATTAATTATGTATATTAGATTGTACAAAATAAATTAACAATAAAAAGCCGCAAAATTAAAGGAGTTTTTCACCTTTAAATAGCCCAAAACTTCATGTATTTTTAATAATTTTATTTCGACTCCATTTTGATTAATTCTTACTCCAACCTGTCCATAACAATGTATTAAAAATACCAAAATAGAAAACAAATTTTAGCTCAAATAAATGCTCCTAGATCGTAAAGGGAAAATGCCGTAAAGACCAACTTCTAAGCCAAATTCCTGCCCCGTGTGAACTCCAAATTCACCAAACTCACTTTTAAAGTTCAAGTTAGAAAATTATCTATCCAACGGAAGTGACTTCATCAAAATTAGAGCTCATTTGCAAAAGTTGGGTTTTGGGACCTAGATGTACATTGTATATAATGTATATATTCATTTTTTCTTCATTTTTTACTTTATCTTTACTAATTACTAAAAATAAAAAAAATTATGGTTGTGTTGTATTTTGATTGTAGTATTTTATTGTATTTTTTGCCGTTATAAATATCTCTTATTAAAAAGAAAAAAATACATATTAGAAAAGCAAACAAAAAATGTACATGTTGTTTGTCTTCTTTTGTAAATTATCCACTATTTATTTTATTCTCTTTTATTCTATTGTATTTAAAGTAGCCTACTTTATTTTATTTTTTTATTTATTTATTTTACATTTTCTACAATAACGACCATTCAATTCCATTCTACCACCAAACTCCATTCAACCCCACCATTTTTTAAACCTCCCATTCAACTCCATCAATAATATAACCTCCCAGCACTTTAATAACCTCTCATTTCATCCTCTTTATACACATCCCATCCTCCTCAATTTGTACTTGATCCATCTTTATGTGAGGAGAGCCTAGTTCTCAGAGTTGAATCAGTGACAGCGACACAACCGCGGTCGAGCGACGACAACCCTCTCTTCTGTGAGATCCGTTCGATTTTCGGCCAACATTGCAGCCACATCCCTGCGTTGCTCAAGCTCATCGCTCGCCCGCGATTCGAGCGAAGACCGTGCTCTCGTGAGCACATCATAGGAGACCGTCTCCATAATAGGTAATTTTTTTCTCATTTTATCATCTTGTAATTTTCGCATATTTGTTTTATTTATTACATCACATTCACCACCCCTACTCATTCCTCTGTTTATATCTCAATCATCCTTACACCATCATCTTGTCAATTCTTATTTATTATCTCATTAAGAAAAAAAATTTGAAAATAATAAAAATATTCTTTTATCACAGCATTACAAAGATTTCAAAAAAATAAAAAAATAATTAAGAAAACAAAAAAACCAAGCAGCAGCAGCAGTGGGAGCACCCACCACCATTGCCCAGCTCCACCCAGAACCATTGTTGGCATGTCTCGTCGTCGCTGCCAATGACGGTACCCTCAGCCCCCGTGCGCCACAACACTCCTCACGCTCGGACGGCGATGCCCCATGCGTAGCCGTCTGCGCACGGCAATGCCAGCCGCCCCCAACGGCCATGCCTTCCGGTCACCTGCGGCCCCCTCCGCTGACCGGCGCAACAACCACGCACGAAGGCGCCACCCACCGCCGACCGCACCTCCGCCGTTGTACGTGGCTGTGCGCCGCCCTCCCCCGTTAAAGAACCACCACCGACCCCGATTCCTCCCCTTCGTGTCCGGTCCCGAAGAAGAAAGGTCTTTTGTGAATTTTTTTACTTCGTGAAAATTGCAAGTTTGCCCTCATAGTTTATGTAATTACAAAAGTGCCCCTGTGCACAGTTTGTGTTATTTTAGTTTAATTTTGGCATTGCATAGACAATCCTGTATTCATAATTTAATTTGAACATCTTTATAGCATCCTTTTATTCAATGAAAATGTTTTGATGTTGAGCAACTAGTTCTCTACCACGTGGATATTTATTTATATTTTTTTGGTCTTTGGATATTTAATTAAAAACGTTTAACTGAAATATTACATATTTTACCCAATCTGGACTCTTAAGTTCATATCTGATAAATATTTGCTCTAACAATTCCACAAAAATTTGAGATTATGTCTTGAAGTGTGCTTTAAATACTGTCCAAATTTCATTTAAATGTAGTGTGCCTGAAATAAATCATAGAGTGATTTTCATATTTGATTTTTAATTAAATCCACATACATTCTTTTTGCTAAGTACATGTACTACAATGTGTCCGAATTATTTAACGTATTTAGCGACTCATCATAATTATTGTATAATTCGGACAAAATCTGACTGAATCGCTAAGTAAACGTACCACAACGAATATGAATTAATTATGGGGTAGGCAAACAACTTAGGGACTAATTTAAAAATTTGGAATAAGTCGTTTGCCTCCCCGACAACGGGCCATTTGACGAGTCGCTAAATACGATTTTTAATTTACATCTGTTGTGGTACGTGTACTTAACGAATCAGTCAGAAGCGAGAGAAGATCTCCATGAAGAGTGTCTCGGCTTTAATTTATATCCCGGGCAAGTCCGGGGTCGAACATAGAGAGTCAAAGGAATAACTTTGGAAATAATTCAAAAATTAAAATCTAGATTTCCAATGCATTTTTTATATTTTTTATGCAAAAACAAATGCCAATGCAAAATGCAGATGAATTAAGTTACTAAGAAATCACACAACCTAGCCAAATTATTTTTTATGTCAAATCAGTTCAATCTAGACAAATTATATTTTCCAGTAAACTTAATCCAATAATGAATGCAACACAAATTTTTTTAGAATTTTATGGAGTAAGATGCAACAATTAAAAATGCACGTTTTTATGGGTTTTTTCGCAATTTTTCACTCAAACAGTAAGAAAAAATCATGAAAACTTTACTAGAATGAACACATGATGCAAGAAAGCTATAGTAATATTTTTGGATTTTTTTGACGAAATATGAATTTTTTTATGATTTTTTAGTGAAAATAGAGTGATAGAGAGTAATTAATTCCTAATAAATTCACAATAGCAAATTAGGCACTCCTGATTTTTAAAGAATTTTTGGAGAAATCGTGAGTTAGATATGAATTTAAGAGCTCAGATTGGGTAAAATATGTAGAATTTCACTTAAACACTTTTAGTTAATTCACTATAACTCACAAAAATACAAATAAAAATGAAAATGGTAGATAATTAGTTTCTCAACATCATGTTATTTTTCATTGAATAAAATGATGCGACATTGGTGTTCAAATTAATCTATAAAGATAGGGGAATCTGTGCAATTTCAGGAAAGAAAACTCACTAGAAAAATATATACATGGACTACTTTGTAATTACAGAAACATGAAATAACAAGGAAATAAAATGATGGTGTGGTGAAAGTAACAAGGGAATAAAATGTGAGATAAACAAAATAACAAGGGATATGAGTGGAAATACTTACCTGAGGTTCGCCGGATTTGCGGAGCAGCTACGCTGGACTCCTATCGTCACCTCTATCTGATTGGCGAAATGAAAATCGGAGAAGCTATGCGAGCTCGATGAAGAACTCGTGAAGGGGAGCGGATCTCCACGAATCTCGCCTGAAGGAGGTCGTCGCTTGAGGAAGATGCTTCACCACTGTCACCACTAAAACACTCAAAGCTCTCTCCTTTTTCTATTAGAATGGTGGATGGGGAAAAAATGAGGATGTACAAATGAATATAAAGAGAAGATAAAGAGAGGTTAGAATGGTGGTGGTGTTAAATGGGAAGTTGTATTATTGGTGGAGTGGAATGGGAGGATGGTGGAAGAATATAGAGTAGAATGGGAGTTATTAAAAATGGTGGAGTTGAATGGAAGGTTGAAAGAAGACTTAGAGATTAATGGAAGAAAATGGATGTTATTGTAGAGAATGTGAATTTAAATAAAATACAATAAAAATATGCTACTTTAAATATAACAAAAATATAAAGAAGGAAAAATAGTGGAGAATTTACATACAACATTTACAAAATTTTTTGTTTGCTTTTCTAATATGTATTTTTTTGTCTTTTTAATATGAGATATTTACAACAAAAAAATACAATAAAATACTATAATAAAAATACAACACAACCATGATTTTTTTGTATTTTAGTAATTAGGAAAGATAAAATAAAAAATGAAGAAGGAATGAATATATACATAATATACAATGTACATCTACATCCTAAAATCCAACTTTTGCAAATGAGCTCCGATTTTAATGAATATTCTTCAATTTGATAGATAATTTTCTAACTTGAACTTTAAAAGTGAGTTTGGTGAATTCAGAGTTCATACGGAGCGAGAAGTTTATCTTGGAAGTTGGACTTTACGACCTTTTCCCTTTGAGATCTAGGAGCATTTATTTGAGCTAAAATTTGTTTTATATTTTTGTATTTTTATATACATTGTTATGAACAAGTTAGGGAAAGAATTATCCAAAAAGGAGTTGAAATGAAATTACTAAAAATACATAAAGTTTTGGGCTATTTACATGTGAGAAACTCCTTTGATTTTGCGGTTTTTTATTGTTAATTTATTTTGTACAATCTAATATACAATAATTAGTGTATTTTATTTACAAGAGTCATTTTTTAATTAGATGATTTTATGTACATTTATTTGAGATTTTACTCAGGTATTTTGCTAAGATCAAGATATTGAGATGATGATCGTGGATTCATCAATAGGATACCCCAAAAATATCACTTTGTGGAATCGATCGATTTTGGTTTCGATGTCTTCATGCTAATTTTAGATCTCATCGAGACAATCAACTTTTGTGAAGAAACTTTTTTAATCCGACGTCATTACAATTTTTTACATATTTATCTTTATATTTTATTTTTCTCATTTTTTGTGGAGCTGACACGTGGCAACTCTTGGAGGCGCCACGTGCCAGCCATTTTTGAAGGATTTATTAATTCATTTAAAAAAATAAAACCACCGTACGTGCAGAGCACGTGTCTCCCAAGCACCTGTTCGGCACGAGCTTCGCCAAAGGTTTCCTCTTGCCGCCACGTGTCACAATCGTGGCCCTCTGATCTTGGTCGATCGGACGGCCACTACTCACTGTCTTTTGCCCCCTTCTTTCCCAATCTGCACTGCCTCACCCCACAAAATCTCCATCGCGAGTTTCGCCAAAATTCCTTCGCTTCGCGAGATCTCCTCCTCATCGCATCTCAAATCTCTGATACGAATCCTCCCTCAACGATTCTGCCTCCATCAAATCCCGTCACCCCCAACTTTCATCTATGGCGACCCTCTGTTCCTATTTAAATAACCACAACCCGACCTTCGACGTCATCCGTCATTTGCACCTTGAGAGATCCGGGGGGACATTCCGGTCACTCCTCCTCGGCGAGATCCGGCCCAACCTTTGGTCGTTGTAGCTCGAGTCCCTCGACCTCGCTACTTTGCTCTCGCTCTTGTAACATTGAGCCAATGCTCGACCATTATTATCTTCAACCCATCAACTTCATCCCTTTTACCACGCTTTGCAGCTCCGCTCCTCAGCTCCGCCGCAAACTCCATCTTCCTCGGACATGCAGCAACTCCTGGCCACTAGTCATCGGAGGCCTGCGCTCCGCCATGATCACCAACGACACTGCCTTCAACCACGATCATCGATCGAGCACTACCTCGCGCCTCTGCTCCAATGTCAGGACTTCCTCCTCTATGTCATCACTTCATCAACAACCCAAAGGGCTCGCGCTTCATCAGACCTTGCTTCGAGAGGTGCCTCTGGCTCCTCTTCAACTCCAGCCCTCCGCCTCTCAGCCACGACCGCCGGGCGGTGGGCCCGAGGCCCTCCCTGCATGCGTGGCACGTGACGGGAGGGATCACATGGCTGGCACCCACTTGGGAATATTTACGATAAAGACCCTCCATTTCTACCTAATACACATCGAGGACCCGCAGGCCACGTGCTTCGCACATGATATAGTGGCAAATTTACAAATCGCCCCCCAGAGGTTTTCCATATCACCCAAAGGACCCGCCGACCAAGGGTCTTGTGCCGGGCACATGACCTCTTGGTAATTTTGCAAAATCACCCTCAAGCTTTTCAGTAATTACAAATTAGCCCTTACTTTATATTATTTGATTCTATATTATTGCAGAAATTCCCGTTTATTCCCCTATTATTTCGAACTACTACATTGCATTATTTTATTCGACATAAATAGGCATTTTGTTTTACAAATAATTTTCTACATCTTAGCATATGCTTGACATTTTTGTGATCAGTGGCTAATTATCAACTACTTTTTTATGGACAATTGCATAATCTACCCACTCTATGCTTGAAAATTCTTAAGTAATTAATCATTGCTATGAAAATCACCAAAAAATCATGGATTGTAGATTTAGTTGTATTTCACATCGTGCCCAAAAATATTTGCATTTGCATGCATCGTTGTCCCTCTAAAAATCATATTGCATATTTCAATATTTAATTTTCAATCGGTACTAAATCTTGTATTTTCGAGGTTTAGGATTTTTCTGAGATTAATCACTAAGTGATAAACATTGGATAATTTTATCTCTTGAAAAAAGTCAGGATTAATATTTATTATAAATAAATATTTAAATTCACATCATTTACATTCAAAATTTTCATAAAATATTTATTTTGCATCCAAAAATTCCAAAAAAATTACAAGGCATTCATTTCATCGTAATTGTCATCTTGGCCAAGTTTCATTTTTTCAGACATAGTTTGATTGCTAATCATTTTCTAGTCGTTAAAATTGGCCTAATTTGCATTTTGCATCCCGAATTGCATTAAAAATTACAAAAAAAGATCGCCTCGAAAATCATGCACGAAATTTGATAGACATAATTCTAGATTGTTCCGTTGCCTCCATAAGTTTGACCTTGGGACTTGCCTAAGTAAAATAAACATAAAAACACATTAATTAAATTTGACTAAAATTTCTTGTTGTTATTCCTTGACCAATTCTAATTGCCTGCCTACAACGAAACGGCATTCATAATTTAGCGCACGATAAATTTACGACATTTAACCAGGGCATTTCTAGAACTCGTGAGATGGGGCCGTTGCCGGGGAGGCAAACAACTTAGATTTTGTCTAAAACTCTTTTGATTTTCAACATTTGGGTAGTCTGACCCCCGAATCATCATTGTATAAATTCCAATTTTTTTCCTGTATTTATTTTCTTATTTCATTTTCGATTTATTTTTGAGCCACTTTCTTACTCTCTCTCCCTCTCTCTTATTTTTCTTGTGAGGAACCCGACGTAGGTGGAGCGGTTTTTCAATAACCGACACATATTCACCGACTTCCGAAAATTCGCATTAAAAATTATGATTGAGTCGAGTTGTGAGGGATCGTAGAGTCTAAGATCTATTTCTGCAATTTTAACTTTTGTAATTAATTGTTCATTTATAGCGGTGTCCGTTTGGACTATCGCGTGTGTAACAAGATCTTAAACTTTTTTCTGTAGTGTGTCGTGGCATGTTTCACTGTCTGATGAGGGTGGGGTCTGATGAATACCCATTCATCACTCTTTATTCTTATATTTTAGCTACAAAAACCTTTGCAAATGCATGTATATTCATGTAAATACAAATAATTATCAAAAGCATGCATTGTATAAAGTTTAATAATTAGCATGTTTTTGTGCAAAAATAAAAAAATAAAAAGTAAAAAGAAAAAGAGGGAAATATTTAGAATAAATATTGAGCAACCTAATCCCAAGGGAGGGCTCAGCATGGGCCTGACCGCATAAAAACCAAAGTAGAGGGAGATAGGGACTCATGTGTGTAGATATTTATGTAAATAAATGAAGGTATTTTTCCTCACAAAACTAGACTCAAATTGGCTTGTAAATATTTGTATAAAGATAAAAACAAGATAAAATAGAAAAATTTAAAAGAAAACAAAAACATAACTCTTGTATATAGTCATCATGTATATAAAACAACCATCTTTTATTTATTTAGCCTTATAAATAAATAAAATTAATTTTCAAAAATTTTGTAAATATTCTATATGATATGGTGTAAATAAATAAAATAAAAACAATTAAAACAAAAACAAAATAAAAATAACAATAATTAAAAATCCAAAAATACTTTGTAAATATACCATGTATATATATGTACATATCTATTTATTTCGCCTATGTATATAAATAATAAAAATATATTTTTATTCCTAATTTTATGATATAAATAAATAAAATATAAAATGGGAATAAAAATGTATAAAAATAACAAATTAAAAATCAAAATTAAAAAAATCTATATATTGTATATATACCTATATATAGACCTACTATGTACATACCTTATTTTTACTTTGAAAAATTAATTGAAAATCACTAAAAAATAAAAAAAATTAAAAGAAAAATATTTCATGTTTTGACTTTTTAATAAATCGACCATTTTCTAATTTTTATGGATTTTACAAGTATTTTCCACGTGGCCTTCACCCATTGGCCCTGGGGATTGTTGACCGCCAGGTCAACTGCCCCCCCCCCCCAGGACCACTTCCCATGGGTTAGGCGCCCGACCCGACTTCCCCCTATTTTAGCGCCTAAACCCGATTCCCCCTCGCCTAAACCCAGGGTCCGATTCCTTCCTGATATATCCGACACCCTCGCCGGAGCCACCGCCTCGAGATCCGCGCTCCAAAATGCCCTACCCGCACTCTTCTTCTCGGACCCTCCACCGTATATAATCACAGCTCTGCCACCTCCATTCGCATCTTTGTCCATTCGTTCCACCCCCAGTGAGCTCCAGTACGTGCGTGAGAGTGACATCTCACTCCAGGTGTTGTCGAAGCGAGGAGAGGGACCGTGTGCCACTGATCCGGTGAGTATCACCGCCGTGCTCCGCCCAGAGCCGGAGCTCGAGCCTCGGAGGTCGGCGCTCCTCGAGGCAAGGACCAGGAGCTGCGCAAGCTCGCCCCCAGTCGATTCGTTCATCTAGGTATACCCAGTTCGCTTTCTCTTTCGCTAATTTTAGATTACCCCCAATCCGCTCCGCCGTCGTGTTTCGCCGATTCCGACCACCTCACAGTCCTGTTCGATCATCGGAATCCACCGTCACCTCCGCCTTCCTCCTTCGCACGTTCTCCATACTTCCATTCAACCCAGCTCGTACAGGAGCTGGGGTTCGAGCTCCTCCGTCCACGCCTTCATCGGAGCTCGCCCATCTCGACCCTCCGACCACCTTCACCCCGCCTAACCGGGTCGAGGCAGTTTGCCCTCGACCCGCGAGCTGTCTGGTCTATTTTACAGGTTCATCCAAGCCCATCTGAGGGCTTGGACCATTGGGTCCAGAAGCTTCACCTCCGCCGACCTCGCCGGAGCTCTCTGGAGCTCGGTTGGGTCATCGGAGAGTCCCACCTGATGCGGAGACCTACGCCGACCCTTCTCAGATCATCAGCGTCCCGCGAGGAGGCTCGGAGCGAGCGTACTGGGCCGGCGAAGTTCGCGGGCCACCTGTTCTTCCAGCATCTCCAACAGCCGTCCGATTAGCCTCCCGCTCCAGTCTTCATCTTAGCCATCCATTCCAGGGGCAACATCCACCGCCCGATCTTTGGAGGACTGATCCCAGCCGTCGATCCAGCGAGGTTTAGCCACCGACGTTCTCCACCGTTCGATCCTCCACGTGGCTACGCCTCCGCCGTTCGATCAGCGCGAGGAGTCCAGTTTTGGAGCGCCAGTCGTCCTTCACCGTTAGATGCACTACGTGGCGCTCATCCAGCGGCTCCATTAATAAAAGAGTAATTTACCCTTAGGCCCTCCTTTTTATCTTATTTAGTGTTTAGTCTTGTAAATATTTTTGGTGTAGTTGTTTAGTTTTTGGTACAATTGCATAGAGGACCCTACACTTTACTTTCTTTGCATTTATTCCCCTGTGTATGGTGTAGCACGTGCTTCGAGACGTGGTTTTCTGGGCTTTTTGCATTTAATGCCTTGTAGTTCTGAGATGTTATAGATTGAATGAATACTTTTGAGTATTTGCATTTATACCCCTGTGCGTAGAGTAATTATGCATGTGCGTTAATTTTTGGGTTATTTGCAAGACTAGCCCTTGGACTTTTGGTACCTGTTACCAAAAAGTCCTAGGACTTAGTTTTTATCACATTTAGGTCCCTAAGTGCCCCAGGCACGCGCGTTGCACGTGTTTACCTGGGTATTTTGCACCGGACCCCCCAGAACTCTTGGTATTTGCACTTAGGTCCCTGTGCACAATGCCTCCTCTTTATTTTTGAATAAAATAGCAAACCTACTCCAAATCCAATGAAAATTGGATACATGGCTCCTGTCATTGTGTAAAATTTTCTGGAATTTTTGGAGACATTTTTATGTTGATTTGATATTTTTAAAAATTCAAAAACACATATTTTCTTTACTGTTTAACTTTGAAAATCACAAAAAAATAAATAAAATCATCTAAAAATTACAAAAACATTAGCTGCTGTTTGTTTTGGGTTGCTTGATTTTCTAGCCAATTTTAGCTATTTTTCATCATATAAAACTCATAAAAACTGAAAAACACTCAAAAACTCATAAAAATTCTAGTAAATAAATTAAAAACCCAAAAATAATAATTTAGGTGCCCAATTTTTCCTTGTTTTCTTCTCTATATAGGAAAAATACCTCCAGGCTTATTGGGGACTTTTAGATATTTTATCTAAGTCCCTCAAGCTCGGCTGGACAATACCTTCTTTTTCATTCACTGTTTGATTTTTAGAAAATTAAATAAACATCAAAAAAATCTCAAAAATTCACTAAAAACAGTAAAAATTATAAAACACACAAAATTTTTTTTTCTGGAATTTTTGCTTGAGTTTTGATATATTAAATAAATAGTTGAGTTGCTTGCTTTCCTTGTCTTCCTTAGTTTCTTAATTAATTAAAAATCCAAAAAAAAATATAAAAACCTAAAAACCACCAAAAATACCCTTTTCTTCTCTTCTAGACTACTTCGTTGGCCGCAAGGCCATTTCGTGCTCCTTGAGTTCGACCCTGGTCGCTATACCAGGTTAAAATAATAGCAAGACCGCTATTGAGTTTTAGTTGATTTTATTTGATATTGGTGGTCTGTTTTTCTTGATTGATCGAGTCCGAGTGATTGAGGCCGCGACGACCATTTAGTACCTTTACCTTAATCGCTTGGGATTTTCTCGGTCATCAGAATGGCGCCGTTGCCGGGGAGCACGACTTAGTAGTCGATTTTTGAGTTTTTCCGCGGTTTTTCTTTTCGCGGCTTTTTGTATAGCTTTCTGCATATATATAGTTTTCTGACATTTTTATAATAATTTGGTTTGTGACACTTTGTCTGTTTCTTGCGAGGGCCCGAGGACCGATGCGGCGACTCTAGAGTAGCCGGCGCAACCGCGGGATTCGGAGGCGACTCCTTTCTGCACGGAGCCGCAGGAGAGCGTGAGGAGCAGCTTAGTGTAGAGTAGTTTAGATTTATTTCAGTCCGTTTTATTTGAATTATTGTAATAATACAGGTACACTCAGAGACAGTTGGACTTTCGGGGTCTGTTTCGCCGAGCACCGGTGTGCTCGGGGGACCCCTTAGCTAGTTCAGTTTTTCGCGGTTTTTACGCGGTTTTCTCTTACTGCCTTTTCCGGTTTCACGTGGATTTTCAAGCCCCTAGCCGTAGTATTTTCTGCTTGATTGTGACGTAATTCATAGGATCCAAACACCCAAATATAATTGCCTGTTCCTATAGTGCGGTAATTGGACCTATAATAAAAAATAATAAAATAGCCGTCCCAACACCTCCGAGCCTACGCGCCGCGAGCCCGCCCTGTCAAGCGCTACTCCTGAACTCGACCTGTCGAGAAGAGGAGGAGTGGGTCTAGACCGGACTCTTTGGATTGGAGGTTGGTGGTCGGCTAGCTGTTCTTTCGAGTAGCACTGTTGTTTAGGGACTCGGTTTTCCGCCTGCACCATTTAGGTAGTTTATTTCCAGTCTTTTAAATTCTGCGCGGATCATCTTGCATGTAGACTGCTGGAGTCAGGTACGCAATTCTATCTCTGCATGTATCATTGATTTATCACGCATCGGCTTTTTCGTCTTCTCCCCCTTGTTTTGGACTTAATAACCAGGAGAACTGAAAAATTCGTTAGGCCTTTTGCTTGCATTAAAAAAATCTAAAAAAAGAAAAACTATAAAATTGGGACTGTTAAAACTATCGACCCTAAAAGACACCTCACCTAAAAAATCTGTCTTGGGGAGAGCAACCCCCTCATTGTTTGGTTTGCTTGCGCGAGAGAGTGACCCGTTCACTAGGTAGAGCTCTCCGGTGCTATTCCTGACTGACTACCGACTCTTCCGTGCGGGCCAGTCGGTTGGGGTAGAATCGGGAATCCCAACAGGTCACTTAAGCATTCTGATAGATTGTTTGTTCACCTAATAAAAATTGACAAGATAATTTGACCGAGCCTTTACGGTCTTCAGCTCGTGTTGCGTTGGAGAACAGAGGGTTTGGTTGCCGATCATAGTTTTTCCAGATCTCATCCTCCTTACTCGCCAGATCACGATGATGGGCAGGAGGTCTCTTAGGCAGCCTCTGGCTGCACCGCTTTTTAGCACTCCTGACCATTCATCTAGGTCCGACCTGCTCTCCGAACCCGAGTATGACTCCACCCTGTTCCCCCTCGACCACCCTTCTTCTGATTCAGAGATACCAGCGCTAGAGGAGAGACAGACAGATGATTTATCGGCACCTGAGTTCGGTTGTTTTGGTTTTTCAGAGAACGATGGCCGGCAGTTCTGATGATCGCACCCGAGGTCCACAGGGAGAGCAACATTTCGTCCTGGACCAGGGATCGATCAACTCCACCCTGATCGCCTCCCTCGAGTCAGTGCAGCAGCAGCTGAGGGATCAGGGAGCATTCATGATGGACATGAGGAGAGAGCTTGAGCAGATGAGAGCCAACCACGAGAACCGCGGAGGAGGAGGACCCGACGATGCGGCAGCTGCCGCCGCAGCCGCAGCATCAGGAGGAGGAGCACCACCACCACTTAGATCTATGCGGGAGAACCACAATCCCGAGTCGACCTTGATACATCGCTGGGTGGTACTTCCAGCGATCGTGGGGGACCTCAAGTTTCCCCCGAACACCTTGCAGCTCTTTCCTCGGTTTCATGGTTTGGCGACAGAGGAGCCTCATCTCCACCTGCAGGAGTTTGAGATGATATGCAGCACTGTCCACGATCGTCAGGTGGACCAGGATACTATCAGGATGATTGCCTTCCCCTTTTCCTTAGCCGACAGAGCAGCCACCTGGCTGAAGCACTTGGGGAAGTTCGTTTACACCTGGGAGCAGCTCCGCACCGAGTACTTGAACAAGTACTATCCACTCGGGTGGACCAATGCAGCGAGAGCCCTCATCAGCAACTTCTCCATGCTCCCCAACGAGCAATTCCATGAGGCATGGGAGAGGTTTCGTGACCTGACTGACCGATGCCCGCACCATGATATTTCGAAGCCCAAGCTTGTGCAGAGCTTCTTCAGCGGGCTGACACCAGAGCTCCAGGGCCTGGTGAATGCTTCTTGTGGCGGGTCTTACTTCGCCAAGATCACGACCAGGTCTGGGCCATCTACGAGGAGATGGCCGAGAACTATATGGTGATGTCCCAGACCAGGTTATACACTCAGGGCAGACCCCAGCAGCCTGGACCCGTGCAGTACTAGAGGATAGCACGGGTCGATGCCGGTCCATCCAGTTCATCCGCAGTAGAGGCAGCACAGGCAGAGTCATCCGCTGTGGATATGGGTATCATCAGTGAGAAGTTGGATCGGATGGAGCTGATCGAGAAGAAGCAGTACCAGGGCATCACTCAGATGGAGCAGATGGCACAGACTCTGAGGGACATGAAGACCCAGCTCATGTGTCTCCAGGAGGCACAGACGGCTTCACAGCCCCGTATTCAGTCGTGAGGCGATACCGGCGGCAGCAGCGGCTCGTTCCAACGCTCCAGCTCACACCAACAGCCTAGACAGGTTCACCTTGTACATGCGGAGTCGTACCAGCAGTAGCAACCCTCCTACCAGTCACCACCGTCTCCAAACATGCAGATGGTGGTATACCAGCCGGATCAGCCTCTGGCAGTACTCCCGCCAGCCCAGTACAATGCAGAGCCGTTGATGGATGTCAACGAGATTTGGTATGATCGTCCTCAGCCTGGGATCCGACGAGACCATCCCGCATTCAGGTGGGGGAGTGGAGGTACCCAGCCCCAGCAGCAGCCCTCTGGTCAGGGAGGCCAGTACAGCCAGCAGAGGGATCACCAGCAGCAGCAGCCCCCAGTTTACCAGTCACAGCAGCAGTCATCCTTCGTTCCTCGTCCCTATCAGCAGGGACAGTCTTGGAGGCGAGAGCAGCCTCACCAGCCACACCAGCAGCAGCACCCTTCTACCTACCCCTCTCCGCAGTAGCAGCACTAGTTCCAACAGCCTCATTACTAGAGAGGCTACGCGTCGGGCTCTCATGGTCCACCATACGAGAGCCCCGCCTTGGACGACATAGCCCGCCTCCTCACGGACCAGCAGGCTACTTTCAGACGGGAGATGGACGAGTTGCGCCAGGAGATGCGGGACATCGTGAGAGGGAAGGCCGCCGTCCCTCCCCAGATAGAGCTGAATCCCAACAGCCTGAAGCGGAAATCTAAGCAGGTAGTTTGTACAGAGTATACCACTCCTAGTGATGCATTTGGTGATATGACTGGAAATCTGTTTGATACTAATTTTGTCACACTTAGGAGCGGTAGGATGCCAGCAGGCAGCGCCTCGTCTGAGCTACATCATGAGGATACACCTATAGCGCTAGATGAGGAGGAGGAGAGCGGTACTGAGGCCGCACATGATGATGACGGTGGTACTGATGCCACCAAGGATGCTGAGTCCACCGGCGGTACTGAGGCTGTCGTTTCACCAGTTCGAGGAGTTGGTACTGAGGCCACTCCTGATGCCGAGCCAGAGCGCGGTACTGAGGCTGCGAGTCTTCCAGCTGAGCCAGTCGATGGTGGTACTGAGGCCACCAGAGTTCATGTAGAGAGATCTGTTGTTTTTCCTTCACCTGATGTATCTCTGAACAGTTCTGTGAATAAAGGAAAGGGTTTATTTTCTTCTGGTCCCAGTGTGGTGCATGATGTATGTCTGGATCCGGTCGTCGAACCGCCTACACCCTTTTCTAGTCCTTCATCTGAGAAGGACCCTGTGATCCCCTTCCCTAGAGCCCTTCAGATGGGGAAGGGGAAGAAAAGAGAAAAAGATCCAAAAAAGAGAGAGCAAGAGGAGTTCAGCCAGAGCATGATTGATAGATTTCACATACAGCTGACCCTTCAGGAGACTTTGCAGCACATCCCCCTTCTTCACCGATCGTTGAGAGATAGGACTACAGTCAGGAGGAGGAGGAGGAACCACCATTCAGAGATTCATGTGCTGACGAAAGCCACGTATTTCGCGATCCAGAACCGTCTGCCGGCCAAGAGGCCAGATTCAGGAGCCCTTTATGTCAGATGTCATATCAGTGAGCAGAGGTTTGACCGTACTCTATTGGATAGCGGATCGTCGATCAACCTCCTTCGGGCAGCCCTTCTCGACCGCTTCGAGTTGGGCACTCTTAGACAGAGCAGGACAGTCCTTCAGTTTGCTGATAGATCTGTCAAGAGGCCGAAGGGGTTGTTGCGAGACGTTGTTGTCACTATTCAGGGTTTGCAATTCCCCGTGGACTTCGTAGTGTTGGACATGGAGATCCCTGATTCAGTGACCGATACCCCCATCATTTTAGGTCGCCCGTTCTTGGCCACAACCAAGGCAGTGACCGACCATGATAGCGGGAAGGTATACTTTCGCGTCGAGGGCGAAAGTGTACAAATAGAGACGGTCGAGGACAACAGAGCCAGAGAGAGATCATGCTCAGAGACAACTTCAGATACAGAGCAGCTGACAGATGCAGGGCTAGACATCCACCAGGACTGTGACTTTGTGATCACAGATGATGAGGCAGTTTGGGCAGACCCAGCAGCACAGGCCATCCTCTCATTTTCAGACACCGCTGATGTAGAGATGACAGCAGAGGAGAGCTTGGAGAGCACATTCCTGGTTCAGGATACTTTAGAGGCAGCAGAGCAGGTTCTCGACCGCGACACAGATTTTGGTGATGATGGTGGTACTGATGCCACCTTGTGTGATGCAGATCCCTCGGAGTCAGAGTCTGAGTGGGCAGATTGTGATGATTACATGCCAGACCTGGTTTCCACTGAGTCTACAGTTGAGGAGGAGGTAGATGCCGAGCAGATCAGAGACAGTTTAGTTAAGCAGCCTTCTCCCGATCCAGTTTGCGAGAGTACACTTTCAGTCTCCCGGACAGATTTGGCAGCATACACGCGTCTTCTTTCGAAGCCAGATTTTCCAGCACCGAGTTGTCCAGAGCTGAAGCAACTTCCTTCATCGTTGAAGTATAGATTCCTTGCGGGTGAGCATGAGATGTACCCAGTCATTATCTCAGCCGATTTGACTGGAGAGCAGGAATCTCGTCTGATGGGGGTTCTTGAAAAGAACCGCAAGGCAATAGGATGGAGCGTAGCAGATCTCCATGGGATTAGTCCGGCCCTGTGCTCCCACCATATCTATCTCGAGGATGAGGCAAAGACATCGCGTGAGTTCCAGCGGCGGCTGAACCTAAATATGAGAGAGGTTGTCATGAAGGAAATTTCGAAATGGTGGAGCGCCGATTTTATCTATCCCATCTCCGACTCCAAGTGGGTCAGCCCTTTGCATGTGGTGCCCAAGAAGATGGGCATCACTACAGTGATTAGCGAGTCTGGAGAGGAGATTGCTACACGAGTACCCACTTCTTGTCGGGTTTGTGTTGACTACAGGAGACTCAACCAGGCCACCAAGAAGGATCATTTCCCCCTGCCCTTTATCGATCAGATTATTGAGAGACTGGCAGGGAAGAGCCATTATTGTTTTCTGGATGGGTACTCGGGCTACAACCAGGTGGCCATCGCTCCTGAGGATCAGGAGCAGACCACCTTTACCTATCCCTTCGGCACATACGCCTTCCGACGCATGCCATTTGGGCTATGCAACGCCCCTGCGACTTTTCAGAGATGCATGTTGTCGATCTTTTCAGACATGGTAGGGGAGTGCTTAGAGGTCTTCATGGATGATTTCTCGGTTTACGACGACGGATTTGACTCCTGTCTTGACTTCCTAGACCGAGTACTCCAGCGATGTATTGAGGTCCGCTTGGTTCTTTCTTGGGAGAAGAGTCACTTTATGGTGACTCAAGGGACGGTGCTTGGCCACATCATCTCCAACAGGGGCATGGAGGTTGATCCAGCCAAGGTTGATGTCATTAGAAAACTCACACCACCGTCCAATTTACGGCAGTTACGGTCTTTCCTGGGGCACGTCGGCTTCTATCGGCGGTTCATCATCCGTGATTTCAGTAGAGTTGCCCGACCATTGACTGACCTGCTGACGAAAGACACCGAGTTCCTTGTCGATGACAAGTGTCTTTCGTCCTTTGATACTCTCAAGCAGTGTATTGTTGAGGCTCCTGTCCTCCAGCCACCAGATTGGTTTCTCCCATTCGAGATTATGATGGACGCCTCCGATTTGTCGTGGGGGTTGTGCTGGGACAGAGGAGGGATGGAGTTCCATTTGATATCCACTATGCTAGCCGCACCTTGGATTCCGCCCAGCGGAATTATACAGTCACAGAGAAGGAGATGCTAGCAGTAGTGCTCGCCCTAGATAAGTTCAGATCGTACATCATTGGATCTAGAGTGACTTTGTACACAGATCATACCGCCATCCGATACCTCATGGCAAAGAAGGATGCCAAGGCCAGACTGACTAGATGGATCCTTCTACTCCAGGAGTTCGACATTGAGATCAAGGATAAGCCTGGTGTCAAGAATGTAGTGGCGGATCATCTCTCCCGTTTAGAGCAGCCTGAGGAGTCTGAGCAGATTTATCCTATTTGTGAGACCTTCCCAGATGAGGCGATCCTTGCTATCGCCTCACTCCCGTGGTATGCCGACATTGTGAACTTTCTTATTGCTAAGAAAGTCCCACAAGCTTGGCCCAGACAGAGGCTTGAGACCTTCCTCGCGAAGGCCAAGTCTTACCATTGGGAGGATCCCATCCTTTATCACGAAGGAGGGGATAGTGTCTAGCGTAGGTGCATCCCTCAGGATGAGCACCATAGCGTCCTCACTTACTGCCACAAGCTTGAGGCAGGAGGACATCACTCTAGGAGGAGAACTGCACAGAAAGTGCTCCAATCCGGCTTGTGGTGGCCTACCTTCTTCAAGTACTCTGATGAGTTCGTGAAGAGGTGTACTGACTGTCAGAGGATGGGCACTTATGGACAACATGATATGATGCCGATGCAGCCCATTCACTTCTGTGAGGTTTTTGACGCATGGGGCATCGATTTCATGGGTCCATTCCCTAAGAGTCAGGGATTTGAGTACATTCTGTTGGCCGTTGACTATGTTAGTCGTTGGGTTGAGGCTATCCCCGCCCGAGCCGCTGATGCCAGGACAGTTTGTAGATTCTTGAGGAAGCACATCATCACACGGTTCGGGGTACCTCGAGTATTGATTTCAGATGGGGGGTCTCATTTCCTCAATGACCAGGTAAAGGCACTTGCGAGTGAGTTCGGCATAGACCATCGAGTTGCCACTCCATACCATCCACAGACGAATGTTCTAGCCGAGGTCTCGAACAGGGAGATCAAGACTATTTTGCAGAAAGTCGTCCGCCCTGACCGAAAGGATTGGTCACAGCTTTTGGACTCGGTCTTGTGGCATATAGGACGTCTTTCAAGACACCATTGGGCACATCTCCCTTTCGCGTAGTTTATGGCAAGCCGTGCCATTTACCTGTTGAGTTGAGGCACAAGTCACTTTGGGCAGTCACGGATATTATTTTAGATCCAGATAGTGTAGGAGACCAGAGGAGGGCAGAGTTAGCAGCCTTGGAGGAACTTAGAGATACAGCCTTCTCCAACAACCTACAATATAAGGAGAGAGTGAAAGAGTGGCATGATTCTCATATCAGCCGCAAGCATTTTGAGCCTGGACAAAGAGTATGGTTGTTTGATGCGAGGCTTCGTCTATTTCCAGGGAAGTTACAGAGCAAATGGAAGGGACCTTATCTTGTGAGAAAGGTACACGACAACGGTAGCATTGATATATCCGAGTTGTCTTCTGAGAGTACCTTTCGAGTGAACGACCAGCGGCTCAAGCCATTTCTAGATCATGAGCCGCGGGTCGTTGATGTTGCCCCTATTCACTTTGCGTGAGATGTGGTCTCTTGATTCACATCTATGTCATCTCACGCCTGATTATCACTGTTCTTCCGACCTGTACAGATCCAGTTGTCCATATCACTCTATTCTTTAGTCCCACATCCCTTTTCTCATCTTATGATTATGCTATACTTCGGGTGTACTTTACCCTAAGTATAGTGGGGATGTAGGACCTGCGGGTATTCTTTTCATTCTTTCTGCCCCTGTTTTGCTGCCTATACTTAGGGATATTTTACCCTAAGTATAGGGGGGGCAGACTCTGTACATTCTTCACTCGGATTTCCCTTCATGTACAGCTTGCTATACTTAGGATTAGTTAATCCTAAGTATAGGGGGAAACCACCGAGCTCTCCTCATTCTATTCATTTATTCATTTCTGTACCTAGCCATTCCTTTTCACTCCCCTTTTACTAAGCACGAGTTATGTCTTCTTCATCGCTCTTGATCACTCTGAGGACATCGTTCGAGCTAAGTATAGGGGGGTGTGTATATATTTCATATATACTTTAGCCATAACTCGTACTTTGTGTGAGTGTGTTAATAAATAAAATGGCTAAAAACCCAAAAAAAACCCAAAAATCACAAAAATTAAAAAAATTTCCTGTAAATAATCATTCTTTTATTGCACATACATAGCTAGTGTACAAAATTATTTTTGTAAAAATGTTTTCAAAAAAAAAGTTTTTGTGTAAAGTTTGTGTAAATATTTTCTTATCAAAATTATGTATATAGTACAATTTTTTTCCAAAATGTTTTGAAAATCAAAAGTTTGCAAAAATCTTGTGTAAAGTTTGTAAATACTTTTGCAAAACTTGCACTTCATGCATCCATCCATTCATGATTTCAAAACATTTTTCCAAAAATTTTGCACGATTGTAAATATTTGTAAATAGCATCTTTGTATATATGTATATAGTTTTTCTTGGATGATAGTTGACATTTAAACTAAGCCTGGAATTAAATTGGGAAATGGAGCTTGATTAAGATCTTAATCCACCTAATTCTAAGAGGAACCTTATAGGGCTTAGGGTTAAGGCTTTTCAGGTCCATAAGGACTTAATTCTTTGAGTCCACTAGGCTATGAGCATGTGTCATCTTGATGAGCCTAAGTAGAGCACTTAACAACACATGCATGACTCTTAGAGACAATGGCTTGACTTGCACCAGCACTTTACACATGGCTCTCCACGGATGAGGTGGTGAGGAGGCAATTTCCTTTGGCTTGGGGTAGCATATGAGGGTAGTACTTCTAGGCGGAACCTCTCTTCTTCTTCTAGTGAAGGAAGTGCGTCTCAACTTGGTCTAGTGGTGATGAAGGCTAAAGACAGAAGCTGTGGGTTGCAATAAAGCTTCAAAAGAGGGATAGTCTACTGGCTCAAGAGGAAAATTTCTTGTATATATGCTGCACCATGTAGATATGTTGCACATAGGCACTTGAAAAAAATTGCAAAATGCAAAAAGAACTCCAAAAAAGTGGTGGGTCGGATTGAAATTTTAATAACCCCAACGGAGTGTACATAGTCAAATCAAGCAAAAGCTTATGGTATCCATGTTACATCTCATGAAGCTTGCAGCGAGAGACTTAGCTACACCGGCTGAGCTTCCAAAAGTCTATACTTCTTTCCCCTCTTCTTGAGCCGGTTGCACTTGAACTTAGAAGGGAATACCCCGCTTCTCGAGGAAAGAGTTGCTAGACCGAGGCATTAGAGTTACCAGGTTAAGGGAGGTTTTGTTACTTCTAAGGTGGGGAGCTACTTTCACTTACACTGCATGGAAAGATTCATAGTCATTAGAGTTTGTGTATGTAGACTTGTTCTGATCTGGTTTATTGAGGAGTCTTGTCCATAGATTGGTGGAACTTAGAGACTGTTGAGTTTTGAGCTTAAGTCTAAATAAGGTTCCGACACATTAATAATCCAAAGATCTGATCGAGCTCCATAATTCAATTTAATGAAGGAAAGTTTAATATTCAACCTTGATCCATGTATATTCCTCTCTTTTTCTTTTCCTTTCTTTCTTTTTCACTTCTTTTTCAAATAAGTGTTTGCTAAGGGATTAGCAAAAGTTAAGCATAGGGGGGTGATGAATACCCATTCATCACTCTTTATTCTTATATTTTAGCTACAAAAACCTTTGCAAATGCATGTATATTCATGTAAATACAAATAATTATCAAAAGCATGCATTGTATAAAGTTTAATAATTAGCATGTTTTTGTGCAAAAATAAAAGAATAAAGAGTAAAAAGAAAAAGAGGGAAATATTTAGAATAAATATTGAGCAACCTAATCCCAAGGGAGGGCTCAGCATGGGCCTGACCGCATAAAAACCAAAGTAGAGGGAGATAGGGACTCATGTGTGTAGATATTTATGTAAATAAATAAAGGTATTTTTCCTCACAGAAATAAACTCAAATTGGCTTGTAAATATTTGTATAAAGACAAAAACAAGATAAAAATAGAAAAATTAAAAGGAAAACAAAAACATAACTCTTGTATATAGTCATCATGTATATAAAACAACCATCTTTTATTTATTTAGCCTTATAAATAAATAAAATTGATTTCAAAAATTTTGTAAATATTCTATATGATATGATGTAAATAAATAAAATAAAAACAATTAAAACAAAAACAAAATAAAAATAACAAAAATTAAAAATCCAAAAATACTTTGTAAATATACCATGTATATATATATGTACATATCTATTTATTTCACCTATGTATATAAATAATAAAATTAAAATTAAAATATATTTTTATTCCTAATTTTATGATATAAATAAATAAAATATAAAATGGGAATAAAATTGTATAAAAATAACAAATTAAAAATCAAAATTAAAAAAAATCTATATATTGTATATATACCTATATATAGACCTACTATGTACTTACCTTTTTTTACTTTGAAAAATTAATTAAAAATCACTAAAAAAATTAAAAGAAAAATATTTCATGTTTTGACTTTTTAATAAATCGGCCATTTTCTAATTTTTATGGATTTTACAAGTATTTTCCAGGTGGCCTTCACCCATTGGCCCTGGGGATTGTTGACCGCCAGGTCAACTGCCCACCCCCCCCCTAGGACCACTTCCCACGGGTTAGGCGCCCGACCCGACTTCCCCATATTTTAGCGCCTAAACCCGATTCCCCCTCGCCTAAACCCCGGGTCCGATACCTTCGTGATATATCCGACACCCTCGCCGGAGCCACCGCCTCGAGATCCGCGCTCCAGAATGCCCTACCCGCGCTCTTCTTCCCGGACCCTCCACCTTATATAATCCCAACTCCGCCACCTCCATTCGCATCTTTGGCCATTCATTCCACCCCCCCAGTGAGCTCCAGTGCGTGCGTGAGAGTGACAGCTCACTCCAGGTGCTGTCGAAGCGAGGAGAGGGACCGTGTGCCACTGATCCGGCGAGTATCACCGCCGTGCTCCGCCCAGAGCCGGAGCTCGAGCCTCGGAGGTCGGCACTCCTCGAGGCAAGGACCAGGAGCTGCGCAAGCTCTCCCCCAGTCGATTCGTCCATCTAGGTATAACCAGTTCGCTTTCTCTTTCGCTAATTTTAGATTACCCCCAATTCGCTCCGCCGTCGTGTTCCGCCGATTCCGACCACCTCACAGTCCCGTTCGATCATCGGAATCCACCGTCACCTCCGCCTTCCTCCTGCGCACGTTCTCCATACTTCCATTCAACCCAGCTCGCACAGGAGCTGAGGTTCGAGCTCCTCCGTCCACGCCTTCGCTGTAGCTCGCCCATTTCGACCCTCTGACAACCTTCACCCCGCCTAACCGGGTCGAGGCAGTTTGCCCTCGACCCGCGAGTTGTCTGGTCTATTTTGCAGGTTCATCCAATCCCATCTGAGGGCTTGGACCATTGGGTCCAGAAGCTTCACCTCCGCCGACCTCGCCGGAGCTCTCTGGAGCTCGGTTGGGTCATCGGAGAGTCCCACCTGACGCGGAGACCTACGCCGACCCTTCTCAGATCATCAGCGTCCCGCGAGGAGGCTCGGAGCGAGCGTACTGGGCCGGCGAAGTTCGCGGGCCACCTGTTCTTCCAGCATCTCCAGCAGCCGTCCGATCAGCCTCCCGCTCCAGTCTTCATCTTAGCCATCCATTCCAGGGGCAACATCCACCGCCCGATCTTTGGAGGACTGATCCCAGCCGTCGATCCAGCGAGGTTTAGCCACCGACGTTCTCCACCGCTCGATCCTCCACGTGGCTACGCCTCCACCGTTCGATCAACGCGAGGAGTCCAGTTTTGGAGCGCCAGCCGTCCTTCACCGTCAGATGCACCACGTGGCGCTCATCCTGACCTCCATTAATAAAAGGGTAATTTACACTTAGGCCCTCCTTTTTATCTTTTTTAGTGTTTAGTCTTGTAAATATTTAGTGTAGTTGTTTAGTTTTTGGTACAATTGCATAAAGGACCCTGCACTTTACTTTCTTTGCATTTATGCCCCTGTGTATGGTGTAGCACGTGCTTCGACACGTGGTTTTCTGGGCTTTTTGCATTAATGCCTTGTAGTTCTGAGATGTTATGGATTGAATGAAAACTTTTGAGTATTTGCATTTATACCCCTGTGCGTAGAGTAATTGTGCATGTGCGTTAATTTTTGGGTTATTTGCAAGACTAGCCCTCGTACTTTTGGTGCCTGTTACCAAAAAGTCCTAGGACTTAGTTTTTATCACATTTAGGTCCCTGAGTGCCCCAGGCACACGCGTTGCACGTGTTTACCTGGGTATTTTGCACCGGACCCCCCAGAACTCTTGGTATTTGCACTTAGGTCCCTGTGCACAGTGCCTCCTCTTTATTTTTGAATAAAATAGTAAACCTACTCGAAATCCAATGAAAATTGGATACATGGCTCCTGCCATTGATTAAAATTTTCTGGAATTTTTGGAGACAATTTTATGTTGATTTGTTATTTTTAAAAATTCAAAAACACGTATTTTCTTTACTATTTAATTTTGAAAATCACAAAAAAAATATTAAAACTCATCTAAAAATTACAAAAAATTAGCTAGTGTTTGTTTTGGCTTGCTTGATTTTCTAGCCAATTTTGGCTATTTTTCATCATACAAACTCATAAAAACTGAAAAACACTCAAACACTCATAAAAATTCTAGTAAATAAATTAAAAACCCAAAAATAATAATTTAGGTGCCCAATTTTTCCTTATTTTCTTCTCTATACAGGAAAAATACCTCCAGGCTTATTTGGGACTTTTAGATATTTTATCTAAGTCCCTCAAGCTCGGCTGGACAGTACTTTCTTTTTCATTCACTGTTTGATTTTTAGAAAATTAAATAAACACCAGAAAAATCTAAAAAATTCAATAAAAGCTGTAAAAATTATAAAACACACAAAAATATTTTTTTCTGGAATTTTTGCTTGAGTTTTGATACATTAAATAAATAGTTGAGTTGCTTGCTTTCCTTGTCTTAGTTTTTAATTAATTAAAAATCCAAAAAAAAATATAAAAACCTAAAAACCACCAAAAATACCCTTTTCTTCTCTTCTAGACTACTTCGTAGGCCGCAAGGCCATTTCGTGCTCCTTGAGTTCGACCCTGGTCGCTATACCAGGTTAAAATAATAGCAAGACCGCTATTGAGTTCTAGTTGATTTTATTTGATATTCGTGGTCTGTTTTTCTTGATTGATCGAGTCCGAGTGATTGAGGTTGCGACGACCATTTAGTACCTTTACCTTAGTCGCTTGGGATTTTCTCGGTCATCAGGGTCCAACTTGGGTTACGCTTAGGATAGACCTGCACATACGGCTATTAAAGCTTTTAAATTTTTAATTGTGCTCGTAGGATCTAGGATCACACTTAACTTTAATTGAGACGCACATTTGATCGTTCAACTTAATTAAATTGAACTCAATTCTTCCCAGCTAATAGAAAGTTCTGCTAGATGAGGTTTTTCATCGGCTTGCATTTATTTAGAATAATCTTTCAATTCTTGCATTGCATCCCACAAGGAAATTGCGAAGAAGTGCTATAAGTCTTCTAACTGATCATACATCATCGTTTTTCGAGTGCATCAGCTTTTCCCAAATTGGGACTGGATGGTAGACGTGCATTTGTGCTCTCCTTAAAATTTCAGTGATCGCCTAATGAATTTGGGACTGCTAAATATAGTCGATTTTAAACAACCCATAAAATCAAGATTATGTACGGGAGAGCAACCCTGACCTTGGATTCTTCTATTTTTTTTTGAGTGGGCGAGTGACGACACTTAAGGCTAATAGCCCAAATTTGGATTTCCATATTGACTATTGATTCGACAAAATGATTAGCTACTTCTCTATGAGGATCTACGGGTAGACGGTCTAGATTTCCTTAGCAAAGTGCTGGTTTAAAGGAGATTACGTAAGGATCCGTCCTTAAGTAACACAGGTATCCGTTTTACGCTCCGTACTTACACCCATACAGGTTGAAAGTAGGTGCAACTAGTCATAACAATTCAGTCCAGGTCATTACAAAAATTGCCGGCATCTAACAGCTCTCTAAATTCTTTCCATGATTGATTTATCATCAACTAAATCGAGAAGATAATTTTGAAATCTTACAGCTTCATTGTTGAGTTGGTCAACCTGGGGTTTATTTGTGTTTGATTTGTATGGCGAACTGATTTGAAGATCAAAAGCCTTACACTTGTGCCATCAATCTCCCTTTCTTGGATTTGAAATAGATCCATTATGTCAACCAATATACATTCTTCAATAATTATGGAACTTTTGTCTAAGTACCCTATAGATATGCATCATGAAAATAACTTCGTCTCAGTGAAACCCAAACCATAATTCATTTTAGCTCTTTCAAAAATGATGGAACATTTATCCAAGAATCCATCGGAGCTATACTATGAAAATGAATTCGTATCAGTTAAACACAAAGCTGCAAAACTCCTCCAACTATACATCATCTAATTTCCACAAGAGACTCTCAACCACGAATAGATCCAACACTCTCTACAAATCCGATCTACTACATGAATGAGAATCCTTTGTATTTGGATCATACAAACCAACATCCGACGGAAGTCTCCACATCTCCATATGTCAATCCTCTCTATTTTGATTCATACAATCCATCCTTCATATTCTGTAAGTATCAATCCATCATTCATGGGAGACTATAAGCACATGATCGAATTTGACACTTCTTCACATCTTCCACCTTCCCCACCCTTGAAGACAAAGAGCAACCATCATCTTGGATTGACCATGACAACCCCATCTTCAGAAATGACATTCATACAGAGGACTAGACTGATCACATCCACACACATAAACCTTATATGGTGACTCCCCAATATCAGGGGTTCGATCAATCATGGTCAAAGGAATGAACTCTACTCAGACCAACTCCACCTTCCTGAATCACATGGTTTCTATCCTATTGAGCAGACTCCGTTTTTTTGTATATTTTATACACATTTTTATGAACAAGATAGAGAAATAATTAGCCAAAAGGAGTTGACATAAAATTATTAAAAATACATGAAGTTTTGGGCTATTTATAGTGAAAACTCCTTTAATTTTTGCAGCTTTTTTATGTTAATCTATTTGTACAATCTTTTTATACAATAATTAGTGTGTTTTATTTAACAAGAGTTATTTTGTTAATTAATTTTTTTTATATACATTTATTTGAGAATTTACTCAAGGATTTTGCTAAGATCAAGATATTGAGATGATGAATCGCGGGATTCATCGATGCTTCTATTGGGTCTTTGGACCTAGCTACCAAGTCAAGCAAACCTATATCTAGGGGCTGAATCATATAAAAAATAAAGAGAAATACAGAAAACTCAAAATATGTGAAACAAATAAAAAGAAAGGCGATGAAAATAACGAAAAAACTGACGAGGCCCCTAAGTGAATAGACACCCGAGTAATGAACCTCGTAAAGCATGGAGTTCAAGTGTCCAAAATTATTACAATTTAATTTAAAAAAATAAATAAAAACACTCTCATACAAAATAAAATATAAATTATGTTGGTTTTCTCCTCTCCATCTCTCTCTTCTCATTTTTCCTGCTCTCTCCTGGTTGACTCACAAGTAGAATAGACAATCTCCTTGTGGTGTTGCTTCCACCTCCTAAGAGATAGTCATCACCACATGGTCCCTCACAAGAAATATCAACAAAGAAATGTGGGTCAGAGACAGTAAAATCTTTCTCAAAAATAAAAGGCATAAAATAAAAGAGAAATAAATAGTATAATGTACAAAAAGTGCTACACTCTGTTGCTCCCCAACAATAGTGTCATTTTAAATAGCCAAAAATATCTGAGGAATTGTCTTATGATCCACACAACGAGGGACCCCTAAGTTGTTGTGATGGCACCTTTCGAAGATCTCTGGCTAAATTCAACAATCAACCTACAATATAAGAATCAAGAAATAAAGTATGGATGTAGATCAAAATTTATCATAACCCTATAATGAATGTGTATAGTGGACAAGCAGGTATGGGTCGAATACATGGAGACAAGTCAGTGTAGCGGTGATTATTATTTATAAATAAATAACGAATAAATAATAATCTATATTTGTATAATATTCACTCTCTTATTTATTTATTTTGTAGGTTTTAATTAAGTATATTAAATATTAATTATTTTTCTAAAATTTTAAATTTTTTGTTTTCTTTTTATCTTTCTCTGTTTTTTAAATATATAATAAAGATATATATTTAATATTATATATGTAATATGTACGATATAGATACAATATATATCATAAATGCACAAAAGCCAAAAAAAATCTAAAGAGCAGTCCATTTTATTTTTTAAAATAAATTAAAAATATATTTAGGTATTTATAATAATTGATAATTATTATTTATAACTATATATAAGTATATAATATAACATAGGTAGTTATAATTATAAATATATCTAAATATAATAAAAAATTACAAAACAAATTGTTTTTGTGTTTTTTATGTTTTCCTTCTGTTTTGTGATTTTTAATATATTTTTGAGAATTCTAGTTATTTTTAAAGTCCAAAATATATAAAATCAAGGACTTTTCAAATATGTTGAGTTGTTTTGAAATTTAATAATATTAAATAGTGTCCAAATTTCTCAAAACAATTTTTTAAATGCAGTAATATGTACGAGTAAAAATATAGGTAGAAATGGATTTTTTGTTTTTGAAAATATTTTGCGATTTTTTATGTTTGTCAAGGGTGTTTTTTCTTTGAGGGTTTTCTTTTGCTTTTTTTGTGAATTTTAGTCTGGAGTTATATAATAAGGTAATAAACACTGAATAATTTTTAGTATTTTTAAAGAGTATTTTACAAAAAAATTTATATTCTAAGGCAAAAAGGGACTAAACGTGTCTTCTTATTTTTATTAAATATAAAATATGTATGAAATGCAAAATAAATTACATGATGTAAACAAGCATAACATCAGCATATAATCATATTTTTGAATGATTTTTTGGAGTGCAGGAGGTATTTATGAAAAATAGACAAACATGCACAAAATAATTAAGCTCGTAGAGATAATTTTGTAATTAAAAATAAACTCGAGGGGATCTTTGTAAAAACACCAAAAGTTTTACACTAAAAGTTAATTTTTATATATTAATTCTAAATATAAAAATCCAGAGGTATATAAGTGCAAATTACCCAGCTCACGTGGGCGCCACAAGCTGATCTGTTAGAGGATAAACTTGCAATTAATGAAAGTACAAAGTTTTTGTTGCTAAAGTTCCACTAATTTTTACACGCCTAGAATATTTACCAGATTAATTACAAAATACAAAAGCTAGAGGGGGTTTAGTGTAATTTACCCCACCCCCTCATGCACATAGATGAAAGACGTTCAACATGCCACGTCACTTCACTTAAACGAATCGAACGGCAGGAGGCGCATACCGATTTGATTTTAATGGATGCTCCAGATTAAATCCGGGTCGTATACTTCATCAAACGGCTCAGACGTACGATGGATGAACTACCAAGAACTTATTCATGTTGTTGCTTTGATCAATCAGTTCTTCCTCCTCTAAGATTCTTTCTTCTCGTTTATGGGCCCTAGAGGTTGCAACATGTCATCAAATCTGTAGGTAATCTTAGACAAGCTCTAGCGGGTCCAGATGGGGTTGTGAGGGCTCGACGAGCTCTAGGTCGTCTAGAAAAACTCTGGGTGTGCCTCTTGGACTCAAATGGCTCCAGGTGGTTCTAATATGCATAAAAAGAACCACCAGCTTGAGGACGTCTTCCCCGACCAGTTGTTGAAGCTGGGAGAAAGGGGAGCAAGATGACGGGAGAGCTCTAGCAAGAGATGAAGGGAGTAGCTCATTTCACTTGTTCTTAGTGAGATTAGGGTTGGAAAGATGGGAGTTTTGCATAGAAAATGAAGGGGAACGGAATGACGATGATGGCAAGTTGAGAAACGAGTGGAGTCATGATGAATCAAACCTATAGCACGAGCTCTAAGTCTCCGAAGATCTGGAGATTACTCCAATCCTAAGCACTAATCTTTGAAGTTAAAATGTGAAAATTAAAGTACGGATTAAACTAACCTAATTATGTAAGGAACTGTCCTACATTTGGCCTATTAACTAAAGAGGCAAAACCTTCAGCGGACTTGACCGGAGATGGTTGGATCTCTTCCAAAAGATTTCCTTCTCATTGCTGGGCAGCCACCGTGGGCTCCTGTCACAACCTGAGGATGTTGAATCTACTCTGATGTGGATTAGATTTCTCCAGGAAGGATCAAACACATAAAGGTGCAGAGGAGTGCAGATTTATAGGATGGAGGTCGAGGGTTTTAGAGGCTTGATTGCATGCTAGTGGAGCAGGGTTGGTGAGAATTCAGTGATGGTTGAAGGTGAGGGAGGTCAAGGATACACCATGGTGGAATATTCGAGGGTTGTGAAAGCATGGACAAGTCATGAGAAAATGGAGAAATAGGCCTCCTCGTGACTCTGACATGGGCAGCTTCAGAGGATGTACAGTTGACCTATGGTCAACGTTACGAGATCCTTGATTGGTCCACATGGGCGAACCAGGAAAAAAAGATTTGGAAATACCTTATAAATTCAATGAAAAATATAAGATCAATTATTTGTTTTTTATAAAAAAATGTTATTAATTTTATGTAGTATTTTACACACCATTTTATTTATTTTTCAGATGTGATTTATTAGAAGTTGATATTTACATGTATTATTATAGGTAAATGTACATGTATATTATAATTTTTACTTTCAATTTGTATTATATATTTTATTTATATGTATAGGTAATTTATATTTATTATTTACATATTTCGGTATTTTATATTTTTTATGGGTTTATTTATGTACTTAAATAATTATGAACATATTCTTTATATGCATATAGGTATATTTCATCTATGTGTTAAGTTGTATTATTAATTTTGATTTTATTTTAATGGTTTTATTTTATTGTAATTATTTACCTATGTTTGAAATAATACATACAATCTTATAAAAATAAAAGAAATTCGAAAAATACAAACAATAAATATATTGAATAAAATATACATGTATATTGCATAAAATGGGCTCAAAACATAAATTTTGCACCATAACTCTAAATTGGATGGAACCACCTTAATTTAATAGAATATTAAAATTCATAAACAATTAATGATTATTTTGTTCAATTTCGATATAGTATGGAGAAGATAAAGGTCGGTGAAGTTTTATTCTTTGTATCCTAGGCTCACTATGCATTATTTTTCTATGAAATTAATTTTATACTTTTCTTTGTCGTTTTTGTCTACAACATTCATGTTAAGGTTTTTTTATTTAAAGTTTAAAAATAATAAAATAGAATAGGATCCAAAAAGCAATGTTTCGGTAATAAAATTAGGATTTTGTGTATGATTTTCTATGTATTTTTTTACAACTTCTCTGACCTATCTCCCCCTACTTAATTCCTTGTCGACCAAATCATCTTGATGACTGGATCTTGGGGTCTAGGGTCACTCAACACCTATGGAGTTTCAATTTTTTTCTTTTCTTCCATTATTCTTTTATTTTGGTATTAAATGCAATAATTATATGGTATTTTGTACAATTTACAAAGTGTTTATATTGGCAAATTAATGACATATACATTCATCTCGCTAGGGATTTAAGTCCAAAATAAATGTATAAAGGTGATGAAGTGGAGATTCATTAGTGATGAATAAGATAAAGATCTTCCATGTGCTACTAAACTCGATCTCTGCTCAACAGATGGAGAAGATGAAGAAGGCGATGAAGTTCTATCAATGGCTCTCCTCAATCACAACTATATGGGTAGCTACAATCTCCTACTACTCCTAAGATGAATGGCATCAGATAAACAAGTAAAATCACAAGTCATACATGTCTAGGGGGTGGATGGATCATGGGCTACATACTCTTTATTGCGTCTGAAATTCTTGGTATTGGTTTCGACCTAGACCAGTATCAATGTCTTCGTGGCAATCAAGTTGTCAAGCCTCTGGTATATATCAGTCTTGTTCTTCATCAGTAAAACAAGTTGATTTAATGCTAGATTCACCGAAGGTGCCTTCGGATGCTCAAAAATGAACGGTCGCTGAGTCTAGCAGTGCGGAGGTTGGTCCCAAAATAAGAAGACTCTAGCTGATATGTATAAGGAGGAGAAGAAGTAAAAATTGTCTATAATGTGCAAGTTGCTACAGATAATAAGGCTGATATGAATATGCAGGTTGCGTCTGTTGTAGTCCATGTCTCCATGTCTTAAAGTATGGTAGAGACAAGTAATGAGGTTGTGGCGGCTGGTGTTGAAACTAGTGTGATCTCTTTCCCTAAAATTGGTGAGCAGGCCTCTGACCGGCCTGAGAACCCAACTATTCCTACCTTGTGGATGGGTTTGACTGCGTACGAGACCGCTCCAAATATCATTTACCACTGAATATGAGGTAGAGGTAGAAAATGTGGCTCAAAAAGATACATATACTCTTGGTAAAACGAAAAAAATTCATGATTGAGGTGTTTGTTGTGCAACCTGATCTCGAATCTATACATAGTAAACGTGTTGATATATGGAAGGTACTCTGGTACTCTGTTGGGCTTAAGGTGTAGAAGAAGCCTATTGAACTGCAGGATTATCAGCTACTACACTCACATTTTGACATGAACTGGGCGTACTAAAAGGAAGATCCAAATTTCTAGTAATATCATCCAACTTATCTAGTTTCTTTGTCGTTGCTCAATCACTTGTAATTTATTAAGCCCTTGTTATCGCTTTTTGGTAATATCAACTTTGGATATGTGATTTCCAATGATGGTCAGATCTAAACTATCCACCCTATCCACATCATGAGATACCATCATGTTGACGTCCTTGTGGGGTGCTGAAAAGTAGGAGGTCATTTCTAAACTGCATGGTAAGAAGATAGAGTAGTTGAGCTCTCCACCATTTCGTCAAAAATCTATCATATGACATCCTCGTCTTTGTTCAAGTGGGACTCCCAACAAGCAGCATCAACTAATATCTGATTTTTTGAACTCAAACCCCCTATGAAATTCTACACGAGGCTAGTCTTTGGTATATCATGATGGGGTAAGTTATCCTTCAAATCCTTAAATCTATTCCTCTCATGAATTCTCTCATGGGTCAACTGAGAGAAGTTTTCTATGAGTGACCGCATCTGATTGAGTTATCTAAGGGGATAGTACTTGCTAAGGAATGATGACCTCAATTCCTCCCAAGACTTGACAACTCTTTCTAAATGATTTATCCAATGAATCACCTTGTCCATAAGGCTAAACAGGAAGGTTGTCATCTTTACTACCTCTAAGGAGATGTTACGGTAGTGCATTGTGCCACAAATATGGTTGAACTGCTAGAGGTGTCTATAAGGTTCTTCATTTATGCGACCATTGAATATAGGGAGTAATGGTAAAAGTGTGGGCTTCAGTTTGAAATTACCATGAACCACAGGTATCTGAATCCAAGTAATACAGTCTCCTTCATCCGGGTTATAGGCATCTCTAAGGATGAGCTTTGGTACTACTCTATTAGGATCAACAGGATCTGCTCTAAGTTGTTGCTCATCTCCCCCATTCCTACCTCCTCTCTCCTTTCTCCTCTGTCATTCCTCAACTATAAGATTGTATCTCTAAGTCATACCTGGATGTTTTCATACACAATCAGTTGTGCTTGAATGACCTATACAGATGTAAACATTGTACTGTTGATCTCATGCTTCTCAGACAAAGGTGCTTTCCCTTTTGGAGCCACCGAGTCCTCAAAGTCTGTCTCTGAAAATGTGCAAGGCACTTGATCAGTCTTCAGAAAAGATGAAGTCTCAAAATATATGGACTGCTTTTTCTAATTATCCGTGGTCTATGGGGACGGAGTGGAAGAAGGGAGGAGACTCTCGAAGGAGGAAAAGGATCCAATTACTAGGACTCTCAGGCTATGAGGCTGTATAGCAGACAAGGTGGGCAAGGAGGCATTATTAGGCCAGGGGTCTGCTTTATTGACCAAAGTACAAGGTCAGCCTCGGGTTTCAGCGAAGGGAGAGGTCAGATAGTCCCCCTCGGGGGTCTTGGAAGGTGACACCAGAACCTTTTGGGGGCTTCACGGAACAAAAACATAGGTTCATTACTCGGACTTTCTATCTGTCCTGCTTGCTTTCTCCTATCTCGAAAAGCGCCCTTAACCCCGTATATATAGTTTCCGATTGAGAACATCGCCCGTGAAGTAAATCATCGCACCTACGATTCAACCAATTGGGATTGGGAGAGAATCAGTAGATTCTTTTTCGGGAGCGATTCATCCTTCCCGAACGCAGCATACAACTCTCCGTTGTTTGAGATTAATGACAATCTCAAATAAGGGATTTATTGGAGAAAGAAATGGAGATGTAGAGAAGGAAAAATATTCGAGAAGAGTGTCATCCTGAATAAGTCAAAGTGACTGAAGTGGAGTGTACAAAGATGAGCTCGTGACGTCTGAACAAAAATTGCTCCAATCCGACATCTTCGATTATCAAGAGGAAAGATGCGAAAACACGAAGTCAAAAAAGAAGAGAAATGAAGAAAAGGTGTGAAGGACATGTAGTGATTTTCGTACTAAGTAAGGAAATACAATACAAATCCTTGATTCACAAACTGAACACAATGCGAGGAGCATAAGAGTTCGATCATTTTATCTTTTCGATTTTAGTTTAGTGAATATCAAGAAGTTACTGAACAGCAAGCACACAAAGTGGTGACACCTTTATCGCCTAGTGTACATCCTCAAACCTCCCCAAACATTGGTACCATCTACCCAGGCTACTAGGTTTTATCATGCCCAAAGGGATATAAGAGGCAGAACACACCAAAATGATTTTCTATGGTCGGATGAAAGTACTTGCAATTGTGTTCATGTCCCAAAGAGTAATACACATGTGCTTCGGAGACAACTCTAGGGATTTGGGATCTATCCTTGTGGAAACGTCCTCATCCATTCTATCTGGAGGTAACCTACAATAATGAGGGGGTTCCTCTCCCCAAAATAATGAATGAATCCTTTATGATTTGTTTTATAGCTGAGTAATTTAGCAGTCCCAATTTTATTTGGTAATCACTTTTTTGAGTTTTTTTAAATAAACAATCTGATGAATTTTCTGTTTCCTTTTTTATCCTAAGTGAGAAAATGGGCATGAAAATCAGAAAAGTCGATGCAACGAAAATCAATGATGCATGCAATAGTCAAAAATTCATACCTTTCGCCAACAGTGTACATGCAGAATGATCTTTGCATAAAATAAAAATAAAAAAAATATAACCTAAATGATGCACGAGAATCATCCCAGAAACAAACTTATATTAACTGGCACGAACCAATTATTTGTCTAAGTCCAAGCGATGATGCTACTCGATAGGAACAAGATAATTATTAGGGCTTTGGACCTATTATTTACCTCGCTCAACCAAGATAATAAAATCTACACAAAAAGATCTCAAGAACAAAAAATGGAAGAAACAAAATAAAATAAAAGGCAACGAAAACAGAAATTTGGTGAGGTCCCCCAAGTGCACTGACACTTGATGAAACAAACCCTGCAATCATAAGGCATAAAGTGGACAACAAAACATAAAAGAGGAAAATGCCATGGAAATTATTAAAAATTATTTTTAAAAAATAATTGAAATAAAATTCTAAAAGAAAACAAAAAGTGTTATCCAAAAGCTGCTTCTTTTAAATCTTCTGCTCCTCCTACATTCTCCTACCAATCGATGAAGAAACGAATGGCATTAGCTTCGCTCAGATGCATCGTCCTCCTTGGAACACTACCCTCAATCGTCGAGACCTTATAGAAAAGGGAAAACCAAAAAAATAAGTCAGAAACAATTTACAAAAAATAAAGAAAAATGAAATAAAGCAGAAAATGACAATGAAATAAAAAAACAAGTAAAGAAATAAAAGAAAATATAGTATATACAAACACCAAGAGTAGAAGGCAAAGAAGAAATCCTAACTACCCTCGAAGTGCCTCCTTAGAAACAATAACATTTGATTATTCAAGATTTTCATATATTTTATCTACTTAATTAGAAATAAAGGCGAACATGTGTGTCACACAACCCTAAATGTCCCCAATAAAAAATTACCTATTTTTCTCGAGAGAATAAATCAAAGAAATGTAAGAAAGAGAAGAAGTATAGTGTTTATTTACCTATATAGTCCACGATTCATCGCCTACATTCATTTATTTTAGCTTTATTTCCTTAGTCAAATACTTGTAGATACCCACTAATTTCATAAAATTATCTTTCAGCATAGAGTTGTTAAACATGCACTTTTAACACCGTATATATTCAAATAAAATAATAAAGAAGAAAAGAAAAATAAAATAAACAAAAAGAAAAAGAAAAATAAATGATGTATTTATGAAATAAATGCAGACTGATTAGAACCCCGGTAGAAGGTCAAGACATGACATGATCGACTAAGAATAAAGTAGGGAGAGATAGGGTCTTTAGTCCAAAAATCCTGGATCAATCAAATGAAACCTAAGTATAGGGGTTCCACTTACAAAAAATAAATAAAAATAAAGGTGACGAAAGCAACAGAAAAACTGCGGTGAGGTCCCCAAGTGCACCATCACTCGCTGAAACAAACTCCGAATAATGTCCAAGTATCTCTACAAAAATAGGAAAAAAGAGAAAGAATTGAAATAATTACAATTAATTACACTCCCCTTTTTTTGAAAAGAAAAGAAAAAAATCTGCTCTTCAACAGTCTCCTGCTCTCCTCGATGCTCTCTCCTGTCGGTCGGTGAAGAACATCTGGCCTCCACGTTGCTCAGGTGCTTCGGCTATCCTAGGATCACCTCCTTCGGTCCGCGAGTCCTAGATGATGCGTGGGTTTGTTTTCTAAAGAGAATGGGTTTCTTTGCAAATGTTAGAACTTTTGAGGGATTTTCTACCATTTTTCCAAAATTTTTTTAAAAGACCTAGGGTTGGAGCTGACCTAACCCCTCCCCTTTTCTTTTATCTTCATCCCCATGCTAAAGGGCACAAGTGGCGCTGTCGCGCCTTCTTCTCTCACTCCAGGATGCAAGCTTCTTCACACGTGGGCATGTCGGGTGGTGTTCTCCTCTAGATGTGAGGTTGTCTATGGTGGAAGCGGACGAGGGCTGAAGGTGGTCGCAAGATTTGGTGTTCAGGCGGAGGTGTGGCTATAGCCATGTCGGTGATGGAGTGACACATGCAGTCCTAAGCGGCGTGTTGGTGAGGGAGGAGGTCCTCACACGGTGGCACAATGGTGGCTACTAGGAGGCAACACACTCCTTTGTGGCACAATTGGCGGTGAGGGTTGGTATAGAAGGTCCTCACATAGGGGCTCCTCGGAGGATCTGCAGGCGATTGACGGTTGCGCTTGAGTGTTGGTAGATCTCAAAGGCGAGACTCAAGGGTTGTGGCGGTTACGTCTCCTACCGCTCGGCAAAGGGCGGTGGAGGTCTGCAGGGGAGGGTCGCCACTGTGGAGGATGACACCTGTGTGGAGGATGGCACGACTCCAAGAGGCGACGGTGCAGCGACCCAAAATGTTATTATTTTATTTATTTTTTCAAATATAGAACTGTAATTTTTTGTGCAATTTTTTTACTTGCAAAATAAATGTTAGAAATAAAAGAAATATTTTTTATTTTTTAAATATACAACACAAATATATAAAATTATTATTATTATTTTATTTATTCCTGCAACAAAAATGTTAGAGATAAATTAATAAAATATTATTTTTTTATTTTTTGAATTCTGCAATAAAAAATTTTGAAAAACTGACTCGCGTACATGGCTCGATCCGTAAAAATCAAGGAGAAATTAGTAGGTGAGATTCCAATAAAAATGAGGGATCGAAACGAGGTCTCCGGCCACCGTACGTGGTAGGAGGTGAGAGATTGTGTATGGTAGAACGTGAAGCGCATAGATCGAGACGGTGACAATGGAATCGATAATCAGAAGCAGGGTCGATGATGATGAAATGTTTAAACTACTTATCTAGATCTACAATGAGATTTAAAATAAAAAAATTATGCTACGAATACTCTAGAGAGATGATAAAAAACTTGGATCTAACCTGAGAGTGGTGAGCGTCGTGATGGCCTTGACAACAACCGATCCGCTCTTACTAGATGGCTCGGGGGCTAGGCTCCTCTATCGACCGACGAAATTTTCGGGAATGAGGCTCCTTCTCCACCAAAGATTGATCTCTACGATTCGAGATCATGACAGACACTTCTGACTTTGCCATAGGGGCAGTGCTGGGACAGAGGAGGGAAGGCCTTCCCTTTGCCCTACACTACACTAGCCGTACCTTGGATGTTGTTTAACGGAACTACACTGTGACTGAGAAAGAGATGCTAGCCATAGTATTTGCTTTGGATAAACTTTGATCATACATTCGTGGATCTAGAGTGATTGTTTACATGGATCACACTGCCATCAGGTACGTCATGGCTACGAAGGATGCCAAAGCACGTTTGATCAGTTGGATCCTTCTACTCCAGGAGTTTGATATAGAGATTAAGGACAAGCCTGGAGTCAAGAATGTGGTGGCCGATCACCTCACCCAATCAAAGCATCTTGAGGATTCTGACACTACCACACCTATCATTGAGACATTCCCAGATGTGGCGATTATTGCTATCACCTCACTCCTGTGGTACGTCAACATTGTGAATTATCTTGTTTCCATGAAAGTTCCACAAGGTTGGACCAGGCAGCGACTTCAGACTTTCCTAGTGAAGGCCAATTCATACCACATTGAGGATCCTGTCCTTTACCATGAATAAGGAGATAGTGTTTTGGCGTCGGTGTATTCCTCAAGAGGAACACCACAGCATCCTCACTTACTACCACTAGCTTGAGGCATGAGGACATCACTCTAGGAGGAGGATGACACAAAAGGTTCTCCAATCTGGTCTTTGGTGTCAAACCCTCTCCAAGGGTTTTAATGAATTTGTGAATAAGTGTACTGACTGTCAGAGGATGGGTAGTTATGGGCATAGAGATATTATGTTGATGCATCCCATTCACTTCTGCGAGGTTTTTAACGCATGGAGCATCGATTTTATGGGCCCATTCCCCAAGGGTCAGGGATTCGAGTACATTTTTTTGGCCTTGGATTATCTTAGTCGTTGGGTTGAGGCAATCCCCACTCGAAATTTTGATGCCAAGACAGTTTGCATATTTTTTATGAACAACATAATCACGCGGTTCGAGGTACCTAGAGTTTTGATATCTTACGGGGGTACTCATTTCATTAATGATAATGTAAGGGCCCTTGCAGTTAAGTTCAGTATAGACCATCGAGTTTCTACACCATACCATCCATAAATAAATGGTCCTGCTGAGGTTTCAAATAGGGAGATTAAAAAGATTTTGTAGAAGGTTGTCCATCCAGATTGAAAGGACTGGTCACAACTCTTGGACTCGTTCTTGTGGGCCTATAGGCCTTCCTTCTAGACACCTTTGGGTACATCTCCTTTCGAATCGCCTATGGCAAGTCGTGCCACTTACCTGTTGAGATTAAGCACAAGTCACTATGGGCAGTATCAGTGTAGGAGATCAAAGACAAGCAGAGTTAGTAGCCGTAGAAGTGCTTAGAGATGCAGCCTTTTCTAGCAGCCTACATTACAAGGACAGAGTGAAGATGTGACATGATTCTCATATTAACCATAAACTATTTGAGCCGAACCATTGAGTATGGTTGTTTTATGCAAGGTTGAGATTATTTTCAGGGAAACTACAAAGTAAATGGAAAGGTTCTTATTTACTCAGAAAGGTGTATGACAACGGTAGCATAGACAAATCCGAGTTGTTTTCTGAAGCCACCTTCAGAGTTAACGGTTAGCGCCTGAAGCCTTATTGTGATCATGACCCACTAACCATTAACGTTGCCCCCATTCATTTTGTATGAGACGTATCCTTTGACTTGTACATAACATTTCTACCTGAGTTACTCGTCACTTTCTCTTCTTTGTATATTCATGTTATCGGTTTTTCATTCTTTTCTTCTGAATTGTCCAGTACTATAGGTCTCGCTAAGGATTTTTTGCTATACTTAGGATGTACTCTATCCTAAGTATAGGGGATGCTAGACTCGGGTTGTTCATATTCTTTGCGTCGATTACCTCTTGTTTGTTGCCTATATTTGGGATCTCCGACCCAAATTATAGAGGAGCTGATATCTCTATATTCTCCTGCTTGTCCCCAGTTTATAGATATTCTTTTCTATACTTAGGGATCCTTTACCCTAAGTATAGGGGGTACATGTCAATTCGTTGATTTTGTGTATATTCCCACCCTCGGTTCTCCCCATTTGTACAGTCTTCTATACTTAGGATTATTTAATCGTAAGTATAGGGGTAAACACCAACTTCTCATATTCTTTGAGTCATTGTAGCATAGGAGTCTTTTCATTTTTCCATACTTAGCACGAGTTATGCCTTCCTTTGTCGCTCTCTGATCACTATGAGTACATAGTTCGAGCTAAATATAGGGGGGTGTCATATATATTGTATATATACTTAAGCAATAACTCATAATTATATATTTTTAAATAATATGGCTAAAATAATTCATAAGTACATGTAAAATTCAGAAGAGAAAAACAACTAATAAAAACATGCAGATATTTCCTCAATTTTCTTTTTGTACATACTGATATTTTCAAAAATATTTTGAAATTAGTTTGAAAATCTATTTGAAGAATCTTTTGAAAACTATTTGAAAAATGTTTTGAGAAATGTTTTCAACCTTTGTAAAAGTATTTTGGTTGTAAAAAATGTCTTTTCTTTGTGTAAAATAGAATTAGTTTGTAAAACAATTTGCAAATGTTTTGAAAATGGTTGAAAATTAATATTGAAAAAAATCTACACATACTGTTTGAAATTTTTTTGCAAAATATTTTTCAATTGTTTGTAAATGTTTGTAAAATTGTTGGAAAAATTATTTTGGACTATAGTTTTCAAAGGTATTTGTAAAATTATTTTTAAATAAGTTTGAGGGATATATGCATCACTCATAAAATTCATTACCAACTTAATCTCTCTCTCTTTCTGTGGGTGTGTGTGTGTATATATATATATATATATATATATATATGTATGTATGTATGTATAAATTACTAACACTCGAGTTGTAAATCCTTTCACCTAATTCTTGTAAACAAATGACTCACTCTCATGTAAATATGTGTATCTTATCTATTAACCCTAACCCTTATTATAAAATATATATATTGCTAAAAAATACAAAAAAACAAAAGTCTATAAAAATTTGCATTAAAAAAACTTTTTACATGCGCATTTCTTTCAAAATCCATAAAAAGTTCGAAATTAGACAATTGTTTCAAAAAAAATTTTTTCTATCTTTGAATTGTACATATTTTCTCACACTTGCTTGAGCATTTTTCAGAGTTATGTTGACATTAAACGAGTCTGTAATAAAATTGAGGAATGGAGCTTTGTTAAGACCTTAATCCACTTAATGTCAAAGGAAACTTATAGGATCTGAGTTTAGGATTTTTCAGGACTTGGGACTTAATTCTTCAAGTCCACTAGGTTGTATTCACATATCATCTTGATTTGTATAAATAGAGAACTTAACAACACATGCATGACTCTCGCAAATAATGGCTTGACTTGAACACGCACTTTACACGTGGCTCAACATGGATGAGGTGGTGAGGCAGTTGACCTTGTCTTGGAGTAGCATGTGAGGGTTGTACACCTAGGAGGAACCTCTCATCTTCCTCCACGGAGAGTAGTCCATCTCAACCTGATCTAGTAGCATTGAGGTCTAAAGACAGGATGCTGTGGGGTTGCAATAATGCTTCAAAAGATGGATAGTTTACTAGCTCAAGAGGAAAATCTCTTTTGTACATGTTGTGCCTTGTATTTATTTTCAAAAAGAAGGAGAGAAAAAAATAGAAAAAATGCAGAATCTACAAAAGTGGATAGGTCTGATTGAAAAGTAAAATGTCTGTCGGAGTGTATATACAAGTACTTAAAAAAAGAAGAATAGAGCTTCAAAGTTGGATTTTTGTAAGCTTGCAGCGAGATGACTTGACTACATTGGTCATGCATACAAGGATAGGTAATTACACCGGTTATCATCCATTATTTTCTCCATCTCCTCTTCTTGAGCTGGTTGTACTTGAACTTAGAAGGGATTATCCCCTCTCCTCAAGGAAATAGATTCTAGATCGGGGGAATAGAGTTACCTTGTTGAGGGAGGTTGTTTCTTTGTCATTTTTGAAGTGGGGAGCTAAAATACCCATACACCATACAAGTAAAGATTCATGGTCACTAGAGTTTGTGTATGTAAACTTGTTCCGATCTGACTGATTAAGACAATCTGACCATAGAATAGTGGAACTTGAGGGCTGTTGAGTTTTAAACACGTTTCCTAATAAGGTTCTGCCAAACTAACAATCCAAAGGTCTAACCGAGCTCAATACTCAAATTTTATGAAGATAAGTTTAAAAATCAACATTGGTCTAAGTTCTTACCTTTTTCTTTTCTTTATTTTTTTGTTTTCACTTATTTTCCAAATAAGTGTTTGCTAAGGGACTAGAAAATGTAAAGTATAGGGGAATGATGTCCACGATTCATCATCTTTACTCTTTTATTGTAGCTTTATTTCCTTAGTCGAACACATATAGTTATTCACTAATTTCATAAAATCATCATTCAGTATGCATTTGTTAAATACGCATTTTTAACACTATTTATATTCAAATAAAAGAATAAAGAAGAAAAGAAAAAGAAAAGAAAGAAAAGGAAAGGACAAAATAAAGTATGTATTTATGAGTCGACACAACCCTAAATGTTCCCCAATCAAAAATTATTTATTTTCCTCAAGAAAAAATAAATCAAAGAAATGTAAGCAAGAGAAGAAGTGTGTATTTATTTACATGTATAGTGTATTGGATCGAAATCGTGGAGGCTACAAATCAAAAGGGTTGGTAATCAACGAAAATCAAAGAATTAAATAGATCTTTTCCTTTTTCAACTTTTGGTGTTTTTATGGGTTTATATCTTTTTATTTTTTTATGAAATTTTATTTTTAATCTTCTTTTATGTTTTCTTATTTTAGTTGTTTAGAGATTTTTATTTTCAAATTTCTATATTTTTTAAATTTTATAAAAAAAATAATGGAAATATATAAACAAATGAATGATACACTCTTAATGTATTTTTCAAATATAGAAAAAATATCCAGAAAAATCAAATAATAATATTTTTATGTTTTTTATAATTATTTACTATTTCTTTGATTTTTAAAAAAATCAAATAAATTAAAAATAGGAAAGATAAAAATATAAAATCTATGAAATGTTTTTGCGTTTTTCAAATATAAAATAAAATCAAATATCGTAAAAGTAAGAACAAATAGGAAGACAATTTTTCAAGCTTTAATAAAAGCTATTTTATGTATTTTTTATATTTTCAATAATTTATATAATTTTTTTAGCATTTTCAATTTTTATGCTTTTTATAAAGAATTCGAAACAAAATTTATGTGGAAAATAAAGCAACTCAAAACAGACATATACAAATTTTTATAGAATTTTTCAAGACTGCTTTTGAATTTTATTGATTAAAAATAACAAATAAAACAAATTCTAAAGGTTTTTTAATTATTTAAAATATTAAAACTAATTATTTTAGCAAACAAAAAACTATTAATGATAGAATTAATTAGAAGGTAGTATTGGGAATTTTTATGGACTTTTTCAAGATAATTAACAATTTATTAAATACTATTTTCAAGCAGCAAATTAATTTATAAGTTTAGGGACTAAACTGTAAGACATTTTTATTTAGATGATTAAATGAATAACAAAATATAAAAATCAAGGGTTGATGTTCTTATTTTACCACTAAAAAGCATCTGCCAACGCATGTGATTCGCTCTAGCACAGACTTAATTGGGAATATGTTTATTTCTAAGATCAATTAGTAACAAAGAAATGCAGGGCACTTTATGCAAATATACCAGAAAATACATGCTAATGCACACAAAGCAGTTCAAACTGGACTCAACAGTAAATAACAAATACAACACGGGTCATTATGCAATTATTCACACATCCACAAGACGACATGTGTTCTGATAAGGACTTATTTACAAAATAAAAACAATCAAGGGTGAATTTAAATTTATTCATCGAGTCATGTGTATGGCGCGTAAGGATTTAATGATTCTTGAATCAGCTCTGTATCTGGATTAACGGTTTGGGGCAAATCAGACGAACTGGATGGAAACTGGAGAGGAGTTTATATAGGAAGTGAAGCTCGGCAAGTTTTGAATTTCATATGGCACGTGAATAAAGGCACAAAAGATCAAATTATTTATTGGGGAAGTAGGATCTTTATTCAGGCAACAACATTGCAAGAGGAATCATGATTTGAGTGGATGGATTGGCTGGAAAAATATCCAATAAATATGGTAGGTCAAGTAGCTTATTCGGGCATGTTAGAGGGAAGAGGAGTTGATCCAAGTCAAATAAACCCGGGTTCGCCAATCAGGTGGATCCAGTCTGCTAGAAGATAGGGGAAATGGAGAAAATAGCATAAATGTGAAATAAATAAAAAAATAAATACGAAAATATATTCAAATTAAATAATTTTAGAAATACAAATGTTAATAAAATAAAGTTATTTATGATGATTTCTAATAATTTAAATAAATTAAATAATTATGTTAAAATAAATATTTATCTTTATTCAAGGTATATTTACCTATATATACAAAACTTGAATTTTTAATTTTTTTACAAATAAATATATAATTTAAATATTAATGAATTTACACCATTTTTTAGAATTTTAAGCATATTTTAATTTTATTTCTATGAAAAAAATTCTTATATTCAACCAATAGGATATTAACAATATAGATAAGTGGTACATAACAACATATACGTGATTTTATTTTTGTGTACTATTTATTTTTACTTGCAGATTATATGGATCAAATACAATATATACAAACATCTAAAAATACAATATATACAAAAATATATATAAAATAAATAAAAGAATAAAGTCATACATTGTATAATGCAGACAAATATAAATACACTCCAAAAAGCCACTTTTCTTATCTCGACTCCTATTTTAAATGAAACCACTTTCATTTTAAAGCTTATTTAATTTTAAGTACAATAAAACTGAGTTTGATTTATTTTTTTTTGGGAGAAGATATTGATCTGACAAGTTTGGTTTTGTAGCTTTTTCAAAGTGTTGTTGTTTTAATTTTGTACAAGTTCTCTTCTTGTAATTATATTTAATATTTACAACTATTTTTATGTACAAGTTCCAATAAGAAAACATTTTTACTCAATGTGAATTTGATTACAATAAAATAGAATAATAAATTATATACAATATAGTGATGAATGCACATGATAAATATGCAGGTGGATAATTATTTTTCTTGATTTTTCAAATGAAGGTCTTATCTCCCCTACTTTATTCCTTGTCGATTAGGTCAAGCTTTGACCTCATCTCGGGATCAGAGTCCACTTGTATTTATTTCATATATGTAGTCTTTTGGTTTGCTTTATTTTTCCTTTATTTCTTTATTTATTTATTTTAGGTTAAAAACAATGACAAATATACAACATATACAAAGGAATGAGGATTTATAAAAATAAGGAATTATTGATATTTACAAGTGTTAAATAAGGTATTTTAAGATAAAACAAATGAATAAAAAAGATGAAATGAAGATTCATAATCCGTACAAGATTAAAATGAATCAAACTCATCTTTATTGTTTTAAAATTAAATTATCTATCTAATGAAGGTGGAATCATCAAAAATGGAGTTGAGATGCAAAAGATGGTTTCCTAAGGTCCCATCGTATAATATATTCATATATTTTATTCATTTTGTTTATTCTTTATTTTTTTATTTTTTTATATTTTTATATACTTATAAATATAATTTGAAATATCTTAAAAAATAAAATAAAATCATTAAAAACATAATAAATAATAAAGGTATTTATGTATATAAATAAAATCAGAAAAATAAAATAAAAACATGTAAATATGTATTTAAATATTTTTTAAATATGTAAATAATGTCTATATAATAATAAAATACAAAATAAAAATAAAATACTTATAATATAGGTAAATATACATGTGTATACACCTGTAAAAATTAACACCTAACAAATAAGTTAGTAAAAATAAATAAAAGTACCCATAATATTATAAAAAACAATAAACATTTTATGTTATCTCTTTTAACTAATAAATTCATTTATTACTTATTTATGAATGAATAAGGGATTTAATCCATGTATTTTTCTGGTCGGTCCACGTTGACCAACCAAAGCATAAGACTGGTTGTCCCTAGGGTCAACTATCCTCTCTTCTAATCACCCATGTCAGAACTTCTGACACACCTATATTTCCTATTTTTTCTTTGACGGTGCTCTGCTCGAAACACCATGCTCTCTTCATCGAAAATGTGCAACACACTTCTCTCCATCTCTCTCATGCTTTAGGTTACCCAAAAATTTGGTGAATCGCCTGCTAAACCGTCATCTTCACACCTCCATCGTTTTATGTATAAATAAAACCCTAGGTCTCCATTCTTCTTCCTCCGTAACTCTAAAAAACCCTTTTATTGATGTAACGGTGACAGCGAAGCTCGCAACCTATCGACTAGGACAAGGAGGAGAGGAATCGATCCACCAATGCCAAGCTCGTTGGCTCCAACGTGGCCTTTTGCTCCAAGTAACCTCCAATCGAGCTACCTTGTTTATTGCAATTTTAGGTAGTTTTTAATTCCATATTTTTATTTATTTCATTTATTTCATGCTTTATTGTTGTGTTAGTGTAGATTTATATAGTTTACAATTCATCAAACCTTAGAGCTTCGGTCACCATTCTCTAGTGAGTCAGACCTTGTTTCGACACATATCACCCTCATCTCTTATGCCTTCATTTATTCATCAATTTCCCCCTCATATCACCCCTAATCTTGCTTCGATCATGGATTTTGAGCTTTATCTGCCACCTCTTCAATAGGGTTCTCTACCCAATCACCTCCCTTAGTTGTAAGCTTCATCCTCGGGTCGAGAAGACACCTCTTGAGCCCCTGAATTTTCTAATATAGGACTCAGCAACTGAAGAGGCACTTGGAGTTGTAATTAAGGCCAAACAACCTCTCTAGGTCGCCATATTTGAAGACTCTCTAGGTCCCACAGATGGTATTTGGACACTTTTGAAGACCACTTGTAGGTGTGGCAAACCACTGCGAAGCAGTGGAACCCATAGGAAGCCATAAAGGACAATAGTGTTATAAGAAAACGATGATAGAAGCAAGCCTAAGAGTTCATTCTTGCGAGTTCATATAGGCTAGTCCATTGTCATAAGAGGATGAAGCCGACTCAGATCTAATCTGAACCATTGAACATGGGACGAAGCAAATCGTTGACAGTGTCGTCATATTGGCATAAATGAACACCATGTAGTAGCCCATCCGTCGTCCATCTAAACGTTTTAAGGTGTCGACGAATCTCATATTCATCACTCTAAAATGACTAATTAAGCTCAAATTCTTAAAATGTATTGGCATATCTTCATTTATTCTGTATAATTAGAATTCATGCATGTATTGATAAGAATTGCATTTTATCACTCATTATTGCACAAAATAAGAAGCTAAAAATCTCAACCAAAATGACTTATCAAATAGCCTAACTTCCCTGATTTTTAAATAATTCATGCTAACTCCAAATGAATTGAAACACTCCACTGTGTACATATTTCTAACAAGAATAAAGAAAAATACAAAAAAATCACTAACCCAAATAAGTTGACCAAAAACCCAAACCCTAATTATAGGATTCTCGGACTAAAACCTTGATATCTTCCTCATCCAGTATCCAATTTGATCCTACTCACTTTTGAACTAATGTACATTCAAATACCTTCAAAACAAGGCTAAGTTCAAGTGAATTAGAGTTTGTATGTGAAAGTTAGGTTTTGGGCCTCTTTTGTACCATTTGTATTTTAGCAGTTTTTTACCTATATTTTTATGCACATAATTAACTCATTTCATTTTATTGCTTTTTCATTTCTCTTCTTCGATAAAATTTTTATTAAAATGCAAAAAAATCTAAATCCAAAAATTAGCTTTAAATCAAAGAAACTAACAGAGTCCGGGTCATCACTGACAGTTTGTATAAAAAATGTCTTTTTCATATTTTATTTTATTTCTCCTTTTTCTGAATTAAGAAAAATCCAAAAAATTTATATTAATGTGTAAATATTTATCTTTTATTTAATCATATTTTTCTGGATTTTTATTTGGTTTAAAAATTATAGAAAATTATAAAACCCAAAAATCAAGGTATTCTCTGTACATAGAGTAAGCAAAAATATCAATTTGCATAAATTATCGATTTTGGTTTTGATATTTATGAAAGTTGTTGATCTCGTCGAGACGAGATACTTTTGTGGAAAAAAAGTGATTTGAGGTCATTTGCTATTTCTTTTTGAATTTTCTTTTTATTTATTTTTGTGATTTTTCTGGGGCTGACACGTGGCTGTTCCTAGAGCTGCCACGTGTCACCCATTTTATATCTTATTTATTAATTCATTTTTATTAAAAAAATTAATTAAAAGTCTCGCACGTGCAGTGTACGTGAGAGCTCCTGTCTCAAGTCCGATCCGACGGAGGAGACGCTTGCGAGCGTGGGGATGAACAGCGTGCTTCTCGCAATCCATGTTGACGATCCAAGAGGCGGATTTCCTGATCTCGACACACGAGATCCGACATCTTCTTCACGACCGAGGCGCACCGAAGGAGACGGAGATCCACGAGCAAAACATTGGGTAACATAACGACGATGCCGCGACGATGGAGGACCTCCAGGGCATCCATGGGGGACGGCCATGAGAGGGAGAGAGAGAGAGAGAGAGAGATTTGTTGTCTCAACTATTATGTGTGTTGTTAAAGAAGAGCATTGGGGTGCCTCTCCTTTTATAGGGTTTTGGGATCCATGGATCTCAATCCATGGGACAACACAAATCCAATGGTTCACATTAATTTGTGTTTCTTTCAATGGTCATGATTTGTTGCTAAAAAAACAACAACAATTAATTTAATTTAGATTAAATCTATATTGATAAATCAACATAATTCAATCACCAAATTAAATCAATCCGCATTGGAGATAATGGAAAGGAGGCTCTTCCCTTCCATATTGGTGGTCGTCCCCCCTCTCCTATTAGGAAAGGGAGATTCCAATGCAATCTCCAAGATTACATATATCTCCAATATTTGCAACAATTTTTGTTGTAAATTATTTCACAAAAATAAATTCAATTTATTTTGTGAACTTGCAATCATGCCATTGGAAATTTGTGAATCACATTCACAACCCAAAACAAAATGTAAATTACATTTTCAATTTAATGTCCAATGTGAATCCAATTCACATTAACATTTAATTAACAAATGTAAATAACAAATAGCTCTCTCTTATATATTATAAATCACATTTATAATATATATGACTAATATGGATATTCCTATCCACATTATTCATATCCATGATAATTAAATCATATTTAATCATCTTGGATCTCTATTCTCTTGTGTCCAAATAATTTGAATCACATTCACATTATTTACATCTTTGATAATTAAATCACATTTAATTATCTAAGATAACTCTCTTTATAATATGAATCAAATTCATATTATTCATGATAATTAAATCACATTTAATTATCCATTTTCTTAATGCTCGGATATATATTATCAACAATGAAATTATCCTAAACCCTTTCAAGGTTAATGCGCTTTCTCCACAGATACTTGGAGATAAGGACAGGGCGATTGTATTGTTCCATGTATAGTGACTTGGATATTGAAATCATATCTCAAATCCAGATCGCATGCCTCTCATTGATGCTTGATTAAATCAAGACCGTAAATCTAATCTTCTTATTGAGTCTGAATCACATTCAGATCAATGTCCAACATTTGGACTAAGATTAGATTACTTCTCTACTGAGAGGAGTCACCAAAATCCAGACCCGTTTCATCACTCCCTAGGAATGGAAGCGTCATGGTTATACAATCGTTTATGATCACATCACCCTCAGGTATTCCCAATACATGTACATCCTGCATACTGGAAGACTCAGATTAAACCTGAAGTATTGGATCAACTTGTACTGTCTACTTCATGGTTTTATCAGTAAGTTTCTCATTCGATCATTGGGAGTTGGTATTGATCATATACTTTCCAAAAAAGCATATATCATACCTAGGTCTTGATCATATACTTTCCAAAAGTATATATCAAACCTACAAATTCAGTCAAGCTTCCAAAGCGAGACGACCGTGCACGGAATTTGATTCTTCCCAATATCTCATGAGTGAGCTCATGTCTTCCGGTTCAGTAAATGAACTTGTATGATCGCTTTGAGAGATCGTATTACTCATATGCCCTTACATGCACACCAGCGCGCCGGTATATAGACCTTGGTTAGGTCATCAACCTATTGCTCTGCCAAATGTACATACTCAGACATATAGCAACACATATGTCTCCATTCAGAGGATGCGTGCCTGTATCGTGATAGCATACGATATAGGACTTTGGTTATCTCGATCTCATTAAGTCAGCTCTTTGACCTAACTAATCTGACACCTCCGAATCTCTATTCCTATGCAGAGGACCTGCATCAAGAGGTCCGTCAGATATCAGCCTTCAGAGATAAGGATTGCCATCTCCTACTCAGGCTAGAGATCATCTCGTAACAATCATTTGACGGTGCTTGATGAGTCCCCAATCTAACTCTTTAGATATTCATCCAAGCAACAACCTCTATGATTCATCAGTTGAATCAATAGCTGTATAATCATCAAGATGGCCATGGTACATAACCCTAATTGTACTAAGGGACCTATTATGCAGATTATTTATTCTTCATTTCAGATCAGGGAATGATATTTGCAATAACATTTATTGCATAATGGCTCGCCGTGGGCTTGCATTTCCAACAATCTCCCACTAGCCCAAAGAGCCATTAATGGGCTAATCATTTAAATCCGCACTCATGTGACAATCATAGGCTATTAAGAAAATAGCTAGGTAAGCTGATCAGTCACTCTGTTCCCGCGAGACTATGCCAAGTCCTTTTACGACACTTGCATATCCCCAGTAACAGTGCTCGCATTTAATACGAATGTTGCATCTTATACAACCAATACTCAATCTTATTATGTATAGTGTCCTTGACACTACATCTTAATAATTATCATAACCAGCATTTCCATAACCTTATCATAATACCCTTATTCCTGGAGATCACTATCTCTTAAGGTATCCACAGTTAAGACCTTTTAGGTCTCCATCTATAAAGTCTTAAGCTTTTGAAGATAAGACTTTGAGATCACTATCTCAAAAATCTTGTCCTCTATGAAGATATTGTTATTACTGCAATTAAGTGTAACACCTTCAGAAATAAGATCCAAGAGGTATCTTTGAGATCATATCTCAAGTTATGGAACAACCAGATAATAAAACACTTATCATTATCCTTAAATCATTTTAAATGATTAGGATATCTTCTACATTTAGCACGATGAACACAAAGGCACTCCCAGTAAGCTTTGCATGGCTCATCAAGATTCTATCTGAAATCATAACATTTATAGTTTCATCAAATCTTATGGTCCAACTTCAAGAAGTTTTTTTGAGTCCATAGATGGATTCCTTAGCTTGAACATCTTGATTTCCTCAACCATGAAGCCCTGGGGCTAGTTCATGTGAATATCCTCAGAGAGGTATCCATACAGGAATGCAATATTGACTTACATCTTGAAGATGCAATAGTCAAGTTGTGTATCTAAGGTCAGCAATATTCTGATGATTTTAAGCATGGTCACCGAAGATCAAGTCTCATTGCAAGAAATGTCTTCTCTTCCGGTGTGTAGCTCATGGCTACGAACCGTGCTTTGAAGGTATCTACCTTCTCATCAGGTTCCCTTTCTCTTGAACATCCATTTACACCTTTATAGGTCTTGCCCATATAAGTGGATCCTCGAGGGTCCATATACAACACTTGTATATGAAGTCTACATTAGACTTTTATTGCTAACATCCATCTATCCATGCTATTATCTTCAGAAGCTTCATCAAATGAAGTTCGATCATTATCAGATTTCTCTGACACATGGAATCCTTCCTCAAACTCATTTGAAGAGGTTTTAGTGTTTCATCTTTAATTGTCCTTTTAGTTTCCAATTTCAGGAGCCTCATTATCTTCTCAAGATTAAATGAGTTCCTACACTTCATTTTCATCTTGATTCTCAAGAGTCTCAACCTCTAAGAATCATATTCTCAGAGATGAGATATTTTAAGAATCTCAAGGTTATAAAGTAGGTATCCAATACCATTCTTTATTTTCCTAATGAAGCAGCACTCTCAAGTGCTAGATTCCAGCATGCATGGAACCTTATTAAGGATATATATTGTAGTCTCTACAACACATATATATACCTGGAAACTAAGGGATAATTATGCTAAAAATTATCATTGATAAGATCATGTCACACATGATCCAATTGTATCTCCCTATAACTCTATTGAGTTAAGGTGTGTTAGGAGGATTGAGATATAAATGATATCCATAACTCCATAAGGTATCCTTTGAATTCATCTAACAGGTATGGGCTACCTAGATTAGATCAAATTCATTTTATCTTCCTTCAAACTTTGGTTGTAAACCAAGATTATGTGAAATCTTTGAACACTTCAAAGGTTTCTAAGTGAAGAGAAGAAATCTCATATCATACATAATCATTAATAGATATCATATATCCATAATGTTTACTATGATATAGATGATCCACATACATCAATATGTAAGAGATCCTGAATACCTTGACATCTTACACCATTCCCAATGAAGGGTGTATTGGACATTTTACTTTGAATACAATATTCATAAGTATGTAAGTTTTGAAATTTTAGACATTCTAAAGTTTCATCTCTTACTATCTTATTGATCAAATCAATAGACAAATGTCCAAGGCTTGATGTTAGATCGTTTTCAAATGATCTTCATCCTCCTATTGATCTTAAGATTTAATTTCAGTATTTAGAAATGTTAATGAACCATTCATTAATTTTCTAATTTAGTAGAGTCCACTAGATTTTAGATTACTATCTGAAATATCTCCATCATAACTCTTTATGATAGATTTATTACAGAATTTATGTTTATTTCCAACATTTAGAAGTAAACAATGAGCGTATTCTAATATCTAGGTCATAGAGACGTTCTCTAAGACTAAGGGCTCTCCCACTGAAATTATGAAGCCTTTCAATCCAATAGAGATTGTTGCACCAAGTGCATCAATAACTATGTGGATGACTATAAGCCTTAAGATCAAATTTTCTAGTCTTCTAAAACATATGCAACCCATTGCAAGTGTTGTAGAAGATTGAGATACAATTACAAGACTTTAAGCAAGTCAATTTCAATGATTTATATGTAGATTATTCTGATGCTCTATCCGAGTCCTTCTCTAAGGATTCTAGACAGACTTGATAGTCATACTATCAACACATCAACTTATTGCAGTATTTGGCATTCATCCAACTCTTTGGATGACACATGGAAGTTATAGATGTACAGTCAACTCTTTGACCATACTTCTTACTTGGGTCCAACCCATGCTTCCACTGTGCTCCCTTTATCTATAAACAACCATTGCTTAAGACTAAGGATCTCTTAAGTTGAATTCCAAAGAATTCAATGTAAGAGCATTTCAACATTTATACATGCTTCATTAAATTAATATGAATATTTTGAAGCTTCATGAATGACTAGAGTATAGATAGTAGAATGATGACACTCATCATGTCTACATCCATCTAGACTCTTAAGACATCGGTTCAGGTAGGTATTCGAACATTTTGAATACATCATCTCTTTTGGAGCCACCATTCTGCATGATGCAGAGAACCATGTCATTTATGATTAAATGTTGAGAGCACATATGTATGCCAGAATATCTTCATTGATTTTATAAGGATTATTGACAATTGTGATCATCATCGACATGTCACTTCCAAAGTACATCCGATGAGATCAAGACTATAGAGACATACAAACCTACGGTTGTAGTCCTATTATATGTTTAATTGTCATTCCTCAATATTATGAGGAAACTTGCATATTGCAACCACATTCATTATGTGTCCAACTGCAAGTACAATATCTGGATCATGAGTCCAATCCATGATATTTTACTGGTTATTATTGAGTATAACATTGAGTGGGTTTAATGAAGGATTATCTGAAATAAGAAATTTGCATCAATACATATATAAATATATATACACATTTTACTTTGATTTAGGAATTTTTATATCAAAGATGTCTTGCCTTGTCAACACTAAAAGTTCATTCCCTTAATCACTTTCAATGTAAGAGATATACTTACCAACATATCTCAGCAAGATCTGGGATCTCCTTCCTTATATTTGTTACATCCAAATAATATGAGAATCTGCAACTCGGATAAAAAGAAGCGGGAACACATTCCGCCTTGCAAGTCCAACTTGCATCTCGCAATTCGGTCTTTAACACCCGGGCCCACCACCCCTAAGGCGATGTTGACCCGTCCTTAATTGAATCAACCGTCAACAGGAATACAACTCGCTATGCGCAATCCAATATCGCCCCAATAATATGAGGATCCGATATTGGGGTCACTACGCATACGTCCTTACTCTTTCGAGAAGCGAAGAGCCCGATCCAAATGGATCATATGCAGGAGCTGTCACTTCGGACAAGCGTCTCCTACATACAATATCAGGCGACGGAACCATCCGCCTTGACGGGAGACCATGGATGTCACTTATGTGATCCTCCATATCATATTCAAATTTTAATTAATTATCACGAATCACATTCATATAATTAATTCTTCCAAGGGAAATAATAACTCTATTCATAATAGAGTATCTCAATTGGACATAATCAATTTAATCATATTAAATTAATTATTAATCCAATTCAATCAACAAACTTGATCATTTTTACTTGAATATATATTTGGTAATATCTCAAAATACGTATTAATTCGAATTTTAATAATTAGAAAAATACACCTTGATTTTCTCCGGCATTGTACAGTCCCTACCCGCTGTCATGGCCAGTACCGACGCAAGTGGGACGGACCAAATACGTTGCAACCCGCAACCCCAATTCTCTCCGACTAGACACCATATCCACCTCGGAAAAGTATAATGCCAGATATATCAATTTGTACTTGAGATGATCATCGGTTTTTCAACCGAAATTATACCATATGGTAGTAATCAAAACATTTTTGATTATAAGGAAATTTGCTACACAAATTCCCAATCCTATTCAAGCATCAAGTTTGAAGATTGTGTTTCCAATTATGATTTAGATCACATCCAATCAATTTATTGATTGAGGCCAAGTCAATTAGGCAAATAATCATGTTACAATGTTTCACAAATATTTTTCAAGATTATTTCACGAAATTAACACTTAATTTCACTAATTCACAATCACTTGGTTCTAGATTAGGACTGTAATTTCAGTAGTCACCCCTACTCACTAAATTTAACATATCTCAATCAATTTAAATCCAAATTAGGCAAACTCAATTTTCATGGATTGCCAACTTGATTTAGGACAGAACTCAAGTGGATTTGCACGCATTTAGAGGCAGATGATAACAGTAATTAACTCTTTAATCATGCTAAAATCTACTGTTTCCGCAACAGTGCATACTTGTTCATTAAAACAACCATATCTTGAGCATACGAAATCCGATTTACGCAAACTCAGATCCTATGGTTTCCTTATTTAATGGGGAACAAAATACAAGTAAATAATTTGTGCTTAAACATTTTAAATATGGCCGAAATTATTTACTAAACAGATCTGCGAAATCAAATGCGATAAAAACTTTCGCGACCTTAACGAACCCAAGTCGTCCTCGGTTTTTCGAATCATATTTGAAACCGTCGACAACCTGGCTCTGATACCACTTGAAGGTTATGGTTATATCCTCAAGCGCATCATGGAAGCGTGATCGTCGTATCCGATACGACGAAGAACGACTAGTCACACTAGTTGTTTTATGCAGCGGAAATTAAAAAAAATTTATGCGACGAAACCACATGATCCAAGAACATTTCTCGGATCGTTTCGTCTAAACCACAAACAAGTATTAGGGTTACCTCTTGAAGCGTGGTTGTGATCGAGTCTCTAAACAAAGAGACCTCCTGTCTCAAGTCCGATCCGACGGAGGAGACGCTTGCGAGCGCGGGGATGAACCGCGTGCTTCTCGCAATCCATGTTGATGATCCAAGCGGCGGATCTCCTGATCTCGACACACGAGATCCGACATCTTATTCATGAGCGAGGCGCATCGAAGGAGACGGAGATCCACGAGCAAAACATCGGGCAACATAATGACGATGCCGCGGCGATGGAGAACCTCTCCAGGGCATCCATGGTGGACGGCCATGAGAGGGAGAGAGAGAAAGAGAGAGAGAGAGAGAGAGAGAGAGAGAGATTTGTTGTCTCAACTATTATGTGTGTTGTTAAAGAAGAGCATTGGGGTGACTCTCCTTTTATAGGGTTTTGGGATCCATGGATTTCAATCCATGGGACAACACAAATCCAATGGTTCACAATTATTTGTGTTTCTTTCAATGGTCATGATTTGTTGCTAAAAACACAACAACAATTAATTTAATTTAGATTAAATCTATATTGATAAATCAACATAATTCAATCACCAAATTAAATCAATCCACATTGGAGATAACGGAAAGGAGGCTCCTCCCTTCCATATTGGTGGCCGTACCCCCTCTCCTATTAGGAAAGGGAGATTCCAATGCAATCTCCAAGATCACATATATCTCCAATATTTGCAACAATTTTTGTTGCAAATTATTTCACAAAAATAAATCCAATTTATTTTGTGAACTTGCAATCATGCCATTGGAAATTTGTGAATCACATTCACAACCCAAAACAAAATGTAAATTACATTTTCCATTTAATGTCCAATGTGAATCCAATTCACATTAACATTTAATTAACAAATGTAGATTACAAATAGCTCTCTCTTATATATTATAAATCACATTTATAATATATATGACTAATATGGATATTGCTATCCACATTATTCATATCCATGATAATTAAATCATATTTAATCATCTTGGATCTCTATTCTCTTGTGTCCAAATAATATGAATCACATTCACATTATTTACATCTTTGATAATTAAATCACATTTAATTATCTAAGATAACTCTCTTTATAATATGAATCAAATTCATATTATTCATGATAATTAAATCACATTTAATTATCCATTTTCTCAATGCTCGGATATATATTATCAACAATGAAATTATCCTGAACCCTTTCAAGGATAATGCGCTTTCTCCACAGATACTTCGAGATAAGGACAAGGCGATTGTATTGTTCAATGTATAGTAACTTGGATATTGAGATCATATCTCAAATCCAGATCGCATGCCTCTCATAGATGCTTGATTAAATCAAGACCGTAAATCTAATCTTCTTATTGAGTCTAAATCACATTCAGATCAATGTCCAACATTTGGACTAAGATTAGATTACTTCTCTACTGAGAGGAGTCACTAAAATCCAGACCCGTTTCATCACTCCCTAGGAATGGAAGCGTCATGGTTATACAATCGTTTATGATCACATCACCCTCAGGTATTCCCAATACCTGTACATCCTGCATACTGGAAGACTCAGATTAAACCTGAAGTATTGGATCAACTTATATTGTCTACTTCATGGTTTTATCAGTAAGTTTCTCACTCGATCATTAGGAGTTGGTATTGATCATATACTTTCCAAAAAAGCATATATCATACCTAGGTCTTGATCATATACTTTCCAAAAGTATATATCAAACCTACAAATTCAGTCAAGCTTCCAAAGCGAGACGACCGTGCACGGAATTTGATTCTTCCCAATATCTCATGAGTGAGCTCATTCTTCCGGCTCAGTAAATGAACCTGTATGATCCCTTTGAGAGATCGTATTACTCATATGCCCTTACATGCACACCAATGCGCCGGTGTATAGACCTTGGTTAGGTCATCAACCTATTGGTCTGCCAAATGTACATACTCAGACATATAGCAACACATCTGTCTCCAGTCAGAGGATGCGTGCCTGTATCGTGACAGCATACGATATAGGACTTTGGTTATCTCGATCTCGTTAAGTCAGCTCTTTGACCTAACTAATCTTACACCTCCGAATCTCTATTCCTATGCAGAGGACCTGCATCAAGAGGTCGGTCAGATATCAGCCTTCAGAGATAAGGATTGCCATCTCCTACTCAGGCTGGAGATCATCTCTTAACAATCATTTGACGGTGCTTAATGAGTCCTCAATCTAACTCTTTAGATATTCATCCAAGCACCAGTCTCTATGATTCATCAGTTGAATCAACAGTTGTATGATCATCAAGATGGCCATGGTACATAACCCTAATTGTACTAAGGGACCTATTATGCAGATTATTTATTCTTCATTTCAGATCAGGGAATGATATTTGCAATAACATTTATTGCATAATGGCTCGCCGTGGGCTCGCATTTCCAACATGGATTTTAGTGACTCCTTTCAATAGAGAAGTGACCTAATCTTAGTTCATGTATTGGACATTGATCTGAATGAAATTCAGATGCAATGAGAAGATTAGGTCTACGGTCTTGATTTGATCAAGCATCTGTGGGAGGTCCATGAGATCTGGATTTGAGATGTGATCTCAACATCCAAGTCACTATACGTGGAACAATACAATCATCATGTCCTTATCTCCAATTATCTGTGGAGAAATCGCATTATTCTTGAAGGGGTTCAAGAATAATTCCATAAATCTAAGCATTAAAGAATTGATGATTAAATGTGATTTAATCATCTTGATGTGTGTGGAAATTATCCAATATAATTAAATGTGATTTAATTATTGTGGATAAGAATAATGTGGATAGCAATATCTAATTATTCATAATATGTTATAAATGTGATTTATAATGTATTAGATAGAGATAATTATAATTTATATTTGTTGATTAATTATCAATGTGTATTGGATACACATTGTGTGATTAATTGAAAATGTAAATTATATTTTGTTTTAGGTTGTGAATATGATTCCCGAATTTCCAATGGCAAGATTGCAATATTCTCAAAATTAATTATGAATTATTTTTGAAGAATAAATCACAATAAAAGTTGTTGGAAATTATTGGAGAAATTCATGGAGATATGCAATCTCATGAGATTGCATGAGATGCCTCCACCATGAGGACATGGTGGATGGCCACCAATTCCCACAAGGAAATTGGTAGTTGTCCCCACCTTTCCTAATGAGGAGTGATCTCCATGCTAATCTATCCTTAATTGCTTGATCTAATTTAGGATTGAATTATATTTGACATGTCAAATATATTTGATTTAAATAAGATTATTAGTTGTTGGTTTTTCTACCAACAACTTGACCATTTGATTGAACATAAATCAATCTCATCCATTGATTTTATATGTCCCACGGATTTGAGATCCATGGATCCCAAAACCCTATAAATAGAGAGGTATAACATGCTTTCTATGACTATTCTATTGGAAGAACATCTCTCTCTCTCTCTTTTTCTCTCACATGTCAACTCTCTCTCCCTCTCCTTGGTGGTCGTCCACCAAACCCTAGAGGAGAGGACCGTCGACACCTTCGCCACCGCGCCGCCGCTTCGACGTTCTTCGGTTCTCCGTCTTCTTGGAGTGCTACTCTCACGAAGAGGATGTTCGATCTCATACGATGAGATCAGGAGTTCACCGTGCTTGGATCATCTTGTTGGATTGCGAGGATCACGCGGTTCATCCCCGCGCTCGCAAGTGTCTTCTCGGACGATCAGACTTGAGACAGGAGGTCTCTTTTCGTAGAGACTCGATCAACCACGCTTCAAGAGGTATTCCTTTATACTTGATGTGGTTCTAGATGAAACGATCTGAGAATCATTCTTGGATCATGTGGTTTCATCGCATGAAAATTTTTTTAAATTCCGCTGCATAGAACAACTAGCACGACTAGTTGTTCTATGTCGTATATGATAGGACGATCACGCTTCCATGATGCGCTTGAGGATAAAACCATATCCTTCACCATCATCCCTCAAGGATTTCCACCATCGCCCAGGACTGCAGCCTACGACACCAAGTGTCCTCCACCGCCCTCGCCACGCCGCTCAGATCCTGCTCCAAAATCCACCTGGGTGGGAACTCTGCTACCTTCGTCAAGCATCTGATAGCACCTGCTCCGGTCGAGATTTCTCGATTTCGAAATGTCTCGAAGCATCAAAAAAAGCGGGATGCTGTATGTCAGATTTCATATTCGAATAAACCGTCAGAAAGTTGGTTTTTTAGCTATGGGCCTAGCAAAAGCGAAATAGGGATAGGTTCCTATGGGATCCCCCCTTTCAAATCGAACATGAGGGTTTCTTCTCATCCGGCTCAAGTAGTTACAACAAATAAAGAAAGGAAGGAATTCTTTTTGATTTGACCGAAAAACCCCACAAAAAGCTACTCCTTACTCAAATTTCCAGTGAGGGCCAACCAATATATATTTATGGATTTCTTTTGACTTTGACTTGAACTTTCTGAAGAACTTATTCAATTCGACATCCGGGTGCTTCAACCGTCCGCTTAGCAGTCAACTACTAGGAACCTCTGCCGCTCCAGCCACTGGGTGTGAATCCGAGACCCCCGCACACATGCACCCTACGTGTGTTGGGGGGACTTGCACGAAGACCCTCCAATTTCCGCCTTATCCCGCAGAAGCCTCATTGTCTAGAGGGCACGTGCGATGCCCGTGTCCCTTTGGGAATTTTGCAGAGAAACCCTCAAAGGATTAGATAATTACTATTTAGTCCCCACTTATTTTTATTTTATTATTTTATTATTGCAAACATACCCGTTTGTTTCACTCATCATTTGCACAACTCTATTGCAGCTTTTTATCATTCCAAAAATAACATTGTGTTGTTCAATTAATATGCTAGTTATGGCATGCTTTTGATATTTTTATAGGATGTGGTTATTTCATAATTAATAATTTTGTGGAAAATTGCATCTTTTTCCCATCTTGTGTCTCAAATTTCATAAGTAATTAACCATAGCTCTAAAAATTGTCGAAAAATCACTGATTAGAGAACTAAATATATTAAACATCATGCCCAAAAAAGATTGATTTGCATGCATATTTTGCCATAAAAAAAATCCTTTTTCATATTTCAGACTTTAATTCTTAGTAGGTATTAAATCTTGTATTTTTAACCTTTAGGATTTTTCTGAGATCAATCACGTAGTGATAGATCTTGAATAATTTTATCTTATGAAAATAACAAGTTTAATATTTATTATAATTAAATATTGAGATTCTTTCTGTTTACATTCATAAACTCATAAAATATTTATCTTGCATCCAAAATTTCCAAAGAAAACTATAGTGCATTCAATTCATCATTATTATCATCTTGGCCAAAGTTCATAACTTCAGACATCGTTTGATTTAAAATTGGATTTTAGACCCTAAAATTGGCCATATTCACATTTCGCATTTCCAAATTGCAATAAAATACAAAAAAAAAACTTTCTTGAGAATCATGCACGAACTTTTATAGACAAAATTTTAGGTTGTTCCTTTGCCTCTTGAATTTGACCTTGGTACTTGCCCAATTAAAATAAACATAAAACCACGTTGATTAAAAATTGAATAATTATTCTGGTTATGTCTTGATCGATTCTGAATTCCTGACGTAATTACAACCTATTCATTTTTTTAAGCTTAATTCTCATAAATTAACTTAAGGTTTTTGCGACTTGTAAGGGGTAAATTGCAGTGACCCTCTGCGGACTTTTGTATTGTTTCGAGAGCCTTGTTAATCTAAGGAAGATTTTAATTACTTTTATTATTTGCAAGAGGACCCCTGAACTTTAGTTTATTTGCAAATAGGCCCTCTCTTAAGTTACCCCATGTGCACAGGAGTGTGAGGGCCTGTACATTTTACATCCATACCCCTCTACGATTGGGTATTTCTATTTAGTACTAAAATTTATATAATAGTGATACATTTTTGGAAATTTTGCATGCAAGACTTTGTCATTTATTCAATTTCTATGTATACCCTTGTTATTAAATGTGATATTAATTGGATAAATTATTTTGATGCCCGTAGACTTTGATTTTAGGATTATTAAATGCATTTGCACATTCCTAAATTACAAATAGTTCCCTATCAATTCCAGAAATTTATTTTGTACATATTTATTATTAAAATATCATTTTCTATCTAAACAAATATAGGAAAATTATCTAAGATGCCTGCTACATATAATTTTCATTAGAAAATTTAAGTTAATTTCCCATTTACTAAAAATTAGAAACAAGCTTCTTACTCCTTGTTGCTTATAAATACCAAAACAATATAAAATCATATTCAAAAAAATAATAGAGTACCTATCTTATCATATATTCTACCCTTAGACCAAAAATTATAAAAAAATGAAGAAAGAAAACCCTAAAATTTACAAAAAAAACTAAAAACACTATAAATAATATAAAAAATTAATAAAATCCAAAAAATGTTTTATGTTCTATATTTTCTTTATAATATATAGCATATATTAGAAATAGTTTCATAATTTTTTGCCTATATCTATTTATAAAACCCCAAAACATTCTTCTAATTTATTTTTCTCACTTTTTTTACAATTAATGCTTTAAAAATACATAAAAATTATTAGCAAAAATTCTGTAAAAATTACACAAATAGAGAAAATATAAAAAATAGAAAACACTTTGTCATGTGTATTTTAAATATATTTATGTATATGTAAAAATATAAAACCTATATATATTGCATATATTTTGTATTACTTATATAATACTTATTTGTTACACATAAAAATATATTAGACTTAAAAAATAAAAAGAAACTAAAAATTTGCTAAATAAAAAATAAAATTTAAAACTAAAAATGAAAATATAAAAATATAAAACAACTAAAAAAACTAAAAAATTTAAAATGATTAAAACCCACAAAAATTTAAAAATATTTAAAAGTATAAAAATAAATTTATTAATTATTATTAGTTAATAATAATTATGCCTCTCATCTGTTACTCTTAGCGGTTCAACACTCAACCTTACTTTCCTTATGCACATTTACTTTGGAGTTATAATAAATTTTAACTCACACCTTAGTTTTCATTTGCATATACTTATTATTGTGGGTTAATTTTTGATCTATTCGATCGAGTTGAGTACCGAGTGTTGAGAGAGGGCTAATAAAGTGATTAACAGTTTGAACTTGTCAAACACCGCAAGCTCCTTTAAGATCGGATGTTAGGTGCTTCACCTTTATCGGATTATCACATGTTCTATGTGAGCAGCATGTGTTGTTGGATCGAAGGCGTGTCCTAGTTCTGATTTTGGTCATCTGATGGAGTGCACCAGGAGCCATCTGATGGTGCATGTGATCTAATCAGCATCGTTCATGTGCGAAGGGGTATGCGCGAGTCTCAGTTATTGATCGAGTTAAGTCATGTGTGGATATACATATGATCGTGAGCATTAGAGGGGTAATTTCAACTATGCCCCTCTTCCTTTTGTTTTTATACTAAGTCATGTATATATTTAACTCATATTTATATCTTGTGGGTGCTAATTCTAGAGAGGTGAGGATCCTAATGCCCGAACTTAAATAACATGCGGTGTCCGATAAGTTGGATCCGACAATCGTTGTATCAGTCTCTCTCATGGTACTCGAATCTCAACTCACTCAAATATATCAACAATCAACCCACAATATAGAAAAAAAACAATGAATAAGATGTGGGGTTAAATTTATTATACCCTACAAAAGCTGTACAGTAACAAGTAGTAGGGGTCAAACCATTGAGATCAAACATGGATGGGTATAATTACTATGTATTATGAAAAATAAATAACAATTATTTTTGTACATTTTCTACTTTTTATTATTTTGGTTTTTATATATTTTATTTTTATGTATTTTAAACTATTTTATATTTTTGTTTTTTATTTTATTTCTTATTTTCTTTTTAATTTAGTAAATTTTTAGTTTCTTTTTATTTTTAAAGTATTAATATTTATTTATGTATGAATATATATAATAATATGTACATTATAACTAAGAGATAAATGAGGCTGCTCCATGGAAGGAGCCAATGGGATGCTCCCACCCCTATTTTCTCCCAAATTTTTTCATTTTTTTAGAAAATAAAAATTTATATATTCATCACTATATCCATCTTACATTATATTAAAATTTCATCAGAAATAGAGACTCCTATGACCTCCATCCAAACATGGTCGTTTTTAAAAATCCTGCGATCATTAAAAAAATGATGTCTGGATTGAGGGCTTAGGAGCCTCTGTTTCTGACGAAATTTTAATAGAATGTTGTAGGATATAGTGATGAATATATAAATTTTTATTTTCCAAAAAAATAAAAAATTGGAGAAAAATAAGGGTGGGAGCAGCCCCATTGGCTACTCCTAGGGAGCATACTCCCATTTATGTACATTATAACTAATATATAGGATATATAATAAATAAATATAAAAAATATGTAAATATATACATGATCGATCCCTTTTATTTTTTAAAGTTTTAAATTTATATTAAGTATTTATAATCAATAATACTAATAATAATAAGTATATAAGCAATATATATTATGTATGGTCAATATAAGGTCTTATATTTTTAAATAAAGATATATATAGTTAATATTTACAAAATAAAATGTTTTTATGTTTTTTATGTTATTCTCTATTTTGGTAATTTTTTCTTATAATTTTTGCTAATTTTTAAGGATCTTTAAGGTATTTAAAAATCAAAATAGTAGATATAATAAAAAGGCCAGATTGTTTTGGGTATTTAAAATAGATAATAGTCCAAAAATTCCCAAAACTACTTTCTAATATATAGTATATAATATAAATAAAAATAATAAATAATAAACTAATTTTTGGGAATTTTATATATTTTTTTTCTGATTTCCATAGAATTTTTAGAGTTTTTCATTTATTAGTGTTTATCTTTTATTTTTTTGTGAGATTTGGTCTAGAATTATTATATATAGTAGTATATTCTATATATTGTTTTTGAACTTTTAAAGTAATTTTTCTATTTTGTATTTTTATAGTTGGACGAGGAATAAATAGCTCCTATTTGATTTAGTAATTAGGAAAAAGCAATAAAACCCTAAATAGAAAATGACGTGTGCAAGCATCATGTTAAGGATCTACAACATTTTACCTAGAATTAATGAAACATGGGAGCCGATTTATAAAAATAGAAAAGTAAATAAATAATCGCAAGTCTAGGAGGTGTATTTTTACAATAATAATATACTATAGGACTCAGCGTGCAAACTACGTAAACTTTTACACTATATTATACAATTTAAAGACTAAAATATAAAAAATAAAAGTCGTGGAGGCTAGCTTGCAAAATGTACAATGCCTCACATGGTGCAACACGTGACGTATAGGGACCAAAATGTAATCTCGATGAATGCTTAGGTCTATACTCAATTTTTTCAATTATTTTAGTATACAAATAAAAATTTAAATCCTAATTATCAAATCCAAAATAGGTGGAAGGAACTATAACTTACCAACAACATGGCGTTAATCAACGGCAGAGATCTCTTCACTTAATGATCTACATTACGCCATACCCATTCACTTATCAACAGGTCAGATTAGATCTTCGGATGCATCTAACAATCACTGCAGCCTTTGGTCGACGGCAAGCATCAAAACTTGAGCGGAGGGCTGATCCAATCGCTATTGCTCTTCCCCAAGAAGAGGGAAGAACAATGCGTTAGGTCAGCTTCATCTCTACGATTCTTCCTCCTTTGAGTTCCTTTCTTATAGCAGATGGGCTCAATCAGATCAAGGAGGTGTTCCTCAGCTGGTGATGCGGTTAGATGGCTCCATACCCTAACGATAGGTACCTGGGTCTCTGAGAAATGGTGTTTCACCTGGAAGCACTGTGTAGGGCCTCTTTCGGTCCTAAAAGGATCTCCTTGGTTCTCTAACCTACACAGGAAGAACAAGGAGCCGATGGCAAACTACCTCAGCTCCTTACGATGTGGAAATGGTAAGGGTGGAGTGCAACGAATTTCTCTGGTGAAGTGTCAAATGAAAATCAGGGGGAATGGATGTGGTGCGGAGATGTAGAAATAGAAGGGGGAAGAGGATGATGGCATCAGGGGGGTCGAAACCGGATAAAATGATGGCTTTAACATAAGCTATAACAATATCTATGACGTATTTTAAACTAAGAAATTATATCTAAAAATTATAGTAAAATGCATGAAATAAAATGCTAAGTTAAAATTGGAATCAAAATCTACCTAGAAAGTAAAGAAAACAAGCAGCTCGTACCTAGACACCAAGGAGCAGGATCCCTCACCTATGGGACTCCAAGGAAGTGTGTATCACTCCTATGGCGCCCCTAGCATGCTGCAAATCCAATAGTGAGTACGTTGTCATAAAAGCTCAACTGATCTTGGAAGGGATCTAAGGGTTCAAGGTGCAAAGAAGGACCGAAATTCCAAATGTGGTGGATGGCTCTTATTTATACACAGGCCGAGATGGGCTTCAAGAATAAGGGTTTTCATGTGACTCAATGCATGGCTAACCAAGGACTTGGCTAGGCGTGGAAGATGGATGTATAGAGATGACATTTCATGAAGAAGGCAAGTCGCATGGGGTAGTGTGTCATGGGGGAAGAAATCAGAGAAAGGAGAGGTCCGACTCTTTGATAGAAGCAAGGCTAGGGAGGGAGGATAGTTGATCTGAGGTCGGCAGTCCTAGGCCTCCCATTTGTCCACCTCTACCACTAAATGACAAAATATAAATTAAAAGAATAACTAATGAGAAATAAAATAGTAAATGAATCAACCAAATTAAATTCAAGAAATAAAAAAAATAATTTTATGTAGTATTTTATTATGCTTTTTATTTAATTTTACAAGTTAATTTCTTGGTATTAATTTTTACATGGATGGTTATAGATATATTTACATATTATATGATTTTTTTTCATTTTTTTATCTTTTGTTATATTTACATGTTTTATGTTTCTATAACTTAATTAGTTATATATTTACATAATTTTATTTATTTTTCTTATTTTATTTATTCATTTAAATAGATGTGTACATGTATTATATAGGTATAGTTTGCATATATATTTTAATAATTATTTATTATTAATGTATTTTTGATATTTTGTTCTATGTTTATAATCTAAGTTTATTTTAAATATTATTTACAAGTATTTGAAATTATAAGAAAGTTAAAAATAGAAAGAAAAATATATTGAATATTATATAAAGGTATACTGTACAATAGGGATCCAAAAGCCAACTTTTTCAACTCCAAATTAAATAAAACTACCTTCATTAAAAAGATAAATAAATTTTATGAATAATAAAGTGAGTTTGGTCAATTTTGAGTTTGTATGGAGAATATACAGATCTGGGAAGATTTGTTTGTGGCTTTTTGTTTTGAGTGTCATGGTTGTACTTTGTATTATTTTTAGTAAAATAAATTTTTTATTTTTATGTATAAGTTTCATGTTAAAAGTTTATTAATTGGAGGTGTATATAATAACAAATAAAATAGGTTCCAAAAGTCTATATATTGAGTAAAAAGAATTAAGGTTTTGAGGTATTTTATGTACAATTGATGTGCCCTACCTCCCCTTACCTTATTCCTTGCCGACTAGTTATCATGATGACTAGGTCTCGGGGTCTAAGGTCACTTAGTTCTTTGATACATCATTCTTTTTCTTTTCTTTCCTTTATTCTTTTATTTTGGAATTAAATACCACAATTTATACAGTATTTTAGTATTAATTAAGTGTTATTTTATACAAATTAATGTTGTATACATGCATTTAACTAGGGATTTTATGCCAAATGAAAGAATAAAGGTGAAAAAATGAAGGTTCATAAACCCCCCCCCCACATATTTGCCTTTGTTAGCCCCTAGAAAACTTATGCTAATGAGTGCAGAAAAAGAAAATAAAGAAAAGAAAAAGAAGGAAATTGGATTGATTTTAACTTTTAAACTTATTTTCATAAAATCAAAGTTTGGAGCTCAGTCAGACCTTTAGGAATTTAAGTTTGGTCGGAACCTTATTGGGAAGCAAACTTGAAACTCAACAGCCTCCAAGAACCACAAAACTCTATCCAAGTCTCCTTAAAATCTAGGTTAGGACAATTCTACATAATACACAGCCCCTTATTACTATGAGCCTTTCTTGTACAGTGTCAGTGATATATGGATCCACTCGGTTCAAGTGGAAAAGAAACTGTCTTCTCCAACATGGTGACACTAATTCCCCAATCCAGCAACTCTTTCCTCGAGGAGTGGGGTATTCCCTTCTATGTTCAAGTGCAATTGGTTCAAGAAGAGTAGGTGAAGAAGAAAGGATGCTTGAGTTGTGTAGTCGAGTCATACATCTACTGGCTCACATGAATACTTTGACATTGAAGCACAACTTTCATATTTTAGATATACATTGACGAGAATTGATTTTTATTTTATTTTTGCCCATCTATTTTTTTGGAGTTTTTGAATTTTGTATTTTTTAATACTATTTACAACATCATTTACACAGGGACTATTTCCTCTTGAGCCAGTAGACTATCCCTCTTTTGAAGCATTATTGCAACCTAAAGCCTCCTATCCTTAGACCTCGTCTCTACTGGATCCGGTTGGGGTATAACGACCACAACTTGTGACTTTGTATGTTTACATTCTCATGTGTCTCATGCCAGAAAATCCAGCCCTCTACCACTTCAACTGAGTTGTGCAAAGTGTAAGGTGTGGATGAGGAAGTTAGGTCATTATCAATAAGAGTCATGTCTGTGTTTCGAATTAGTCTACTTAGGTAGTCAAGATGACATATGAACCTAGTCTTTTGGTCTCAAAGAATTAAGTCTAGCATACCTGAAGCACCTAAATTCCAGTTCCTAAAAGGTTCCTATAATTAAGTGGATTAAGGTCTAACCAAGCTCTAATTTTCGGATTTTATTTAGACCTTATTTAATTGTCATTATAAATCCAAAAAATTCAAATGCTATGCAATGCAGGAAAATATTTTTGTGATGCAAATTTTTATTTTTAATTTTTTTAATGTATTTTTAAAAGATTTTGCATATTTTTATGCAATTTTTAAAATAGTTTGTAAATTTTTCTGGGTTTTAAAGTTTTTAGGAATTTTGATAAAAGGTAGTGAAAGAAGTAAATACAAATATTTACATGGGAGTGTGTGCTTATTTGCAAGAATTGATTATAGAGTTTACACTGGGAGTTAGTACCTGTTAAGTTAGTTATTATTTACAAATTTTATAGATAATTTTATTAGGGTTATTATTCATCATAATTATGTAAAAGGTTCTCAAAATAGTTTGAAAACATTTTTTCAAACATTTTGAAAACATTATTTCGTAAATATTTTTTACAAACTTTTTACAAATATTTATAAAATCTAAAAATCAATTTACAAAGATTTTTAAAATAGTAGAAATAGATTTTTCAAAATAATTTTACAACTATTTTCAAAATCATTTTCAAAGTGACTTTTTAAAAAAATTATTCAAACCAATGATATAAAATTTTCAAATATTTACAAAAATATTTTTACAAATATTTGAAAATATTTTGCCAATTTTTGCAAATGATTTTCAAAATATTTTTCAAGAAATTTTCCAAACATTTTTCAAATCATTTTGTAAAACATTTTTTACCGGATCATTATTCGTTTTTAAAAATAAGTTTGAAAATTTTTTATACATATTTATAATGTATTCTTTATAGTTTATTTATTGTACATTCTATCCCTATATAGAATATTTTAGCCATATTTATTCAAAAATACAGAAGTATGATTTATGGCTAAAGTATATATTATGTATATACGACCCCCCCCCATACTTAGCTTGAGCTATGTCCTCATAGTGATCAAAGAGAAAAAGGAATACATAACTCGTGCTGAGTATATGAAAGTCTATACTAAAATGATTAAATAACGAATGAGAAGTTGATCGACCCCCCATACTTAGGATCAAATAATCCAAAGTGTATTAGACTGTATAAAAAACGCAGGGAGGGGCAAGGGTGGGAATGAACAAATCATTGTCTCAACATGTCTCCCCATATACTTAGGGTAAAATATCCCTATGTATAGACAAGTAAGGGGATAGGTGAGGGATCGATGAATGAAAAGAAAGGAAGAATAATAGCTACAAGAGAATGAACACATCACTCACCCTATACTTAGGGTAATATATCCCCAAGTATAGGCAACAATAGGAGTACCGAAATCGAACGAAGAAGAATACTCGACTCGTACATCTCCCCTATATTTAAAATAAAGCACATTCTAAGAAAGACAAACACACGTATCAAGGTGGACGAGGGAAACGGAAGATGGAATGAAGGAAACGAAAGTGAATATACAAGGTGATGAATGTACAGTGACCAAGAAGGTAGAAACCCTACCTTCTTGCACGACCACTGAGGAATGGATCTAACAAGATGCATGTCGACTCAGGTCAACATCTGACGAATCTTGATCAAGATGGTTGTGGTGGAGATCCTTAGTGATCTAAAAAAATGCACGAACTCATCAATGGAGTTACTACGGATAGGTATAACCAGGGAAGTTTCTCCTCTAGCTTCCCTCTACAGTAAGGTATCTATGGTGTAAATGTTGTGGATCTCATCAACACATCACCACACACTAGAAGAGGGAACATAGAGGTATATGCTTTTTGGGTCTTCCCCCTTGAAGAGGAATTCTCAGGTCTTCATATTGTATGTGGTATAGCAAACATTTTTTATCTTGGTAGTAAGGTCACAGTCCTCTAAATCATCTGACATGGGTACACTCTCATCAGTGTGGATTTCTAATAGGTGGTGGGTGTGGTGATCATCTCAATCAACATGCTCTCGTTGTGGGAACGAAAGCGTACCTCTCCAGATCCATAATCAATAATGACCTTCACCGTAGTGAGAAAAGGTCGACCCAGTATGATTAGAGAGTGCTCCACATAGGTGGAGGTATCCATGGTCAATGTAAAAAATCCATAGTGTAACTCTTGCCATAGATCTGATTGACAATGTTTTCAAGAATACCCTTCTACATCTTTATTGAACAATCAGCAAACTCACAAATCATCCTTTTTTTCTTAAGAGACCCCAGATTAAGTGATTGAATAAGTGAGAATGGTATTATACTAATCGATGCATCGTTGTCAAGGAGAGTGTAGTAAAAGTGATGGTTAGAAATGCAACATATAACGATGGGTGTAATGGATCTCCATTTCATCACCTTTATTCTATCATTTTGGCCTTAACCCTAGATAATGCAAGTAAATACCATTAATTTTCATAAATTAACATTCATTCTTTGTTGAGTAAATTCTATATAAAATATTAATTTTAATGCCAAAATAATCGAACAAAGAAAAAAAGAAAAAGAATAAAATGCCAAAGGTATTTTATAACCCTAGACCCCGAGACCTAGGAATCTTGATGACTAGATCAATAAGGAATAAAGTAGAGGGGTATAAGGGGCCAGTTATACAATAAAAATCCCAATTAATAATTAATTATTTATTCATTTTTTAGACTTATTTTATTTTCCACTTTCTATATATCAAATAAAGAAACTATGTACATGAAAGTTGTAGATACTAATGTATAGAAAAATACAAAATTGATGTTATACAAAAATAATACATTGTGTACTTTTAACACACAAAATAAAAAGCCAAAATTCCAACTTCACAAACCCATATCTTCCAAATAAAAACTCAAAATGTATAAAAATCACCACTAATTGTATATAACTTATCATGAGTTATTTAATGAAAGTGGTTTCATAATTTTTTTTGGAGTTAAGGTGTGCAAGTTAGGTTTTGGACCTCTATTGTATAATATACCCAAATAAAATAGTCATTTTATTTATTCCTTATTATTTTTATAATTTTATTTTTTTATACTTTTGTAAATATAATTTATAATATATGTACATAGTAAAACTAAAATAAAACCACAAAGAAGATATTAAAATAAAATATGTAGGGCAAAATACATCGATAAAATACATGCATTTATACCTACATAATATATATACCTATTTATTTAAATGTATATACTATGTCACAAAAATATAATAAAAATATATTTATGTACCTAAAAATAAGTTACAAATATATAAAGTAAGAGAATAAAATAATAAAATAAAAATACAAAATAAAAATATAATAGACGAAAACATAGATGAATATACATAAAATACACCCTTAAAAATTAACTTGTAATAAATAAAACCAAAAAATAAATAAAAATCATATTAAAATATTACATAAAATAATAACCATTTTTATTTTATACTAAAAAATAATAAAATCATTTACCTTTTTTAATTAATTAATTAATTTGTGAATAAGTATATGCTTTTATATTTTAACGTCCTGCGTGGACCAATGGGGATGCTCTGTTCGTTGACCGCCAGTCAACCCTCCATCCATTTTTTTGACCATTGTTAGAACCTCGACCAGCCCGCCTTCTCCGATTATTCCCAGCTGCCATGTTGCTCCTCTGCCCTCGAGCCCTACATGAGATATCCTCACTGATCCTCCCTGATTCACGCCGACCCTATAGATTCCGTATACATAGCATTGATTTCTCCAAAATCCTAGCTCAATAAGGGTGTCTACTCATGTTTATAAATAAGGACCTGCACCTTCCTTCTCTTTTTTTGTCATCGCCTAAACCCTAAAACCACGTAGCTTAGGTTAGATAGCATCCTCAAGACAGAGGAGAACGCTTGAGGTACACGGTGCCTGAAGGAAGACGGAGGTGCACCCATGGCGGACCACTCCGGCCACTCTGCTCATTGCCTTCACAGGCAGGTATAAGGACCGATTTCTTTGTTTTTCATCAGTAGATGTAGTTCTTATTTTATGTTATTAGTTTAGGTTTCCATTAATCGTAGTAGTGTACAAAGCCTCCTTCGTAGTTCACCGTAGTTGAGATCCAGCAAATGCTCCCACATGTGATTGATCATCCTCCGCCATGCTTAGCACCTCCACATCTTTCCCCCTGCGCTTCTACATTTTCCCACGCTCCACTACCCCAGATCTTGCACGGATCTGGAGATAAAGGTCTATCTCCGCCACCTCATCGGAGACCACTTGGTCGCCCTCCATATCATGTCCATACACCCCAGCAAGCCCCTGGAGTCCCTTTTTCTTATCATGCATAACTCCTGCAGGTACTGGTGGGCCAAAGGACCCCGTTGGGGGGTCTATTTTACAGAGGAATGGGACACCTGTAGCTTCAAAATTCACCGAGATTCTGGGACTCAACCCTAGGCTCCCAGCCATTTTTGAAGCACCAACCCGTTGCAGACACCTTCTAGGAGCATTCTGAGCCTTGGAGTAGAGTGAGAGACCATTGGAGCCGTGAGAGGGTGGCAATTGAAGGAACCCTAGTTAGTTGTTCTTCCATGTTCTTCGACAAGATAGTAGTCGTCGGATCCCTTGAGCACCCCAGTTTTGATCGTAAGCATCCATCCAGGAGGAGCTACAGCCGTTGAATCTTGTCCAGGATTTGATCACAGCCGAACATCGTCGAATCGACATCACGTGGCCACTAGCTGATACGTGACAAGTTGGAGGAGCGTCACCGTCCGATCGCCCGCAAGGACTAGGTAAATTTCAAATCCAGTCCCACCTTTTTGTATATTTATTTATTAGTGTTGTAAATAAAATAGTCTGTGTAAATAAAATGGGAATTTTGCAATTAAGGCCCACAGATGTTTATGAAAATTACAAATGGGTCCAGTCGATCTCAGCTCATGTGTCATCCCACGTGAGCAGGGCAACTTAAAAGTAACCCCTAGGGATTTTTGTAATTGCAAAAAAGTTCAATAGATTTAAAAATACATTGTATGCTTTTAGCATATTTGTAGATAAAACCCTGACATTTATTTTTATTGCAAATATGCCTTTACCAGTTTATGAATTTTGGTGCTTGGATTTCATTTATTAAAAATAGCACCTTTTCTCTAAAAATCAATAGAAGATAGGGGTAAAGGCTTGCTAACACTTATTTTTATGTCACATTTTGATTTTGCATTTTTGGGCATTTTAACAATTTATTAAAATCGAAATGAGCAATTTTTGTTCTTACTACAGTATAAAATACCAAAAATAAAAAAATATATTTTGAAAAATGCCAAAAATTTATATTGTCTATTTTCTCATGTTTTAACTCCAGACCAAAAATCCCAAAAGATATAAAAAGAAAAAGACTAAAAATTGAAAATCCCAAAAACCTTTATAAAAATCTAAAAAATTCTCAAAACCTCCAAAAATAATTTTCTTTATTTTATAATTTTATCTATATGATTATTTATGTGTTAAAATTTATTTGGAAAATGTTGGACTTAGTTTTCTATTTTTAACATCGAAGACAATCTCGATATACTATCAAAACCCTGATTTCGGATATTTTTATTTAAAAAAGCATAAAAATTAGCAAAAAAGCCATAAAAATCACAAAAAACTAAAAAGATTATTTAAAACCTAAAAAAGTTATTCTATATTTTTTAAATATTTTTAGTTATATCTCTATCTATATTGTCTATTATGGCATATATAGCTTTATATAATTTATTGTATACTAAAAATAAAAAGAAATATAAAAATATAAAAATATAAAAATATAAAAAGAAAATAAAAAATTAAAGTGAAAATAAACTATAAAAATATAAATATAATATATATATATATAATCAAAACCCCACTAATATATATGGGTGTGTTGTGTATATATATACATAATGAATAGCATGCCTACTCTTTGGTTAAAAATAACTATAGGCTACCAATTTTGCTCTCTGTGGTTCGACCTCTACAATCTTACTTGCTATACATTTCGTTGTAGAGAATAATAAATTTTAACTCAAATTATGTTATTACAAATTATATTACAAAAATAAAAAGTATCTCTCTTACTAAAAAGAAAAATAGACTACACTAAAATGAATTTGTTCTTATGTTCTCCTTGGTCTTCTCTCATGTTCCCTCATATGTATTGGCCTCTGTTTCTCTTGGCTGCCAAAGCCTTCTAGAAGATCACCCTTGTGTAGGGGGGCCCTCGTAGAAAAGTCAAACAAGAGAGATTATTAGAAAAGATAAACAATTATTCAAATAAAAATAAATGGAAACAGAGACAATAAATAATATGCACAATATCATATCTTGCGTGTTGTTCCCTGATAACAGCATCATTTGATAACTCAAGAGAGGTGAGGATCCAAATGCTAGGTCTAGAAGGGCCTGTAATGTCTGACAAGTCGGATCGACAATCGTTGTGTCAGTCACTTGCACGGTAATCGAATATCAATCCACTCAAATAAATAAAGAATCAACCTACAATATAGAACACTGAATAAGATGCGGTGTGAAATTCATTATACCCTACAGATGATGTAAAATGACAAGTAGTAGGGGTCGATCTACTAAGAATAAATGAGTATAGGTACAATTTCTTTTTATTTCTAAAGTATTAATATATATAGTAATATGTATAGTATACATAATATACAAGATATATAAGAAAGTTATATTTAAAAATATTGAAATTTATAAGAACAATACTTTTTTAAAAATATTTTAAATTTATTTTAGTTGTTTATAAATAACATAAGTAATATATAGTATATATAAGGTCTTATATTTTTAGATATTGCTATATCTAGTCAAAATTTACAAAATCAAATGTTTTGTGTTTTAAATGTTTTTCTCTATTTTTATGATTTTTCTTGTAAGCTTTTCTAATTTTTATGTATTTAAGGTATTTAATATTATCAAAACAATAGATATAATAAATTAGCTAGATTTTTTGGTACTATATATATATTCCAAAAATTCTAAAACTATTTGTAATATACAGTATATAATTAAAATAAAAATAAGTTATTAATAAATTATTTTTATATATATTTTACTGGTTTTATAGTCTTTTTAGGTTTTTCCAATTTTTAGTGTTTTACATTTATCTTTTTTTGGGATTTTTGGTCTTGAGTTATAATACATTGTAATATAAATTATGTAATTTTTTGGATTTTTTAAAGTAGCTTTTCTATTTTTTGTGCTTTTATAGCTAGTAAGAGAATAAATAGCTCCTTTTTATTATTTATAATTAATAAAAAGTAATAAAAGAATAAATAAAAATATGTTCAAGTATAAGCATCATGTTAAGTATCTACAAAATTTTCCCAAAATTAAATGAAACACAAGAGCTAATTTATAGAAATGGAAAAGCAAATAAATACATGCAAGCCTACAAAGGGTATTTTTTGCAATAGTAATATATTACAAGGATCAGCGTACAAATTATCTAAAACTTTTACATTATTATACAATTTAAAGACTAGAAATTAATAAACAAAATTCATGGGGCTAGCTCGCAAAATGTCTAGCGCCTCATGTGGCGTAATACATGATGCGTAGGGACCAAAATGTAATTCTTATGAATGCTTGGGTATATAGTACAAATTTACCATTATTTTACAACACAAATAAAAACTTTATATCCTAATTATCAAATAAAAAACTTGGGGGAGGAACTGTAATTTACCCACAACGTTGCGTTGATCAACGGTAGAGATCTGTTCACTTAAGTACATCCGACAACCCATGTTACTCAAACACCTTCATCGATCAATGGGTCTAATTAGATCCTTGGATGCATCTGATGGTCACTAGAGCCTTCGATCTAACAACAAGTATCACAACTGGAGCGAAGGATTAATCCAATAGCTACTACTCCTCCCCAAGAATAAGGAAGAAAAATGTGTTGGGTGAGCTTCGTCTATGTGATTTTTCCTCCTCCGAACTCCTTTCTTATAGTTGATGGGCTCAATCAGCTCTAGGAGGTGTTCCTCAGCTGGTGATGCAGTCAGATGGTTCTAGTCCCCAACGGTAGGGGCTTGGGGATCTAAGGAATGGTGCTGCACTTTTAAGGACTGCGTAGGGTCTTTTTTGACCCCAAAAGGGTCTCCTTGGTTCTCCGACCTGCACATGAAGAATAAGGATCCGAGGGCAAACTGCTTCGGCTCGTTATAAAGTGGAAATGCCATCGGTAGAGTGTAGTAAAGGCCTTCGGTGACGTGATGGAAGAAGATACATGAATACCTGATCAAAAGAAGATCAGGGGGAATGGAGGTGGTGCAGAGATGAAGAAATGGGAAGGGGGAAAAGGATGATGGAATTAAGGGTGTCGAAATCAGGTTGGATGATGGCTTGAACAGAGGTCGAGCACAAGATCCAACATATATTAAGCTAAGAAATTATAGATAAAATGACAGTTAAATGCATGAAATAAAATGCTCAGTGAAAATTGGAATTAAAATCTACGTAGAAAGCAAATAAAAGAAGTAGTTCGTACCTGGAAACCATGGAGTAGGAACACTCACCGATGGGACTCCGATGAAGTGTGGATCACTCCTATGACACACCTAGTGCACTACAAATCCAATAGAGAGCGAGCTATCACCAAGCTCAACTGATCTAGGTAGGGATCTAAGGGTTCAAGGTGCAAAGAAGGATCAAAATTCAAAAAGGGGCAGATGGCTTTTATTTATACGCAGACCGACATGGGATGATAGAATTGGGGTTTTACATGACTCAATGCATGGCTAACCAAGGCAATAACTGAGCATGGAAGATGGATGTACAGAGATGACATTTCATAAATAAGGCGAGTCACATGGGGTAGTGTATCATAGAGAAGAAATTAGAGAAAAGAGAGGTTTGGCTCTCTGATAGGCACATGGCTAGGGAGGTAGGATAGCTTACCCGAGGTCAACAATCCCAGGCCTCTCATTGATCTGTGTCTGCCAATAAATAATGGAATATAAATTAAAAGAATAGTTAATTAGAAATAAAATATTAAACGAATTAGTTAAATTAAAGTTAAAACATAAATGCTAAAAATTTTATTTAGTATTTATTATTTTTTTATTTATTTTTATAAGTTAATTTATTATGTATTAATTTTTAAAGGGTTAATTATAGGTATATTTATCTATATATAAGATTTTTTGTATTTTGTAATTTGTATTTTTATATTGTATTATTATATTTACAAGTTTTATATATTTATAGTGTATTTAATAACATATTCACATATTTTTTATTTTTTTGATTTTATTTATTCACTTAATTTGATATGGACATGTATTATGTAGGCATGATTCATCTATATATTAGAATACTTATTTATTTTTAATGTATTTTTATGTTTTATAATATGTTTATGATTTAAATGTTTTTTAATAATATTCACAAGTATATGAAAATCGAAGAAAGTGAAAAATATAAAGAATAAAAATATTGAATATTATATACATGTATATAGTACAATAGGGATCCAAAAGCAAACTTTTGCATCTCAACTCCAAATTAAATGAAACCATCTTCATTAAATAGATAATTAAATTTTATGAATAATAAAGATGAGTTTGGTCATATTTGACTAAGTATGGAGGAGATACATGTATGGGAAATTTTGTTTGTAGTTTTTTGTTTTGAGTGTCCCAAGTGTATTGTGCATTATTTTTTAGTGAAATATTTTTTTATTTTTCATTGTATTTTTATATACAAGCTTTATGTTCAAGGTTTATTGATTTGAGGAGTAAATAATACAAAATAAAGAAGGTCCCAAAATCTTATATATTGAGTAAAAAGAATCAGGGTTTCGAGGTTTTTTTGTACAATTGGTCTAGCCTATCTCCCCCTACTTTATTCCTTGTCAACCAAGTTATCATGGTGACTGGGTCTTCATTCTTTTTATTTTCTTTCCTTGATTATTTCATTTTAGAATTAAATACCATTATTTGTATAGTATTTTAGTGTCAATTATTGAGTATTATTTTGTGTAAATTAATGTGTTATACATGCATTTAGCTGGGAATTTAAGGCTAAACTGAAAGAATAAAGGTGATGAAATGGAGATTCAGTAGTGCATTAATCGTAAGAAGGACCTGAACTTTTATCTATTTGTGATTTAGTCCTTCCTCCTTACGTGTAGTGACCTGTGAGGCACTGTGTATATTGCATAGGTCCCCCTGGAGCATATGTTCCTATTTCTAAATACATTTTAGTTTCTATTAATTGTAAATTGGTCGTTGTTCATGAAAACTTTTATTTTTTATTCTATTTTATGCATGATATATTTTTATTGCTTCAAAAACTGTAGGAAAATTAATGTAACTACCTGAGTTTGTTTATTTGGCAATAAAACTTACTTTTCCTATTAACAAAAATAGAAGAACATATTTTTTTCTTTCAAATTATTAAAACCCATAAAAATTAGAAAAACACCTCCAAAATTATCAAAAAAAATGTTATCTATTTTATTACAATATATAACACATATCTAAAATCCCTAAAAAAATACAAAATATAAAGCCTAAAATTACAAAACCCTGAAAATCTTAGAAAATAGCAAAAATTATAGAAAAGTTCAAAAATATTTCTTTCTATTTGATAATTTCCTATATTATATACTATATACTAAAAATAATTTTACATCAATTTTGTACTCATTTATATTTATTAAACCTAAAACTATCTCGGATAATCAATTTATACACTATTTTTGATATATTTAATACTTTGATGATATACAAAAATTAGCAAAAAATCTATAAAAAAATACCGACAACAAATAAAAATATAGAAACATAAATTTATTTTTATTCATATATTTTGAAAATATTTATGTATACTTAAATATATAAAACCCTATATATATATTATATGGGTTAAATGAAGCTACTCCCTTGGAGTAGCCAATTGGCTACTCCCACGCGTATTTTCCCTCTATTTTTTATTTTTTTTATAAATAAAAAATATGTATAGTCATCACTATATCCCCCTAACATGACATTCCAATTTCGTCATAAACAGAGAATCCTATGCCCTCCATCTGAAGGGGGTCAATTTCAGCAATTTTGAAACTGTTAAATTTTGACATTCTTGATGAAGGGGATAGAAGTCTCGAATTAAGTTGAATTTTGAATGACACCATGGTGACATATTGTGATCTAAATTCCAATAGGTTTTATTTCATAAAAATAAAAAAATACATGGGAAAATGGGTGGGAGCACGTAAGTTCGCTACAACCAGGGAGCATACTCCCACTTCCCATATTATATACTCTATATATAACTTCTATAATATACTATCATTAATATTATCAATAAATGTATATGTTTCTACTTTAAACACTAAAAAGAAATTAATAAATTAAATTTTAAAATAAAAAAATAAAAAATCAAATAAATTCGAATAAAAAATCAAATATAATTAAAAAGCAACATAAAATAAGAAAAAAGATAAAAGTACAAAAAAAATATTAATTAAAAATTATTATTAATTAGCAATAATTATTAATTGTTATCCATTATTTGTGCTCTATGGTTCGACCTTTAATGCTTGTCATTACACACATTCTTGTAGAGTTATAATAAATTTGAGCTCACATGCTTTATATTTACTGCTTGTATATCTATGGGTTACTTGTTATTGATCACACTTGGTTCGAGTACTATGTGTTGTGAGAGCGATCGATGCAGATATTGTCAGAGCCGACTTGTCGGGCACTACATGCCCTCCAAGATCGAACCTTGGTTCCTATCTCGAGTATTCAATTCAACAAATGGCATCGTTGTGTGGGAGCAACGCGTAGGATAGTTTGTATATAGTTGTATCTTTTTATTTTCACTTCATGTCTTTATCAATAATTATTTATCTGTTCTAATCCATCTCTTGTTTGACTCCTCTGTGAGGGCCCGCCAACTGAGGAGGACTTGTTCATCCTCATGAAGTGGAGATTAGCTTTTCTAACCAAGTTGATAGGAGGGAGAAAGAAGAAGACCAGTAGTGTATATTTTTATTCTTTTTTTTAGAGTGTGACATTTTTCTTATTTTAATAATACAAGACAAAGAATCTTATGATATATAGATTATGTGGGCACATTTTACCTAGTGATTGTTCACTTGAGGGCCCATGTTATTTTATTGTGTATTCTCACTTTCTATCTTTCTTCCTCCATACTTTTTCCCTTTATTTTTATATGTTTTTCGTGATTTGAGTTTTTCACCTGATGAATCTCTATTTGATCACCTTTATTCTTTCATTTTGACCTCTAAACCCTAGCTAAATGCATGTATATATCATAATTTTGCATAAATTAACTATCATTATTTATAGTATAAATATTGTATACAATATTATGTTTAAAGCCAAAAGAAGAGAACAAAGAAAAAAAAGAAAAGGAAATAAAATGCCAAAGGCATTTTATGACCCTAAACCCTGAGATCTAGGTATCATGATGACTGGGTCGATAGGGAATAAATTAGGGGGAGATAAGGGCCAATAAAGATAATAAAACCCTAATTCATAAATGCCCAATAATTCATTTTTTATCCTCATTATATAATTTATACTTCAAATCAACAAATTTTGTACATGAAAGTTGTATAAAAAATACATGGAAAATTAAAAATTTATTTCATGCAAAAATAATACGAATTGTACCTTATATACTCTAAATAAAAATCCAAAATCCAAACTTCCTAGACATATTTCTTCTCCATATGAATTCAGAATGAATCAAAATTAGCTTTAAGTAAATATAAATTTTATTAGTTATTTAATGAAGGTGGTTTCACTTAATTCGGAGTTAATATATAAAAGTTAGGTTTTGGACCCCTATTATACAATATACCTGAATAAAATATTCATTCTATTGATTCTTTATATTTTTCATTATTTTATATTTTTATAATTTTGTAAATATTATTTATAGTATATGTACATAACTAGAATAAAATAAAACTACAAAATTACAATAAAATAAATAAAGATACAAAAATACACATATGAGTATACTATACATATTGTTATATAAATAATACCTATATTTATTTAAGTATACAAATAAAATCAAAAAAATAAAATAAAATATATTTAATTGCATCGAAATTAGTTATAATTATATAAATGATGTATAAAATAATAAAATCTTAAATATAAAAAATAAAATACATATTATATAGGTAAATATACATATATTTATACCTATAAAAAGTAACTCATAATAAATTAATACATAAAAATTAAATAAAATACTACATAAGATAATAAATATTTTATTTTATAACTTTCATTTAATTAATTGGTATTTTTATTTTCATTTATTTATTTTTATTTTTTAACTCTGTTTTTTCTTCTTGCGGCCTGGCAGGACCAATGGGAGGTCTTCTCCCACTGACCTGGAGTCAACTCCTCTGACTCCAATCGTAGCCATGTTAGACCGCTACACCTCCTCGCTTCTCGAATTTCTCCTCCATGATACAAGGCTCGAGGCCTTATGCTTACTTCACAAGATCTGATCCCTATTCATCTAGGATCCTCGTCGAGTCTTCGCCTAAGGCTGAGTGTTCTTGATCCACCCGTACACCCTAGGCAAAGACTCCCCATCACTCGTATGTATATAGCCTTCCTCTTCTCCATTTTTTAAATTTGGTTTCAATTTACTCCACTTCTTCCCCTCAACTTGTTTGCAAGGGTTTGAGCTTTGTGACAACGATGTCACCAACCTTTTTGCCGTGAGAAGGGTGGCGTGAAAGTGGTTCCAAGCCATCGTTGATGGTGCTCTATCGTGAGGTCCACCTTCTTGGCTCTAACCAGGTTGAGTTTTTTTTTGCTATTTAGATGGCCTATAGTCGTAGATTTTATTTCTTGCATTTAGATTTAATATTTATTAACCCCTGTAGCATAGAATCTCGCCTTTCTAATTCGTTGGAGCTATGCTCCAGTGACCATTCCACCATGATTTTGCTACGTCTTGACCACAATTGTTCATCCCACTACCTTAACCCTCCATTATTCCACCTTTTACACCACCTAGCTCCCTTAGATTCCTTCAGATCTGGCCCACCGAGGTCCCCTTCCACCTCTTCGTCGGACCTCCATGCCTCCACTCCTCCCACTTCCATTCCATGCCTAATCAGGTCTAGGCAATTTTCCCTCAACCTGTGGTTTATTCAGTACAGGTCTCGAGCTGAACGGGCCTTCTAAAGGTCAAATTGACCTTGTACTTTCACTTCAGGTGCTCCAAGTTTAACCAGAGCTCTAGTCCTTGATCGTAGTGCCTGAGGTCATTTTGAGGATCCCACAACTACGGACCATCCTCTAGAGCATTTCCCCCATCTCACCAGCTCGATCTAGTGCTTGGAGATGAAGAATCGACGGGAGGAAGGAGCTCCAGGGCCAAGTTCTTCATCTATTCTTCATGAGCCCACCTCCACCATCTAATCAAAGCCAGATGCCCAAGCGAGCAGTAGATGTTGGATCAAGGGAACCTCAATCATCAGATCTCCTCGGGAGATCTAATCTCAGTCGTTGCAGCCGAAGCATCATCGTACAAGGAGAGCATGCACCATACATCAAGTGAATATCTTCAGTCGCTCGATCTAGCACCTTTTAGGGATAAATCTTATGCATACCCCTTCTTTTATTTCATTTTAATTTTATTAGTGTAATTATTTAAAGTATTTTAAAACTTTTTATAAAAATTGGAAGTGAACCCCCAAGCTATTTTCATATTTCACGTCAATCCTTGCCAGCTCAGCTCACGTGGTTCCCCACAAGAGCTAAGCATTTTTAGTTAGGCCGGTATTAATTGTAAACTTTTAGGTATTTTGTCATGTAAACCCTAAATTTATTTTAATAGAAGATATACCAGTGCCAATTTAATTAGTTTTATGTTTGATTTCTATGTTTTAAAAATAATATCTATGCTCCAAAAATTACAAAAAATAGGGGAATGTGCATGTTTATTTGATCTTCCACGCCATAATTTTAGTTTTGCATTCTAAGCATATTTCCTATTTATTAAAAATCAAAATAGCATAGTTGATTTCATTTTTTCTTTAAAAATCCAAAATTTTATAAAATAGCATTTAAAATGTCCAAAAAATTAGTGTTTGTTTATTATTGTATTTTTTACCTCCAGACCAAAAATCCCTAAATAGAAAAAGGAAATCACTAAAAAATAAAAAACTCCAAAATCCTTAAAAAACTATAATGATCTTTTAAAAATAAAAAAATTTATTTCTATCTCCGAATTTTCTTTATATTATATATTATCTATTAACAATAGTTTTCGAATATTTTGATTATATTTAGTAATTTCAAATCTCCAAAACATTCGACCAACTTAATTAGTTATTATTTATTATTTCGGTTTTAAATAAAAATTATCTGAAATTCCTAGAAAATCACAAAATAATATAAAAAGATTAAAAATACAAAAACATTTTATTTTTTTATTTTTGTTTATTTTTACTTATATTTATAATACTCTATATAATAATATATATCTATAGATGTATAAATATCTATATTTTATAAAAAAAATAAAAATCAGAAAATATAAGGAAATTAAAATTTAAAAATTATATAAAAGACAAATATAAAACTTAAAATTGAAAACCCCATAAAAACATTAATTAATTCATTAATTATCTAAGTGATAAGTGTACATCTATACCTTTATTAATTATTCATTATTTACTTATAATTAATAGTTCCTTGCAACGACAACTTGTTTCCCTATGTTCGACCCCTAGATGTTTGTCCACCAGACGCATTCATCATAGGGTATAATAAATTTTGATTCAAACTTGATTTCATTACTTGATTCCTATATTGTATGGGTTAATTATTGTTTTAGAATCTGGTCTTGTATTCGGTCTCGCATTGACCGCTAATTGTGTGAGATTAACAGACTGATCTCGATCATTCGACTCAACAAGTGGCATCATTGGCGGGGAGGAACAGAGCGTAGCACATAGTTGTACATTATATTACTTGATTTTCCTTTTTTCTATTTATTTTTTATATTTATTTGACTGTTCTGACCACTTCTTTCCTTGTTGATCTTTCTTGAGAGGCGCTGAACGACAATGGTGACTTCTTAGGAGTTGACACACCCAAGCCAACTAGGTGTAAGCAAGAGATTGAAGCAAAGAGAGAAGGAGATCGAGAAATCACATTTAGTTTTTGTTTTATTTACTGAGAGAGTGTTTTCTTTTTTTATTTTTGTAAAATGTTTTGTATAAATTTTACTACATTTGGACATTTCTACTTCACGAGGTCCAGTGCTCCGGTGATTGTTTACTTGGGGGCTTCGTCGGATTTTCCTATGTTTTCCCCACATTTTTTTTGTTGTTTCATACATTTGAGACTTTTGTTTTTTTATTTGTTTTGTGTGATTGAGCCCTAGTTTAGGACTTGCTTTCTCAATCGATGAAGGTCTAAAATTACAATTTAAATTTCATGTACCTATAGTTCACGCTTGGACTTAGTCAAATTTGAATTATTGAATATTTAGACTTGAGATCGCATGCTACGAGAGGCTCCACACATCTATTGTAGGATCCGTTGTGGCGGGCATCGAGGAGTGTCCAAGACAAGACCTTAGGTTTCATATCCAGATAGTTAGCATCCGGTGCTTCACGCAAATAGCAAATTCAGTTCTAGGATGATTTCATCAACTTACATTACATATAGAGTAGGTTTCAATTCTATATAGCATCCTTCACAAAGAGAGCTAGAGGCAAGTTGAGCACCTTTATCTGAGCATACATCATTGATTTATTCTTGCATTGTTTTTCCGACTCTCTTCCTTTTATTTCCATACCTAGTATACTAAAGGAATTGATACCTCATTAGGATTCGTGCATTTTTATTAAAAATCTAAAAAAGTAATGACCAATAAAATTAGGACTGCTAATTTTACTCAACCCTAAAATCAAAAATAAAAATCCTTATTTTGGGGAGAGTATCCCCCTCAATATATTCAGCATTTTATACTTGGCACGTACACACCAAGGATTAGTGCCCCAATCCTAGTGACAACTTTTTTGAAATTCACCTAATTCTAAAATTTGACAAGATAAAAAAACTAAACTTTCACAATCATCATTGTGTTGAGTAGGTGAATTAAGGGCTTGTTTGTTTATATTTGTGTTTGTTTGTGTGCATACTCGATCTTCTGTGTGCATATGCACCTTTTTTCTTGCATATCTTGACTTGACCTTCATGCTCTCCCAATTCTCTTTCTTTTGTTTTGTAGATGGCCTACTAGAGTTATTTTTATCTGAACTTCACAGATCCTTCTTATCTCCAGTTGATCCACCTCTATTTCATTAGGAAGACTTTACTCCTGATTTTCTTTTTGTACATATCCTCCTTATCCATAGTTTCAGACATCATATATTTTCCCACCACCACCATCACATAACCCACCATCTCACCCACCCGAGATTAAGATGTTGGAGTCACCTCTCATGGATGCCGCTCTTGAAAACATGACCCAGCTAGTGAAGCAAATGAATTGAAGGATAGAAGACCTCACTATCCAAAATAAGAACCACACTGTCGCATCACCTTCTGGATTCATAGACACATAGCCCAGTCAGTTTGTGAGAAGAGGGCACCCATGCCAGATCTTTTGACCATACATACATCCACCATAGTTCCTACCTTTGAGTTGAAGGCTGACACTGTATAGACTGCTCTTAGTCATTCTTGTGTAGATGGTGATTCTGACTTTTTTTTAGTATTGAGAGATAGAAAATCTTAAAAAAATATTGACTCACCCAGAAGTGGCGGCAGCTATTCATGATATCATTGAGGCCTCAGTTCAAAAGTCCATGAACCAATTATCTACACCGAAACCCCAGAAAATAAAGCAAAGAATCATATCTGAGCAACATTTTATGACCATGTCCACTACCTATGCCATCACCCACCATCCACACATTAGGAAAGGGAAGACAACTACACCTCTTGTGAGATGCACTATTTCTGACTATTCTCGTGATCACACTCTCCTTGACAGTAGTGCTTCGATTGATATAATATCCCTCTCGTTAGTACAGTCTCTTTATCTTGGACCTCTCAAGAAAATCAGGATGATTTGCCAGTTCGTTGATGGATTAATAAAGAGGCTGAGGGGAATTCTAGACAATGTTGTCATTCAGATCCGGGGCATGAGCTTCACAGTTGATTTTGTTGTATTTCTCATGGAGACCTCCATCCCTGTTGAGCATCCGTCGATCATCTAGGGATGACCTTTTCTCACCTCTACGAGAGTCATTATTAATTATGGATCTGGAAAGATTCGCTTTTGTTCTGTCGACGAGAGCATTGTCTTGATCAACGCACCCACTGCTGACCGGTGATATGCATCTGACAAAAGTGTACATGTGTTAGCCGACCCTAAGGACTATGACCTTGATGCTGATATTATAGAGGTTTGCTTTACCATGGATGATTCTGAGACCCAATGATTCCTCCTTGGTAAGGAAGACTTGGAAAGCGTAGACCTTGGGGTTCCCCCTTCCAGTGTGTGGTGATATATTGATGACATCTACAACATTTACACCATAGACACCTTAGTGTAGAGGTCAGAATTAGGAGAGACTTCCCAGGATGAACCTGACCACAGTACTTCCATCGACCAGTTCGCGCCATTCCATTTTGGGATAGATGAGAATCTTCATCAAGTCAATCATGGTCGATATGTGCAACTGATGAACCTGATATCGACATGCACCTTGTGAGATCCATTCCTCAATGATTACACAAGAAGGTATGCTTTCTACCTTATTAATCATTGTATATCCATCTGTTTGTATGTTCGCTTTTGTTTACCTCCTTCCATCTATCATTTCACTCATCCACCTCATTCTGTGTGTTTTCCTTTTCTGATACATACTTTGTCCTAAGTATAGGGGGTGGATGAGCTGAGTGTTCATTTTTCATTTTGTTTCATCACTTATAGTGTTGCATATACTTAAGGATCTTTTACCCTAAGTATAGGGGGAGTAATGCATACATTCACCCAACATATTTTTTTCTTTTTATCAGTTTTTATTGATACCCTCACCTGCCTCCTCTCATGTTATTTGTTTATACTTAGTGATATCTTACCCTGAGTATAGGGGGAGACAAACTGAGTTGTGATTTGTTTATTCCCACCCTCGACCCTCGCTGCATGTAGATATAGCCTTCTATACTTAGGATTATTTCATCCTAAGTATAGGGGCGACATTCGACTTCTCAATCATTCATTACTTCATTCTTTCTTTAGTCGTTGTGGCATAGACAATTTTATACTTAGTACAAGTTATGTATCATTTTTTCCTTTCTGATCTATGAGGACATAACTCAAGCTATGTATAGGGGGTCGTATTTTTATTGTATATACTTTATCCATAACGCATACTTTCATATTTTTAAATAATATGGCCAATTAATAATAATTAAAATGCACAAAATTCCTTGTATGTACTAATTAATAAATCAGGTTTATTTTGTAAAATGTTTTCAACCTTTGTTATTTGTGAAAATTTTCTTTCTTTATTAGAAATAAAATGTTTTGAAGATCAATTTGCAAACGTTTGGAAAATAGTTGCAAAAATAGTTTGAAAAATCTATACATACTGTTTGAAAAATCTTTGTAAAAAGGTTTTCAATTATTGTAAATATTTACAAAAAATTATTTGTCAAATTATTTTTCAAAATAAGGATTTTAAAATGTCTGTGAAAATCTTTTCAGATTATTTTGAGAACTATGTACAACATTCAAGTAAATAATGATTCGTAACAAACCTTGTAAATACGTGGTGTATATTCCTAAATTTAATTTTTTTTATAAATAATAAAAGTACTCCCATGTACATAGATGCACATATTTATTTGCCAAAACTCTTTTATTTTTATAAATAATTAAAAATCCCAAAATTATTTGCAAAAGTCTTTTCAAAAATTGCAAAAAATGTGAAAAACCTTTTCAAAAATCCATAAAAAATTCAAAATCAGACAATTGCATCACAAAAATATTTTCCTTTTAGTGTGCATAGAATTTGCATTTTTCATATTGATAACGATAGTTGAACTCGTCTAACCAAAATCTAAAGATTGGAGCTTCGTTGGACCTTAAATCTACTTAACCAAAGCAACCTTATAGGAACTAGAGTTGAGGCACATCAGGTCTGCTATACTTAACTCTTTAATACCACGAGATTTAGTTCAATGTTTTCCTGACAATCTAAGTAGAATATTTTGGAGCACACGTATGACTCTTTTCGATAAAAACCTAGCATGCATAATTGCACTTTACACTTTGCTCACCTCAGTTGAAGTGGTAGAGGGTTGGATTTGTCGGCATGACACACATGTCAATGGAAACATCGGAAGTCACACATTTGCAGCCATTGTATCCCAACTCGGACCATTAGTGAAGAGGTCTAAAGATAGAAGTCGTGGGTTGTAATAAAGCTTCAAAAGAGAAATAGTCTACTGGCTCAAGAGGAAAAGGTCCTTATGTAAATGTTTGTGTATATGGTATTATAAAATGTATATTGAATGACTATAGAAAGAATATATGGGCAAAACTTATAAAAAAATCAATTCCCATCAAAGCATGCATATATTTGTATAGTCAGTAAGCAATCTTCAAAGTCAAATGTATGTGAGCATGCAGCTGGATGACTTGGCTACACCGGTCAAGCATCCTACAATAGGTAGCTACACTGACTACCATCCATTCTTCTCTCCACCAACTCTTCTTGAGCCGGTTGCACTTGAACTTAGAAGGGAATACCCTGCTTCTCAACGAAAGAGTCATTGGATTCAGGAATTAGGGCCACCATGTTGGAGAAACTTATTTTTACCACTTCAGTCGAGAGGATCTACTTATCACACATACTGTACAAGATAGACTCAATGTCAGAAGGGACTACGTATGACATCGACTTGTTCTGACCTGACTAGTCTTAGGGGTTGTTGTGTTTCCAATCTGTTTCTTATAAGGTTTCGACCACAATTTCTAAAGGTCTGACTGAGCTCCAAACTTTGATTTTATAAAGACAAGTTCAAGAGTTAAAATCAATCCAAGTACTTTCTTTTTCTTTTCTTAATTTTTATAATTTCGCACTTATAGGCATAAGTGTTTAAAACCTATTAAATGCGTGTATATATCATTATGTTGCATAAATTAACATTCATTATTTATTGTATAAATATTGTATAAAATACTATGCTTAAATCCAAAATAAAAGAATAAAGATAAGAAGAGAAGAAGAAATAAAATTCCAAAGGTATTTAATGACCCTGAACCCTGAGATCTACACGACCCTCGATTAGATCCCTCTAATTAGGGTGTACCAACGTCCTTTTTCTATTGGGAACACTATGGGTGATGGAATGGGCAGTGACCATGGTAAGAATGTGGCACTCAATCCTACGATATCTCTTTCTTTTCTTGAGTGCAGATGCAGGAAAAATGTTCATGGTCTTCTGAAGTAGGGTACCAAAATATCTTTAATAGTCACCACCACTTCAGGTTTGGTTAACATTTTTTAGGTTTTCTAACTCTTCCATACTATGGAAGAGATCGGAATCATCATGTACACAAGGATGACTAAGAGCAGTCTGTACAATGCCATCCTTCAGGGTAGGGTGATGGGAACTTTGGTGTGTCTGTGCGGGAAAAGTGGGTGGCACAGGTGACCTCTCTTCACACTCTATCCTGACTAGGTTGCTCCCATTATAGTCTTTTTGTATTTTTATATTTTGCTCCTTTTTTATATTTTGGTGATTGTGATCTCCCATTGGTGGCCTCTCATGAATACATGATTCCAGAAGATGAAGTGTCAATGTGTTTCTTATTCGTGTAGTGAGGTCATCTATCCTCTTCTCCATTTGCTCCATAACCCAGGTCATGTAGTAAAGAGTAGTATACATGAGAGGTGAATCCAATAGCTCAGTACCAAGTTGGACTAAATGTGGGTGACAAAATTTTGGTAGTGGATAATATTCAAAATCCGGTGACTGTTATTGTGGGTGTTGTGGATATGTACAAAAAGAAAAGTCCTGATAATACTCCTCCAAACAAAATGGAGGTGCACTGACTAGAGTGGAGTGAGAAGAATCTGTTAAGTCTAGATAAAAGTAACTCCAGTCATCCATATCGGTATTCAAGAGGCAAGGATCGGGGAGAGCACGAAAGTCAAGTCAAAATATGAATAGAAAAAGGTGCAAATGAGCGTAGTGATCTAGTATAACACAAACCAACACAAAACAAAAACCACTCAATTCACAACTCAGCATATTGGAGGCCGTAAAAGATTGGTCTTTTATATTTTCAATCTTAAGTTAGGTAACAAAGAAAATATATACAAACTAACAGGTGCAGCCGCCTAGAGTGGTTGTGTTCCAGTCGGCATATCACATCTACTAGAACACCGAACCACTTTGTCTAAAGTCTGAGGCAAGTGTTTGCAATAATAACAGGGGTCCAAGAGCCGACCCAAGCGTTTAGGGCACAAGTCCAGGGATGTTGGGCTCTATTCCGTATGTGTACGTGCCTCACTCGGTCTAGAATGTACCTATGACAATGAGGGGGTTACTCTCCCCAAAATAATGATTTTCATACTTTACGTTCAATTTTAGGGTTGAGTATAATTAATAGTCTAATTTTATATGTTAGCATCTTTTTAGTCTTTTTGAAAAAGAAAACATCTAACAAATTTTCAGATTCCTTTTATTGCCAAAGTGAAAGAAACAAGGGGAGGAGTTCATAAAATCCGATGCACGAAAAATCAAATGAATGTGAATGCTAGAGAGAGGGATGCATACCTGACTCCACCAATCTACATGCAAGATGATCTGCGCATAAAAATAAAAGATATCTTATATGTGTACGAGCGGAAACTGTCCTAGCAGGAAACCATCCTAACAGACACCTAATGAAATGGGTAAGTGATTTTATGTATGTTATTACAAATTATATTACAAAAAAAGTATCTCTCTCACTAAAAATAAAAATAGACTACACTAAAATGAATTTGTTCTTATGTTCTCCTTGGTCTTCTCTCATGTTCCCTCGTACCGGTCTACAAAGAAGGTATTGGCCTCCGTTTCGCTTGGCTGCCAAAGCCTCCTAGAAGATCGCCCTCGTGTAGCGGGCCCTCGTAGAAAAGTCAAACAAGAGATATTATTAGAAAAGATAAAAAATTATTCAAATAAAAAGAAATAGAAACAGAGACAATAAATAATATGCACAATATCATATCTTCATTGTTGTTCCCTGATAACAGCACCATTTGATAACTCAAGAGAGGTGAGGATCCAAATGCTACTAGAAGGGCCTGCAGTGTCTGACAAGTCGGATCGACAATCATTATGTCGGTCACTTGCACGGTAATCGAATCTCAACTCACTCAAATAAATAAAGAATCAACCTACAATATAGAACACTGAATAAGATGCGGTGTGAAATTTATTATACCCTACAGATGATGTAAAATGACAAGTACTAGGGGTCGAACTACTAAGAATAAATGAGGATAGGTATAATTTCTTTTTATTTCTAAAGTATTAATATATATAATAATAATAATATTATGTATAGTATAACTAATATACAAGATATATAATAAAGTTATATTTAGAAATATTGAAATATATAAGAACAATACTTTTTCGAAAAGATTTAAATTTATTTTAGTTGTTTATAAATAACATAAGTAATATATAGTATATATAAGGTCTTATATTTTTAGAAATAGCTATATCTAGTCAAAATTTACAAAATCAAATGTTTTGTGTTTTAAATGTTTTTCTCTATTTTTATGATTTTTCTTGTGAGCTTTTCTAATTTTTATGTATGTTAAGGTATTTAATATTATCAAAACAATAGATATAATAAATTAGCTAGATTTTTTGGTACTATATATATTCCAAAAAGTCCAAAACTATTTATAAATACAGTATATAATTAAAATAAAAATAAGTAATAAATAAATTATTTTTATATATTTACTGGTTTTATAGTCTTTTTAGGTTATTCCAATTTTTAGTGTTTTACATTTATCTTTTTTCGGGATTTTTGGTCTGGAGTTATAATATATTGTAATATAAAATATGTATTTTTTGGATTTTTTAAAGTAGCTTTTCTATTTTTTTGTGCTTTTATAGATAGTAAGAGAATAAATAGCTCCTTTTTATTATTTATAATTAATAAAAATCAATAAAAGAATACATAAAAATATGTTCAAGTATAAGCATCATGTTAAGTATCTACAACATTTTTCCCAAAATTAAATGAAACACAAGAGCTAATTATATAAATGGAAAAGCAAATAAATAAATGCAAGCCTACAAAGGGTATTTTTTGCAATAATAATATATTACAAGGCTCAACGTACAAATTATCTAAAACTTTTACATTATTATACAATTTAAAGACTAAAAATTAATAAACAAAATTCATGGGGCTAGCTTGCAAAATGTCTAGCGCCTCATGTGGCGCAATACATGATGCATAGGGACCAAAATGTAATTCTTATGAATGCTTGGGTATATACTACAAATTTACAATTATTGTACAACACAAATAAAAACTTCATATCCTAATTATCAAATAAAAAAACCGGGGGGAGGAGCTATAATTTACCCACAACGTTGCATTGATCAATGGTAGAGATCTCTTCACTTAAGTACATCCGACAATCCATGTTACTCATATACCTTCATCGATCAATGGGTCAAATTAGATCCTTGGATGCATATGATGGTCACTAGAGCCTTCGATCTAACAACGAGTATCACAACTGGAGCGAAGGATTGATCCAATAGCTACTACTCCTCCCCAAGAATAAGGAAGAAAAATGTGTTGGGTGAGCTTCGTCTATGTGATTTTTCCTCCTCCGAACTCCTTTCTTATAGTTTATGGGCTCAATCAGCTCTAGGAGGTGTTCCTCAGCTAGTGATGTGGTCAGATGGGTCTAGACCCCAACGGTAGGGGCTTGGGGATCTAAGGAATGGTGCTGCACTTGGAAGGACTGCGTAGGGTCTTTTTTTACCCCAAAAGGGTCTCCTTGGTTCTCCGACCTGCACATGAAGAATAAGGATCCGAGGGTAAACTACTTCGGCTCGTTATGAAGTGGAAATGGCTTGGGTAGAGTGTAGTAAAGGCCTTTGGTGACGTGATGGAAGAAGATACATGAATACCTGATCAAAAGAAGATCAGGGGGAATGGAGGTGGTGCAGAGATGAAGAAATGGGAAGGGGGAAGAGGATGATGGCATTAAGGGTGTCGAAATCAGGTTGGATGATGGCTTGAACAAAGGTCGAGCACAAGATCCAACGTATTTTAAACTACGAAATTATAGATAAAAATGACAATTAAATGCATGAAATAAAATGCTCAGTGAAAATTGGAATTAAAATCTACGTAGAAAGCAAATAAAAGAAGTAGTTCGTACCTGGAAACCATGGAGTAGGAACACTCACCGACGGGACTCCGATGAAGTGTGGATCACTCCTATGACACACCTAGTGCACTACAAATCCAATAGAGAGCGAGCTATCACCAAGCTCAATCGATCCAGGTAGGGATCTAAGGGTTCAATGTGCAAAGAAGGATCAAAATTCAAAAAGGGGTAGATGGCTTTTATTTATACGCAGACCGACATGGGATGAAAGAATTGGGGTTTTACATGACTCAATGCATGGCTAACCAAGGCAATAACTGAGCATGGAAGATGGATGTACAGAGATGACATTTCATAAATAAGGCGAGTCACATGGGGCAGTGTATCATAGAGAAGAAATTAGAGAAAAGAGTGGTTCGGTTCTCTGATAGGCACATGGCTAGGGTGGTAGGATAGCTGACCCGAGGTCAACAATCCCAGGCCTCTCATTGATCTGTGTCTTCCAATAAATAATGGAATATAAATTAAAAGAATAGTTAATTAGAAATGAAATAGTAAATGAATTAGTTAAACTAAAGTCAAAACATAAATGCTTAAAATTTTATTTAGTATTTATTATTTTTTTATTTATTTTTATAAGTTAATTTATTATGTGTTAATTTTTAAAGGGTTAATTATAGGTATATTTATCTATATATAAGATTTTTTGTATTTTGTATTTTTCATATTGTATTATTATATTAACAAGTTTTATATATTTATAGTGTAGTTAATAACATATTTACATATTTTTTATTTTTTCTGATTTTATTTATTCACTTAATTAGATATGTACATGTATTATGTAGGCATGATTCATCTATAAATTAGAATACTTATTTATTTTTAATGTATTTTTATGTTTTATAATATGTTTATGATTTAAATGTTTTTTAATAATATTCACAAGTATATGAAAATCTAAGAAAGTGAAAAATATAAAGAATAAAAATATTGAATATTATATACATGTATATAGTACAATAGGGATCCAAAAGCAAACTTTTGCATCTCAACTCCAAATTAAATGAAACCATCTTCATTAAATAGATAATTAAATTTTATGAATAATAAAGATGATTTTGGTCATATTTGACTAAGTGTGGAGGAGATACATGTATAGGAAATTTTGTTTGTAGTTTTTGTTTTGAGTATCCCAAGTGTACTGTGCATTATTTTTTAGTAAAATTTTTTTTTCATTGTATTTTTTATATACAAGTTTCATGTTCAAAGTTTATTGATTTGAGGAGTAAATAATACAGAATAAAAAAGCTCCCAAAATCCTATATATTGAGTAAAAAGAATCAGGGCTTCGAGGTTTTTTTTGTACAATTGGTATAGCCTATCTCCCCCTACTTTATTCCTTGTCAACCAAGTTATCATGGTGACTGGGTCTTCATTCTTTTTATTTTCTTTCCTTTAATATTTTATTTTATAATTAAATACCAATATTTGTATAGTATTTTAGTGTCAATTATTGAGTATTATTTTGTGTAAATTAGTGTGTTATACATGCATTTAGCTGGGAATTTAAGGCTAAACTCAAAGAATAAAGGTGATGAAATGGAGATTCAGCAGTGCATTAATCGTAAGAAGGACCTGAACTTTTATCTATTTGTGATTTAGTCCTTCCTCCTTACGTGTAGTGACATGTGAGGCACTGTGTATATTGCATAGGTCCCCCTAGAGTATATGTTCCTGTTTCTAAATACATTTTAGTTTCTATTAATTGTAAATTGGTCGTTGTTCATGAAAACTTTTATTTTTTATTTTATTTTATGCATGATATATTTTTATTGCTTCAAAAACTGTAGGAAAATTAATGTAACTACCTGAATTTATTTATTTGGCAATAAAACTTACTTTTCCTATTAACAAAAATCGAAGAACACCTATTTTTTCTTTCAAATTATTAAAACCCATAAAAATTAGAAAAACACCTCCAAAAATATAAAAAAATGTTATCTATTTTATTACATTATATAATACACATCTAAAATCCCTAGAAAATACAAAATATAAAACCTAAAAATTACAAAACCCTGAAAATATTAGAAAATAGAAAAAATTATAGAAAAGTTCAAAAATATTTCTTTCTATTTGATAATTTCCTATATTATATACTATATACTAAAAATAATTTTACATCAATTTTGTACTCATTTGTATTTATTAAACCTAAAACTATCTCGGGTAATCAATTTGTACATTATTTTTGATATATTTAATACTTTAATGATATATAAAAATTAGCAAAAAATCTATAAAAAAATACCAACAACAAATAAAAATATAGAAACATAAATTTATTTTTATTCATATATTTTGAAAATATTTATGTATACTTAAATATATAAAACCCTATATATATTATATGGGTTAAATGAAGCTACTCCCTGGGAGTAGCCAATTGGCTACTCCCACGCCTATTTTCTCTCTATTTTTTATTTTTTTATAAATAAAAAATATGTATATTCATCACTATATCCCCCTAACATGACATTCCAATTTCGTCATAAACAGAGAATCCTATGCCCTCCATTTGAAGGGGGTCAATTTCAGCAATTCTGAGACTCTTAAAATTTGAATTTGACAGTCTTGATGAAGGGGATAGAAGTATCGAATTAAGTTGAATTTTGAATGACACCATAGTTACATATTGTGATCTAAATTCCAATAGGTTTTATTTCATAAAAATAAAAAAATACATGGGAAAAGGGGTGGGAGCATGTAAGTTGGCTACAACCAGGGAGCATACTCCCTCTTCCCATATTATATACTCTATATATAACTTCTATAATATATTATTATTATCAATAAATGTATATGTTTCTACTTTAAAAACTAAAAAGAAATTAATAAATTAAATTTTAAAATAAAAAAATAAAAAATCAAATAAATTCGAATAAAAAATCAAATATAATTAAAAAACAACATAAAATAAGAAAAAGGATAATAGTACAAAAATATTATTATTAGTTAGAAATTACTATTAATTAGCAATAATTATCAATAGTTATCCATTATTTTTGCTCTATGGTTCGTCCTCTAATGCTTGTCATTACACATATTCTTGTAGAGTTATAATAAATTTGAGCTCACATGCTTTATATTTACTGCTTATATATCTATGGGTTACTTGTTATTGATCACACTTGGTTCGAGTACTATGTGTTGTGAGAGCAATCGATGCTGATATTGTCAGAGCCGACTTGTCGGGCACTACATGCCCTCCAAGATCGGACCTTGTTTCCTATCTCGAGTGTTCAATTCAACAAATGGCATCGTTGTGTGGGAGCAACATGTAGGATAGTTTGTATATAGTTGTATCTTTTTATTTTCATTTCATGTCTTTATCAATAATTATTTATCTGTTCTAATCCATCTCTTGTTTGACTTCTCTGTGAGGGCCCGCCAATTGAGGAGGACTTGTTCATCCTCATGAAGTGGAGATTAGCTTTTCTAACCAAGCTGATAGGAGAGAGAAAGAAGAAGACCAATAGTGCATATTTTTATTTTTATTCCTTTTTTTGAGAGTGTCATTTTTCTTATTTTAATAATACAAGACAAAGATTCTTATGATATATAGATTATGTGGGCACATTTTACCTAGTGAATGTTCACTTGAGGGCCCATGTTATTTTATTGTGTATTCTCTCTTTCTATATTTCTTCCTCCATACTTTTTCCCTTTATTTTTATATGTTTTTCGTGATTTGAGTTTTTCACCTGATGAATCTCCATTTGATCACCTTTATTCTTTCATTTTGACCTCTAAACCTTGGCTAAATGCATGTATATATCATTATTTTGCATAAATTAACTGTCATTATTTATTGTATAAATATTGTATAAAATATTATGTTTAAAGACAAAATAAGAGAACAAAGAAAATAAAAGAAAAGGAGATAAAATGCCAAAGGTATTTTATGACCCTAAACCCTGAGATCTAGGTATCATGATGACTGGGTCGACAGGGAATAAATTAGGGGGAGATAAGGGCCAATAAAGATAATAAAACCCTAATTCATAAATGCCCAATAATTCATTTTTTATCCTCATTATATTATTTATACTTCAAATCAACAAATTTTGTACATGAAAGTTATAGAAAAAATACATAGAAAATTAAAAATTTATTTCATGCAAAATTAATACAAATTGTTGGTATTTTATAATAAATATTTTATTTTATAACTTTCATTTAATTATTGGTATTTTTATTTTCATTTATTTATTTATATTTTTTAACTCTGTTTTTTCTTCTTGCGGCCTAGCAGGACCAATGGGAGGCCTTCTCCCACCGACCTGGAGTCAACTCCTCTTACTCCAATCGTAGCCATGTTAGACCGCTACACCTCCTCGCTTCACGAATTTCTCCTCCATGATACAAGGCTCGAGGCCTTATGCTTACTTCACAAGATTTGAACCCTATTCATCTAGGATCCTCGTCGAGTCTTCACCTAAGGCTGAGTGTTCTTGATCCACCCGTACACCCTAGGCAAAGTATCCCCATCACTCGTATGTATATAGCCTTCCTCTTCTCCATTTTTAAATTTGGTTTCCATTTATTCCACTTCTTCCCCTCAACTTATTCGCAAGGGTTTGAGCTTTGTGACAGCGATCTCGCCAACCTTTTTGTCGTGAGAAGGGTGGCGTGAAAGTGGTTCCAAGCCATCGTTGATGGTGCTCTACCGTGAGGTCCACCTTCTTGGCTCTAACCAGGTTGAGTTACTCTTTTTTTGCTTTTTAGATGGCCTATAGTCGTAGATTTTATTTCTTGCCTTTAGATTTAAGATTTATTAACCCCTGTGGCATAGAATCTCGCCTTTCTAGTTCGTTGGAGCTATGCTCCAGTGACCATTCCACCATGATTTTGCTACGTCTTGACTGCAGTTGTTCATCCCACTACCTTAACCCTCTGCTATTCCACATTTTACGCCACCTAGCTCCCTTAGATCTCTTCAGATCTGGCCCACTGAGGTCCCCTTCCACCTCTTCGTCGGACCTCCATGCCTCCACTCCTCCCACTTCCATTCCATGCCTAATCAGGTCTAGGCAATTTTCCCTCAACCTGTGGTTTATTCAGTACAGGTCTCGAGCTGAACGGGCCTTGTAAATGTCAAATTGACCTTGTACTTTCACTTCAGGTGCTCCAAGTTTAACCAGAGCTCTAGTCCTTGATCGTAGTGCCCGAGATCATTTTGAGGATCCCACAACTACGGACCATCCTCTAGAGCATTTCCCCATCTCAACAGCTCGATCTAGTGCTTGGAGATGAAGAATCGACGGGAGGAAGGAGCTCCAGGGCCAAGTTCTTCATCTTTTCTTCATGAGCCCACCTCCACCATCTAATCAAAGCCAGATGCCCAGGCGAGCAGTAGATGTTGGATCAAGGGAACCTCAATCAACGGATCTCCTCGGGAGATCTAATCTCAGTCGTTGCAGCAGAATTATCATCGTGCAAGGAGAGCTTGCACCATACATCAAGTGAATATCTTCAGTCACTCGATCTAGCACCTTTAGGGGATAAATCTTATGCATACCCCTTCCTTTATTTCATTTTAATTTTAGTAGTGTAATTATTTAAAGTATTTTAAAAATTTTTATAAAAATTGGAAGTGAACCCCTAAGCTATTTTCATATTTCACTTCGATCCTTGCCAGCTCAGCTCACGTGGTTCCCCACATGAGCTAAGCATTTTTAGTTTGGTCGGTATTAATTGTAAACTTTTAGGTATTTCGTAATGTAAACCCTAAATTTATTTTAATAGAAAATATACCAGTGCCAGTTTAATTAATTTTATGTTTGATTTTCTATGTTTTAAAAATAACATCCGTGCTCCAAAAATTACAAAAACATAAGGGAATATGCATGTTTATTTGATCTTTCACGCCATAATTTTAGTTTTGCATTCTAAGCATATTTCCTATTTATTAAAAAACAAAATAGCATAGTTGATTTCCTTTTTGCTTTAAAAGTCCAAAATATTATAAAATAGCATTTAAAATGTCCAAAAAAATAGTGTTTGTTTATTATTGTATTTTAAACCTCCAGACCAAAAATCCCTAAATAGAAAAAGTAAATCACTAAAAAACAAAAAGCTCCAAAATCCTTATAAAAACTATAATGATCTTTTCAAAATAAAAAAATTTATTTCTATCTCCGAATTTTCTTTATATTATATATTATCTATTAACAATATTTTTCGAATATTTTGATTATATTTAGTAATTTCAAATCTCCAAAACATTCGACCAACTTAATTAGTTATTATTTTTTACTTTTTCAGATTTTAAATAAAAATTATCTGAAATTACTAGAAAATCACAAAACAATATAAAAAAAATTAAAAAATACAAAAACATTTTATTTTGTTATTTTTATTTATTTTTACTTATATTTATAATACTTTATATAATAATATATATCTATAGATGGATAAATATCTACATTTTATAAAAAAAATTAAAAATCAGAAAATATAAGGAAATTAAAATTTGAAAATTATATAAAAGAACAAATATAAAAATTAAAATTGAAAATCCCATAAAAACATTAATTAATTCATTAATTATCTAAGTGATAATTGTACACCTATACCTTTATTAATTATTCATTATTTATTTATAATTAATAATTCCTTGCAACGACAACTTGTTTCCCTATGTTCGACCCCTAGATGCTTGTCCACCATACGCATTCATCCTAGGGTATAATAAATTTTGAATTCAAACTTGATTTCATTACTTGATTCCGATATTGTGTGGGTTAATTATTGTTTTAGAAGCTGGTCTTGTATTCGTTCTCGCATTGACCGCTAATTGTGTGAGATTAACTGACCGATCTCGATCATTCGACTAAACAAATGGCATCATTGTCGGGGAGGAACAGAGCATAGCACATAGTTGTACATTATATTACTTGATTTTCCTTTTTTCTATTTAGTTTTTATATTTATTTGACTGTTCTGACCACTTCTTTCCTTGTTGATCTTTCTTGAGAGGCGTTGAACGACAATGGGTACTTCTTAGGAGTTGACACACCCAAGCCAACTAGGAGTAAGCAAGAGAATGAAGCAAAGAGAGAAGGAGATCGATCAATCACATTTAGTTTTTGTTTTATTTAGTGAGAGAGTGTTTTCTTTTTTTATTTTTGTAAAATTTTTTGTATAAATTTTAGTACATTTGGACATTTCTACTTCACGAGGTCCAGTGCTCCGGTGATTGTTTCCTTGGGGGCTTCGTCGGATTTTCCTATGTTTTCCCCACATTTCTTTTTTGTTGTTTCACACATTTGAGACTTTTGCCTTTCTTATTTGCTTTGTGTGATTGAGCCCTAGTTTAGGACTTGCTTGCTCAATCGATGAAGGTCTAAAATCCTAATTTAAATTTCCTGTACCTATAGTTCACGCTTGGACTTAGTCAAATTTGAATTATTTATTATTTAGACTTGAGATCGCATGCTACGATAGGCTCCACACATCGCTTGCAGGATTCGTTGTGGCGGGCATTGAGGAGTGTCCAAGACAGGACCATAGGTTTCATATCTAGATAGTTAGCATCCGGTGCTTCACGCTAATAGCAAATTCAGTTCTAGGGTGATTTCATCAACTTACATTACATATAGAGTAGGTTTCAATTCTATATAGCATCCTTCACGAAGAGAGTTGGAGGCAAGTTGAGCACCTTTATCTGAGCATACATCATTGATTTATTCTTGCATTGTTTTTTCGACTCTCTTCCTTTTATTTTCATACCTAGTATACTAAAGGAATTGATACCTCATTAGGATTCGTGCATTTTTATTAAAAATCTAAAAAAGTAATGACCAATAAAATTAGGACTGCAAATTTTACTCAACCCTAAAATCAAAAATAAAAATCCTTGTTTTGGGGAGAGTACCCCTCTCATAATATTCAGCATTTTATACTTGGCACGTACACACCAAGGATTAGTGCCCCAATCCTAGTGACAACTTTTTTGAAATTCACCTAATTCTAAATTTTGACAAGATAAAAAAACTAAACTTTCACAATCACCATTGTGTTGGGTAGGTGAATTAAGGGCTTGTTTGTTTATATTTGTGTTTGTTTGTGTGCATACTCGATCTTCTGTGTGCATATGCACCTTTTTCTTGCATATCTTGACTTGACCTTCATGCTCTCCCAATTCTCTTTTCTTTTGTTTCGAAGATGGCCTACTAGAGTTATTTTTATCCGAACTTCACAGATCCTTCTTATCTCCAGTTGATCCACCTCTATTTCATTAGGAAGACTTTACTCCTGATTTTCTTTTTGTACATATCCTCCTTATTCATAGTTTCAGACATCGGATATTTTCCCACCACCACCATCACATAACCCACCATCTCACCCACCCGAGACTGAGCTGTTGGAGTCACCTCTCATGGACACCGCTCTTGAAAACATGACCCAGCTAGTGAAGCAAATGAATTGAAGGATAGATGACCTCACTATCCAAAATAAGAACCACACTATCGCATCATCTTCTGGATTCATAGATTCATTTTAGGATCCCTATGAGAGCTTGTAATCGTCGAAAATACAAAAAATGAGAAAATTTTAAAAAATACAAAATGATTATGGGAGACACATAGCCCAGTCAGTTTGTGAGAAGAGGGCACCCATGCCAGATCTTTTGACCATACATATATCCACCATAGTTCATACCTTTGAGCCGAAGGCTGATACTGTATAGACTGCTCTTAGTCATCCTTGTGTAGATGATGATTCTGACTTTTTTTTAGTATTGAGAGATAGAAAATCATAAAAAAATATTGACTCACCCCGAAGTGGCGGCAGCTATTCATGATATCATTGAGGCCTCAGTTCAAAAATCCGTGAACCAATTATCTACACCGAAATCCCAGAAAATAAAGCAAAGAATCATATCCAAGCAACATTTTATGACCATGTCCACTACCTACGCCATCACCCACCATCCACACATTAGGAAAGGGAAGACAACTACACCTCTTGTGAGATGCACCATTTCTGACTATTCTTCTGATCACACTCTCCTTGACAGCAGTGCTTCGATTGATATAATATCCTTCTCATTGGTACAGTCTCTTTATCTTGGACCTCTCAAGAAAATCAGGATGATTTTTTAGTTCGTTGATGGTTTAATAAAGAGGCTGAGGGGTATTCTAGACAATGTTGTCATTCAGATCCGGGGCATGAGCTTCACAGTTGATTTTGTTGTATTTCTCATGGAGACCTCCATCCCTGTTGAGCATCCTTCAATCATCATGGGATGACCTTTTCTCGCCTCTACGAGAGTCGTTATTATATATGGATCTGGAATGATTCTCTTTTGTTCTGTTGACGAGAGCATTGTCTTGATCAACGCACCCACTGCTAGCTGGGGATCTGCATCTGACAAAGGTGTACCTGTGTTAGCTGACCCTAAGGACTATGACCTTGATGCTGATATTATAGAGGTTTGCTTTACCATGGATGATTCTGAGACCCAATGATTCCTCCTTGGTAAGGAAGACTTGGAAAGCGTAGACCTTGGGGTACCCCCTTCCAGTGTGTGGTGATATATTGATTACATCTACAGCATTTACACCATAGACACCTTAGTGTAGAGGTCAAAATTAGGAGAGACTTCCTAGGATGAACCTGACCACAGTACTTCCATCGACCAGTTCACGCCATTCCATTTTGGGATAGCTGAGAATCTTCATCATGTCAATCATGGTCGATATGTGTAACTGATGAACCTGATATCGACATGCACCTTGTGAGATCCATTCCTCAATGATTACACATGAAGGTAAGCTTTCTACCTTCTTAATCATTGTATATCCATCTCTTTGTATGTTCGCTTTTGTTTACCTCCTTCCATCTATCATTTCACTCATCCACCTCATTCTGTGTGTTTGCCTTTTTTAGGACATACTTTGTCCTAAGTATAGGGGGTGGATGAGCTGAAAAGTGTTCATTTTTCATTTTGTTTCATCACTTATAGTGTTGCATATACTTAAGGATCTTTTACCCTAAGTATAGGGGGAGTGATGCGTACATTCACCCAACATATCTTTTCTTTTTATCAATTTTTATTGACACCCTCACCTGCCTCCTCTCATGTTATTTGTTTATACTCAGTGATATCTTACCCTGAGTATAGGGGGAGACAAACTGAGTTGTGATTTGTTTATTCCCACCCTTGACCCTCCCTACTTGTTGATACAGCCTTCTATACTTAGGATTATTTCATCCTAGGTATAGGGGCGACATTCGACTTCTCAATCATTTATTACTTCATTCTTTCTTTAGTCGTTGTGGTATAGACAGTTTTATACTTAGTACAAGTTATGTGTCATTTTTTCCTTTCTGATCTATGAGGACATAACTCAAGCTATGTATAGGGGGTGGTATTTTTATTGTATATATTTTAACCATAACGCATACTTTCATATTTTTAAATAATATAGCTAATTAATAATAATTAAAATGCACAAAATTCCTTGTATGTATTGATTAATAAATTAGGTTTATTTTGTAAAATGTTTTCAACCTTTGTTATTTGTGAAAAATTTCTTTTTTTGTTAGAAATAAAATGTTTTGAAGATCTATTTGCAAACGTTTAGAAAATAGTTGCAAAAATAGTTTGAAAAATCTATACATACTGTTTGAAAAATCTTTGCAAAAAGGTTTACAATTATTGTAAATATTTACAAAAATTATTTGTCAAATAATTTTTCAAAATAAAGATTTTAAAATGTTTGTGAAAATCTTTTCAAATTATTTTGAGAACTATGTACAACATTCAAGTAAATAATGATTCTTAACAAACCTTGTAAATACGTGGTGCATATTCCTAAATTTAAATATTTTTATAAATAATAAAAGTACTCCCATGTACATAGATGCACATATTTATTTGCCAAAACTCTTTGATTTTTACAAATAATTAAAAATCCCAACAATATTTGCAAAAGTCTTTTCAAAAATTGCAAAAAATGTAAAAAAACCTTTTAAAAAATCCATAAAAACTTCAAAATCAGACAATTGCATCACAAAAATATTTTCCTTTTAGTGTGCATAGAATTTGCATTTTTCATATTGATAATGATAGTTGAACTCGTCTAATCAAAATCTGAAGATTGGAGCTTCGTTGGACCTTAAATCTACTTAACCAAAGGAACCTTATATGAACAATAGTTGAGGCACTTCAGGTCTGCTATACTTAACTCTTTAAGACCACGAGATATAGTTCAATGTTGTCTTGACAATCTAAGTAGAATATTTTGGATCACACGTATGACTCTTGTTGACAATAACCTAGCTTGCATAATTGCACTTTACATTTTGCTCACCTCAGTTGAAGTAGTAGAGGGTTGGATTTGTCGGCATGACACACAAGCCAATGGAAACATCGGAAGTCACACATTTGCAGCCATTGTATCCCAACTCGGACCATTAGTGAAGAGGTCTAAAGATAGAAGTCATTGGTTGCAATAAAGCTTCAAAAGAGGGATAGTCTACTGGCTCAAGAGGAAAAAGTCCTTATGTAAATGTAGGTGTATATAGTATTATAAAATGTATATTGAATGACTATAGAAAGAATATATGGGCAAAACTTATAGAAAAATCAATTCCCATCAAAGCATGCATATATTTGTATAGTTAGTAAGCAAGCTTTATCTTCAAAGTCAAATGTATGTGAGCATGCAGCTAGATGACTTAGCTACACCGGTCAAGCATCCTACAATAGGTAGCTACACTGACTGCCATCCATTCTTCTCTCCACCAACTCTTCCTGAGCCGGTTGCACTTGAACTTAGAAGGGAATACCATACTTCTCAACGAAAGAGTCATTAGATTCAGGAATTAGGGCCACCATGTTGGAGAAAACTTTTTTTTACCACTTCAGTCGAGAGGAGCTACTTATCACACATACTGTACAAGATAGACTCATAGTCAGAAGGGACTGCGTATCACATCGACTTGTTCTGACCTGACTAGTCTTAGGGGTTGTTGTGTTTCCAATCTGTTTCTAATAAGGTTTCGGCCACAATTTCTAAAGGTCCGACTAAGCTCCAAACTTTGAGTTTATAAAGACATGTTCAAGAGTTAAAATCAATCCAAGTACTTTCTTTTTCTTTTCTTAATTTTTATAATTTCGCATTTATAGGCATAAATGTTTAAAACCTATTAAATGCATGTATATATCATTAGTTTGCATAAATTAACATTCATTAGTTATTGTATAAATATTGTATAAAATTCTATGCTTAAATCCAAAATAAAAGAATAAAGATAAGAAGAGAAGAAGAAATAAAATTCCAAAGGTATTTAATGACCCTGAACCCTGAGATCTAGGCATCCTGGTGACTGGGTTGACAAGGAATAAAGTAGGAGATAATGGCTAATAAAGACAATAAAACCCTAATTCATAAATGTTCAATATTTCATTTTTAGGACTTATTTTATTCTTTATTATTTATACTTCAAATCAACAAACTTTGTTCACGAAAGGTGTAGATAAAAATACAGAGAAAAATAAAAAAATCATAAAATTAATACAAATTGTACATTCTACACTCAGAGTAAAAATCCAAACTTCCAAGACCTACATCTTCTCCATATGAATTCAGAATGCATCAAAATCACTTTAATTGTATATAACTTTTTATTAAGTATTTAATGAAGGTGGTTTCACTTAATCTGGATTTAACATGCAAAAGTTAGGTTTAGGACCCCTATTGTACAATATACATAAATAAAATATTCATTCCATTTATTCTTTATATTTTTCATTATTTTATATTTTTATAATTTTGTGAATATAATTTATAGTATATGTACATAATTAGAATAAAATAATACAATAAAAATACAATAAAATAAATAAATATACAAAAATAGAAAGACAAGTATCATATACATATACTTATACAAATAATACCAATATTTATTTAAGTGTACCAAAAGCATCAGAAAATTAAAAAAATATTTTTAGGTATATTTAAATTAGTTATATATATAAATTATGTTCATAAAATAATAAAATATAAAATACAAAATAAAAATAAAATACATATTATATAGGTATATATGCCTATACTTATACTTGTAAAAAGTAACTCCTAATAAATTAATCCCAAAAAATAAATAAAAATCGGATTAAAATACTACATAAAAAATAAAACATTCTTATTTTATAATTTTATTGCATTACTTTATTTTTTATTTATTATATTTTTTAATATGTTTTGTATTCTTGTGGTCGGTTATAAAAATAAAATACATATTATATAGGTATAATTTTTTTAAAAACTATGTGTAAAATGGTTTAAAACTATTTTGCAAAAATAATTTGGAAAATAATTGTAAAATATTTTGAAAAATCTTTTCGAAAACCTTTGATAATTTTTTATAAAATGTTTTCAAACCATTTGATAAATAATCTCTCTATAAAATGTTTGTAAAAATTATTTGTAAAATGTTTTTGAAAATCCTTTTTAAAATTATTTACAAAATAAATTTTTAAAATATTTGACAAATGTTTGTAAAAATGTTACAAATTATTTTGAAAATCATATAAATAATATCCACAAAAAACTCTTCAAATAAAACATGTATACATGTGTATAAAATCCTTTAAAACATGTATAAAAACCTGTAAATACTATGTTTAAAAATTCTTTCCCAGTATGTATAAAATCTTTACTAAATTCCATGTGAACGCATTTAATTCACTAACTCCTTGGTTTTTCAAAACTTCTATAAAAATTTGTAAAATTCCAAAAACTCTAAAAATTTGCAAAATGCTTATTCCATAAAAAATTGTAAAACTTTTTGAAATTTTCATAAAAAAGTTCAAAATCTGGAAATTGTACCACAAAGATATTTTCTACATTCCATAAACATTTTTCTGAATGATTTTGACAATAAACAAGTCTAAGTTGAATCTGATTATTAGAACTTGGTCCAGACTTTTATCCAAGGAATTTCATAAGAACCTTATAGGAACTGGAAATAAGACTTTTCATGTCATAAGACTTGATTTTTTGAGTCCATAAGATTGTGTTCACATTTCATCTAGATTAGACAAAGTAGCGTAGCGCATTCACGAATCTTGCTGATAATGACCTAACTTGAACACCTCATCTTACATTTAGCTCAACTCTGGGGAGGTGGTGAGGGCAGGACTCTTCAGCTTCAGGAAGCACATGTATAGAAACATTGTAGTCATCATAGGTGGCTAATGCCTCCCAACCGGTCTAGTGGCATGGACATCTAAAGACAAGACAAAAATTCAATCCCGTCAGAGTATTTATGAAATACGCATGACAAAATGTTTCAAAATCAATTATCTAAAGGTTGCCTGCAACAGGAGACTTAGCTACATTAGTCAAGCTTCATAAGATATGTGACTACACTGGTCGGAATCCATTCTTCTCTCTACCCCCCCCCTCCCCCCCTTTCTTGAGATGATTGCACTTGAACTTAGAAGGGAATACCCCAGTCCTGGACGAGAGAGTAGCTAGATTGGGGAACTAGGGTTATCTTGTTAGTGGAGATTGTTGTTGGACATGCAATCCCACGGGAAGCCATTATGCAATATTTATTGCAAATATCATTCCCTGATCTGAAATGAAGAATAACCAATTTGCGTAATAGGTATCTTAGTAAAATTAGGGTTATGTACCATGGCCATATTAATGATCATACAGTTGTTGATTCAATTATTGAATCATAGAGGTTGGTTCTAGGATGAATATCTAAAGAAATAGATTGAGGATTCATCATGCACCATCAAATGATTGTTAAGAGAGGATCTCTAGCCTGAGAAGGAGATGACAATTCTTTCTCTAAGGGCTGATATCTAACTGACCTCTTGATGTAGGTCCTCTGATAGGAATAGAGATTCGGAGGTGTTAGATAAGTCAGGTCAAAGAGTTGACTTAATGAGATCGATATAACCAAAGACTTATGTCGTCTGCTGTCATGATATAGGCATACATCCTCTGACCGGAGACAGATGTGTTACTATATGTCTAAGTATGTACTTTTGGCAAACCAATATTTTGATGACCTAATAAAGGTCTATACATCAGTGTGCTGGTGTGCATACAAGGGTATGTAAGTAATACAATCTCTCAAAGAGATCATACAGGTTCATTTACTAAACCAGAAGAAATGAGCTCACCCATGAGATATTGGGATCAAATTTCGTGCACGGACGTCTCTCTTTGGAAGCTTGACTGAATTTGTAGGTCTGATATATGCTTTTGGAAAGTATATGATCAACACTTGGGTATGTTATATGCTTTTGGAAAGTATATGATCGGTACCAACTCCTAATAGTCAAATGAGAAACTTAATGATAAAACCCTGAAGGAGACAATCTAAAAGAGATATAAAACTTCATGTTTACTCTGAAAGATGAACGGGTATTAGGAATACCTGAGGATGATGTGATCAAAATGAGTGTATAACCATGACGCTTCCATTCCTAGGGAGTGACGAAATGGTTCTAGATTTTAGTGACTCCTCTCAATAGAGAATGATATGATCTCTATCCAAATGTTGGAAATTGATCTGAATATGATTCAAATGCAATGAGAAGATTAGATTTACGATCTTGATTTAATCGAGCATCTATGAGAGGTCTGCAAGATCTAGATTTTAGATGTGATCTCAATATCCAAGAAACTATACATGGAACAATACAATCGCCCAGTCCTTATCTCCAAGTATCTGCGGAGAAAGCGCATTGTTCTTGAAATATTTCAAGAATAATTTCATTTTTGATAACGTATCTGAGCAATGAGAAATGGATAATTAAGTATTCTTTAATTAACATGAATAATATGAATTTAATTCATATTATTTGACCATATAAAGAGAGTTATCTATAATAATTAAATGTGATTCAATTATCAAAGATGTGAATAATGTGAATGTGATTCATGTTATTTGGGCACATAAGAATAGAGATCCAAGATGATTAAATATGATTTAATTATCAAGTATTTGATTAATATGGATATCACTATCCACAATAATCATGGATATTAGAAATATGATTTATAATATGATAGAAAGACTTAATTATAAATAGAATTTAAAAATTATATGTTGTTATGAATGTGATTAACAATAAACAATTAATCGTAAATCTAATTTACATATTATGTTGGATATATGAATATGATTCATAATTATCAATGGCATGATTGATGTTTTCACAAATTTACTTTGAAATTATTTTTTTAAAGATAAATGCAATAATATATGTTGCAATTTATCATATATAATAATATATATTAAGAAGGCAAAAGCACCAACAAGGTGGTCGTCCACCTTCACCAAGTCAAAGGGGGGACGGCCACGCTCTTTTTAGGGTGGTGGTTGCATCCCTTATTATCTACTTATTATAATTGAAATTAAAATGAATTAATTTTTATCTTGATAAAGGATACAATTAATTTACTTTAATTAAATTTGTTTTTGCAAATTTGTTGGAACAAATCATGGCCATTAATTAATAACCTCTTAATCCAAACCATTGAATTAAGAGGATGCAGGGATTGAGATCCTTATACATCCAACTAGTATAAAAGGAAGGGTGGCTCTTGACTTTTAGACTACATACATAATTCCAATAGGAATTAAACTCTCTCTCCATCTCTTTCTCTACACGCCAAGCCTCTCTCTCTCATTGTAGTCATCCACTATAGAGCCATAGAGAGAGTCGCCATCACCGCAGCATCGTCATTATGCTGTCAGATTGTTTGCTCGTGGATCCTCGTCTCCTTTGGTATGACTCGCTCGTAAAGAAGCCATTAGATCTCATGTGACGAGATCAGAAGATTCATCGCTCGGATTATCACATGGATTCCAAGGAGTATGTGTCCCATCAACGTGCTCGCAAGCGTCTCCTCTGTTGGATCGGACTTGAGATAGGAGGTCTCTTCATTTACAGACTCGATCGCAACAATGTTGCAAGAGGTAAACCTAATAATTGTTTGTTGGACACATAATGTATGTGGTTGTAATGTGCAAATTTCCTCATAATAATGAGGAATGACAGTTACATAGACAATAGGACAACAACCTAGGGTTTGTTTGTCTCTATAGTCTTGATCTCTCATCAAATGTACTTTGGAAGTGACATGTTGATGATGATCGTAATTCTCAAATAATCCTTATAAAATATAAGAAGATGTTTATGGCATACATATGTGATCTCGACATTTAATCATGAATGACATGGTTCACTGAATCATGCAGACTGGTGGCTCTATAAGAGATGTTGTATTCAAAATGTTTGAGTACCAACCTGAACCAAATTCTTTTAAAGTTTAGATAGATGGATCGGACTTGAGATAGGAGGTCTCTTTATTTACAGACTCGATCGCAACAATGCTGCAAGAGGTAAACCTAATAATTGTTTGTGGTTTAGATTAAATGATCCCAAAAGTGTTCTTGGATCATGCGGTGTCATTGTTTAAAATTTTTTAAAATTCCGCTTCCTCGAGCGACAAGTCGCTACCGATCGCATACAATGCAATCCTCACGCTTCCATGATGCACTTAAGGAGTTTCATGTATCCTTCAAGTGGTATCAGAACCACAGGTTAGAAGTTTTGTATATGATCCATAAATTTAAGATGAGTTGCGCATTTTTTGGTTGTGTGATGTTTCATCACATTTCATTCATGCAACCTATTTAAAGTATTTTTTGCCCTATTTATAAGTGTTTAAACACGTGATGATCACATTTATAATGTTTCCCATTAAATAAGGAAACCATGGAATTTTGAGTTTGCGTGATATGGAATTCAATTGCTCAAGTTATGGCCATTTTAATGAACATGTATCCATTGTTTCAAGGATGGCGAATCTTGATTTAATTAAAGAGATAATTACGGCTTTAAAATACCTATAAATACGTGAATATCACTTGAGTTTTGTTTTAAATCAAATTAGCAAACTATAGAAACTTATTTTGCTTGATATAGATTTAAATTGATTGAGATATGCTAATTTTTGTAAGTCTGTGTCACTACTAAAAATTACTTTCCCAATCATGAACCTTGTGATTGTCATTCTATTAAATTAATGGAAATTAATGGTTAATTTTTTGAAATAATTATTGGTGATTATTTGTGAAATATTTAAAGAGTATTATTATTTCCTTGAATGACAATGATCATTACCAATTTGATTAGATATGATCTAGATCACAATTGATTACAACCATTCTAACAAACAAAGTTGTTTGAATAGGATAGGGGATTTGTTTAGCAAATCTTCTTATAATAGTAATCAAAAAATTGTTAAATATTATATGGTATAACTTCGGTTGAAAGATCAATTACCATCTCAAGTACAAAGTGATCAATTGACATTATCCTGACCTGAGGTAGATACGGTGTCTAGTCGGGGAATGTCGGGGTAGTAGGTTGTTCGGTAAGTGGTCTGTCCCACTCTGATCGGAACTAGACATGATAGCAGGTAAGGAAAGGATAATGTTTGAAGGGATCAAAATGTATTTTTCTAATTATTAAAATTCGAATAATACGTATTTGAGATAATGTCATATTTCAAGTAATAATAGAGAATGTTTGTTGGATATTAATTGGATCATTAATTTAATATGATTAGATTAATTGGAATCCAATTAAAATTAAAACAAACTATTATGAATAGAGTTGTTATTTTCCTTATTTGTTGGTCTCTTGTCAAAGCGAAGGGTTCTATCACCTGGGATTGTATATAGGAGATGCCTATCCGAAGTGACAGCTCTTGCATACAAGCGCATCTAGATCGGGCTCTTTACTTTTCCTATGCATAGTTACCCCAATATCGGGTCCTCGTATTATTAGGGTGATATTGGATTGCGTATATCGAGTTCTAATCATGTTGATGGTTGGTTCAATTAATGATGGGTCAAAATCACCTTAGGGATGGTTAGGTCGAGTGTTAAAAACCAAATTGGGAATACAAATTAGACTTGCAAGGCAGAATGTGTTCTCGCTTCTTTTTATCCGAGTTACAGGTTCTCATATTATTGGGATGTAATAAAGATAAGAAAGAAGATCCCATATATTTCTTGAAATATAATGGTAAGTATATCTCTTACATTGAAAGTGATAAAGGGAATGAACTTTTAGTGTTGACAAGGCAAGACAACTTTGATATAAAAATTCCTAAATCAAAGTAAAATATATATTTATGCAAATTTCTTATTTCCAATAATCCTCATTAAACCCACTCGATACTATACTTAATAACAACAAGTAAAATATCATGGATTGAATCCATGATCAAGATATTGTACTTACAGTTGGACACATAATGTATGTGGTTGTAATGTGCAAGTTTCCTCATAATAATGAGGAATGACAGTTACATAGACAATAGGACAACAGCCTAGGGTTTGTTTGTCTCTATAGTCTTGATCTCTCATCAAATGTACTTTCGAAGTGACATGTTGATGATGATCGTAATTCTCAAATAATCCTTATAAAATCTAAGAAGATGTTTATGGCATACATATGTGATCTCGACATTTAATCATGAATGACATGGTTCACTACATCATGCAGACTGGTGGCTCTATAAGAGATGTTGTATTCAAAATGTTTGAGTACCAACCTGAACCAAATTCTTTTAAATTTTAGATAGATGTAAATACAATGAGTGTCACCATTCTATTATCTATACTCAAGTCAT